>VXBU01018849.1:488205-646572 GCA_013400315.1 Bombycilla garrulus | reverse complement strand
GATGGGCGGCCAGTAGGACGCGGGGAGCGGGCGGGGGGACTGCGCCCTCACCTCCAGGCACATCTCTTTAATAGCTCCGGGGCTCATCCCTAGGAAGGGAGAAGCTGGCACCAACCCAACATAGTCCTGCCATAAATTAGAAACTTGGGTTCTCCCCACACACCAACACAGGTTTTCGTCAGAAATGCATTTTCAATTTTTTCCAGTATTGTAGGATGAACTCCCCAGGAAAGACATGAATGTCGTTTATTACCAATATGTTGCAAGCCATGCTTTACTGTCCCTTGTCCATCCTATAGTAGTTACAGAGGACACGTCCACTGTGGGAAACCCTGTTAGCTGTAACCTAGATCAGAGCTCAGAGCTGCACTTAGGCTATCCACTGCCACTGCTTTAAAGCCACCCCTTTTATCCGTACTGCTCTGTTGAAGGGTCAATGTGACAGATAGCTCCGGTAACACCGTATCTATGCATTCTTCAAGAAAACTTCAGCGGTATAATTTGTTCCAGGAAAAGGACTTGTCTAGTCTAACTTTGTTATTTAGATATATCTAATACAGGCTTTGTCTCCACAATAATTACTGCAAATATAATATAGCAAATGTAAACAACGTATTCATATCACATATAGTTGAAGTAGAGTAGGTGAAAACAGAAGAGCCAGCCTCATTCCAAGCAACGGTCCCTAGGCTGGTATCTTCTGTCTGACAATGGCTAATAGTAGAGATACAGGTAAAAACATAAAAACCACCATTGAGCAGCCTTTTCTTTCTGTTTTCATCTCCTCAAGTGCAGAGGAAAAACTCTCAGGTGAAGACTGTATCCACTGCAGCCCCAGCAGCAACAAATGTACCACTTCTCTATGAATTTGTCAAATAGCTTTTTGATCTCTTGGTATGCCTGGCCTCCAGGATTGGGGAGGAGGTCCCAAATTTGCACAAAGGCTGGACAGGAACTTTTTCTCACTAGTTTTAAATCCAGTGCTTAGCAATTTTGCAGGGTACTTGAATTTTTGTCATTTAAGACACAGTCCCCTATTTATTTTCACCATACCAGTTTATAGACCTCTCTCATATGATTTCAGAACCCTTCTTTTTCCTGAACTAAGGAGCTTTGGTCTCTTGTTTCCAAACCCCATTGAGCTGGCATTGCTCAAAGGAGCAGTCCTTCCAGTCCCTGTTGCTTTTTCCTGTCCCTTGGCCACATCCATTTCTTGTGCTAGCATGCCACAAACTCAATCAGAATAATCCAGCAAAAATGATTAATTTTGTTTCAGATCAGTTCCCCCACTGAGTTGCTCAACAGCTGCACAAACACCAAAAGGGAGAGGCTTTCAGGGGCAACACCGAGTAGCTGCAGGCAAAGGAGCTTGGGACCAATTTCATCAGCAAAGCTGGCCAAAATGGTTTTTGAAGCTACAGCTGAATGTAGAGGTTTCCTAGGACTGGTTGTCACTTTGTGTCCCCCTGCCCATGTCCACAGACGTGGCTGTGCCATTTTAGTCACCTGGACGGAAACATTTTTTTAGTGTGTGTGTGTTTTCTAGCAGGTTACTGTGCTGAACCAGCTCAATGACAGCATGAGGAAGTGTGGAGGGGGATTGCAGCAGTAAATCCATAGTCTGCTTTGGGATTGCAGCCTGAGCCTCTCAGAGAGAAACCATTCCCAACCTTTCATCCTGCCCTGTATGCTTTCTATTTATGCTTCTTCTCAGACAATGTGGACAATACTACAAAACTACATGCAGTATTCAAGATATGATTTTATAGCAACAGTGTCCTGCTTCTTTCTTACTTCTGTTTTTCTCTTACTATGTTCAAATATTGCATGGGTCACTTCTTGGCCTGTTCTTTCCAAAGAGCCATGGACAAGAGGTCTGAGATCTCTTTCCTGAGTGGAAAACACTTCCCTGGGTGCTGATTTACCAGTGAATACAGAAGGTGAGGGCTGTCTTTCATGGGTGTGTCACTTTGTATGTCTGTGTATTAAATTTCCCTTGTCAGTTATTACCTTGTCATGTTAACACTGTTATCAAGTGATACAGCCAAGCCAACTGAACAGCTTCTTGCTACCAAAACAGGTTGTCCCACTCTGCCTTTCTACTGTGCTTCCACCTTATCCCCGGACGTACAATCTTTGTACGCTTTTGTCCCTGTTGTGACCTCTCCGCAAGTCAATTCAACTCATTAAGCCAAGATAAAAGTTGGGGTTTTTTGCTAAAAGTCTTCTGATATTCTTGATTACCAGTTTAAGGTTTGTCTGTTCAGATGGATTTTGTAATATCTGCCAACTGACCTCATGGCATTAAGCTTCTCCATAAAATTTCTGAAGTTGTTGAGCAGCAGAGATTTTTGTGGGTTCTGGAAACTGCATTACATTGTGTCGACTAATGATGAGTTTTCTTTCTTTCAGAGTTTTTTTAATCCTCTTCTGTTTGTCCCATATGATCACACTTTGAGAGCATATGGTAAAAGATCAGCTCAAAAGTTTTTTAAAATCCAAGTATCTAATATTATCAGAACCATTCTCATCTAAATAAGTATCACTCCTTGAATCTCCAATGTGTTTTCATAACAAGACATCCTTCTTGGTATGCAATGCTGATTCTTCTCCAACATATCATTCAGTTCACCAGTTCTATTCTTTATTATGTTTTCCAGTAAGTTACTTGGCACAGACTTCAAACACTGATTTTGGTGAGCTCAGAAGAGAAGTCTTTTCAATAGTTGTATTTTCCACCTTCCCTTCTTCTGGCATGGTACCATTTAAGACAGATTTAAGCAATGAGTTGAATTTTCTTCAGAATTCATGGATTTTTTTGATTTTTTTTTGGTTATCTGGCCTCAGCTCTCCCAGTAATGTCTTAGGGAACATGAATAACAGGATAGAAAAATAAGACTGAAAATATTAGAACAATGGTATATAAACTGCTTGACCTCTTAACATATTATACTCTCTTTTGATTTTAGAGTAATCTAAACACAGAGGTTTTCAAATATAAATATGAACCTGTAGGATTAGTTTCCATTGGTTTTTAGAGACTAATCAGAAATATGCACCAAATTTAACATGTCTTGAGAGAAGTGACTAAAAACACAACTAGAAGGTGTTCCTTAAGAATCAAAAATCTAAAAGTGATTAATCAGTTAACAGACCTTGAGACACTTACTCCAAATTCCAATTAATGTCCTTTGGTTTCTCTTCCTTAATTAACCCTAAAAGAAACCAGTGCCTAGTGTGCAGCCACGCTGCAGAGGTGCAGCCAAAGAAGGTTTAACTGAGCAAAGTTCCTTTAGGTTTCTGTAAGTAATTACATTTGTAGTCACCAAACTGCAGAATGAATCTAAAATGTCCTGAAAAGAGTATATGGGCTTCAGAACTTTAGTGCTAAAGAAGCAGGGCAATGAAGCAGGTAAAGGGTCTGGAGCACAAGTCTTATGAGGAGCAGCTGAGGGGGCCGAGGTTGTTTAACCTGCAGTAAAGGAGGCTCAGGGGGCAACTACCACCACAGCTACCTGAAGGGAGGTTGTAGGGAGGTGGAGGTCAGTCTCCTCTCCCAGCTAACAAGACACAGGACAAGAAGAAATGGCCTCAAGTTGTGCCAGGGGAAGATTTAGATTGGATATTGGGAAAAATATCTTCCTGTAAGAACACTTAGGCATTGGCACAGGCTGCCCAGGGAAATAGCAGAATCATCACCCCTGGAAGTGTACAGAAAAAATGTGTGGATGTGGCACTAAGGGACATGGTTCAGTGGTGGACCTGGAAGTGCTGGGTTGCCAGTGGATTTGATAATCTTAGAGCTTTTTCCCCAACCTAACAATTCTATGATTCTATATATTCCTTGGGGACAAGAGGAAGGGACTCCCAAGCCTGTCCTTCCTTCCTTCTATCAATCCTTTAGCCAGGGACACTACGAGTCCCACAGTTTTTGACTTCTGAAGGACTTTCTCTTCTGTGTAAAGTACTTATTTCCCCTCAAGGAAAAATTGGTTAGACACGTCCTATGAGTTGTCCTACGCTGCCAAAGTATCTCAGATTTTAGAGCAAGCAACTGTTTCACATGCTCATTCCACCTTAATTTCCTGTTATTTTTCCTTTGAAAGTGCTCCTAGGGTGTCATTCCTATTTTTTCTTGTATTCTATGAGTAAGGAGGAGTGGAAGGATATGAGATTACATCAGAAAACTTAAGAAATCAAAAGGTTGTGGAAGGAACAGAAAAATCCCTCTGAGAGTAAGAGAGCCAATTCCATGATCCTTGACCTGAATGCAGTACAGGCTGGCCATATGCCAGATATACTCAGCACATTATGATTTGGAACTTGCTGCTTAGTTGTCAACTATAATTCACAGGCTGATGCCAGGAAATAAACTGGAAGTTTCAAGGACAAGGAAGTTCTGAACTGTCATCTCTTGTTCTCTCTGTGCCTGTCTTGGTTCCAGGTGAATGAAATTTCCTTTCAGTAGAGGCTAAAATGGTGGCTGAAAATGGCTTTTTAGGCACTAGCAAAACCAAATTGTTTAAGAGGACATGACACTCCCTCTTCAGCAAGTAAGACAACAAGGAAACTCCTGGGCAGAGTGAGCCACTGCCATCCCCAGGTGAACTCTCAGACTAAACAGCACCAACCAACAGCACCAGACCTCCTGCCACAGCCTACAGGATATCAGGGCTCCTGGTTTATTGTACACCTCTGCAGGACATCGAAGGGTTGAGGTGGGGATGCAGGAACAGAGGGTCTGTTTTCTGTGCAGTCTGAGTCATCACTAAGCACCTGGAGTCAGGGAGCCCAATGATGCTGTTGTATTTATGACAACATGTTGAGGAGAAAAAGGAGAAACTAGAAGAGAATCTTCCATGATGGACTCTGCTTTTTACTTCTTACTCCCTTTGAAAAGAATAGCTTCACTTTTCTCAATTTTTTAAACAACCTCTGTATCTTTGGGATCCAAGCCTTAGATTGTGAAGTTAACTGCATTGTGGGGGAAGCTCAGTTCCTTTTATCTCACTCCTGCCTTTGCACGTCTGTTATCCACTTGAGGAAATTACATTCAGTTGTAATGGATTTCTTGCTTGATGATTAAGTGCTTGTTGTACCATCACTAAATATTTCTCTAGTGTCTCCTTATGTTGCATTAGAATTTTGTAGAGGTTGAAAGGTATCTTGATTTTCACCCACATGTGACAAGGCAAAGAAGGGAGCTCACAAACTAGAACTACTGTGGGCAGACAGACAATAAGTAACTCTGGAATGCCCCTGACTAGTAATTTACATCAAAAAAGTAGAACGCCAAATATCCTACTGTCTTCACACACACACACAAATCTTCATTATACGGAAAAATGACACAAAAATTCCTTACTAAAACAGTGTCATTTTGAAGACCTGAGGATTTGTAATTTTTTTTCACCCACAGATGAAAATGCTCCCGTAATAGTGTATTTAGCTTGCCCAGGTGGACCTCAGTTAATTAGACAAAATATACATTCCCATTTAAGATTTCTTTTTATCATCAACAGGAATTGAGCCCAGACAAGGGCAAGACAGGAACCTTTCATGGTACCAATGCAATCCCTGCTGCTTGGCAAACCCTCCTGGTAGATCCATCTGGACCTTCTCCTAACGTCACTGCCGCAAACGATCTGGAGCTTTTTGCACAGCCTGCATTTTCCCTTTTAAAAACAACAGAGTTTTGAACACATCAGCTTCATTTAATGCCTGGCTATAAAGTAAATCAAAAGAAATTAAAATTGTAAAGTATTTGTGATGATGAGAAGTGAAAGTTGTAAGGTAACAAAAATGGGATGCGAGCCTTCTAAGAACATTTCCCGGCCCTCAGCGTAATGCTGGATAGTCATGCAGCTCCACTGAAAGGCTTTACTGCTGCATATGTGAAACCTTATTCAAAGACACACATTGATGTAGAATGAAAGTGGTGATGAAAAAGAATGTCAGAAGGATGAGAAACTGCCACTAAAAGCAATTAGAAGCCATACTTATATTCAGGTTATTTTCAGATTCAGGAATAGATATGAAAAACTACTTTCCCCTCTTCCGAATGCTAAGTCCTTCATGGAGCAACACAAATGTGTGCCTTCATTTAGATCAGGCCAATATTTCTACGTGACAATATGAAATTTCATCCAGAGGTCATTAATAATGTCAATGGCATAAAATTCCTCTTCTCTGGTTAAGTTTAAGTTAAACATTTTCTAATAAAAACAATCACAGAAAAGGTGCCCTTATACTGCACAATTCTTTTGAGTGATTAGCATATATTAACTCAAGAAGAAAAGAGTTAACTCTCAAAATATGCTTAAATCTAGTGATGATGAAATGGATGAGAAGAATAAGTAAATGTAAATTAGAGAGAGAAACAAAGACTTGGGTAAAAAGTGGAGCTGAATGCATGGAGAATGTAGAAGAAAGATTGTTCATCTTTCACACATGTCATTTTCTCAGAAAGAAATGTAGTGAAAGACTCTCTAATTAATGTCTCTCTTCAACGAGGGATCCAAACCCTGTTTTCTGACAGTGATGCATTATGCTGGAGGGAGAAAGAGAAAAGCTTCTTTTCCTACAGGTGCTGGTCATGCCCATATCCATATGCTGAACTGAATGACCAGAGGAATGAATAACCAAGGAACCAATTTCTCTTCAGGGCCATCAGCTTTCCTGCTGGATGCTCCACAGCTGAGACAACTGAATCTTGCTTTGAAGCATTGCATGGACACTTATGTTTCTCCTCTGTTTTCTGTGATGTCCTCAACCCAGTGGAAGTGTGCTGAGTTAAAACAAAGGGCACCCTGATGATGAAGAAATTATCGTGACCTGCGCGATTGTCTGGAAAGAGTTGAGAAAAAATATATTGTCAGTTCTGACTTATACTGAGGACAAGAGTTCAGCAAGCCTGAATGCCAAACCAGACTCTGAATAAGAATGAACTTATGAGTGATGTAAGGGGTTTCATAAACACTGCTGGTGGATGGGATTTGTGTTTTATGAGGCCATTGTTATATCAATGTACTATGAGGTCATCATGGCTTCCATTCCTACGCGCATGTTCCACATGTGCTTGTTTCCTAGGGGATTTTTAGTTGCTTGAATAAAACCTAAAATAAATATAAATAAATTCAAGGAAGAGGAGAAGAATATTGCAGCAAAACAGTAAGGACCAATATAAGCCCATACAACCCTGCAAAACCTCACCAGGATGATATAAACACCAAGACAGCAAGTAGAGTTGCTGAGACATTGCTTGAGTTGGAGCTGTCTCTCCAAGGCAGGACGGAGAGTACCTACTAGAGGGCTTCTTACTAGAAGAGCATGATGTAGTCTTTATCATTCTCATTAACTCAAAGCAATAAACCCCATAGCTTAAAAAACTACTTGGTCATTGAAAAAACAATTGGGTTATTGGAAGTCAGTGGCTAAACTCCCAGCCGTATAACACAATATAATGGGACAGTGAGAGTCAAAACCAGAGTTTTAATAAGCCAATGTTTATTCCCTAGAGGGAATTCTGCTCTGAAGCAGCATCCATGCATCAGTCTGGGTTTGGAAGAAGGGAGAGGAGCTGTCACTGCAGATCTGCTCTCAAACCCTGATCCCTGGGGCAAGCTGCTGCTGGTTGGGAAGAGTTGCATGGTAACAAGGAGCTGCTGCCTTCTCATTTCCAGCTGTTAAACTGCATTGGAAGGAGCTAAATTATACCGGAATAGAAATCCAGTTTATAATTTGTGGTTTAATGCAACAAAATAGGAGTAATTTTATGGCATCCCTAAATTGTTTAGGACATGAGTCTTTGCAGCAGAGTTCTAGCAGGTCCATGTTGCAAAATTGAAAGAGGGCTTTCTGTAATCTTCTATTGATCACCTTCCTGTTCCAACAAGATTTGTCAGTGGAGTGCTGTAACCTCTGGTGTGTGTAAAGGATGAGGTAAAGGTAATAGCAGAGGGGATTTTAACAGAGCAGGATAAGAAATAGACATAACCAAGAAAACAAAAAGTCATTTTTGGAAAGTGTATGCAAACATATTATTAAAATATCAATATTTATATTTAATTTTTGAATGGAAAATACAATATCTGATGTGATGATTTCTCAATCCAAATGGAAATGTGTACATCTAGCTATTGCTAATAATAGTAATNTAATAATAAATTCTCTGAATAAATTAAATTAAATTAAATTACATTACATTAAATTAAATACAGGTGTTCTGCTTTCTTTTCTGGAAGGGAAATTCTAGCTGTCCAGTTTGAGAGGGACTGAGAAGTGAATGAGGCCTGTAAACATATTTGTGGGAGACAAAGAAAAATGGAAGTGTGGGTCAGGCCAATGCAGAGGGTTATCCCACCATAAGACTGTCATCATTGAGAGAAGGAGTTTCCAGATATGTTGCTGGGCAACCTGTACTGACTGCTGTAAAGTTTCCATCTTCAAAATTTGGAGGAAAGGAGAATGTCTTCTAAAACCCAAAGCAGTAAATGAAAAGGAGGAGGTGAGCCATCTTCTCAAGTCCTGGGAACAAAAGGTGGCATTGATGTGGGCTTTGGCAGGGAAGGCAGTCATGGGGCTTGCTTTCGCTCTTTTGAAAGCTTGTAAGCAACAGAAAGAAAATATTAGCTTTGGTTTAAATTCAAAAAATCGTAGGTCTGTGTGCTGTTTTGGGTGGGGTAGAGTTAATTTTCTTTATAGTTGCCAGTATGGGGCTATAGCTAAAAGAGTGTTGATAACTCTGGGATGTTTTAGCCATGGTGTAGCAGGGCTTGCACAGTGCCAAGGCCTTTTGTGCCTCTCACCCCAGCACCCCATGAGGGGACTGGGGGTGCACAAGGAGTTAGAAGGGGACACAGCCAACCCCAAGTGAGCAGAGGGAATATCCCACACTACATGGTGCCGTGATCAGTATATAAAGTTGGGGGAAGAAAAAGGAAGGGGGAATGTTTGGACTAATGGTGTTTATCTCCTCAAGTCACCATTACATGTGATGTTGCTCAGCTTTCTTGGGTCGACTGGATACCTGCCTGCTCACGGGAAGTGGTGGATGAATTCCTCGTTCTGCTTTGCTGGCTTGTGTGACTTTTGCTTTCCCTGTTAAACCATCCTTGTCTCAACCCATGAGTTTCCCGCTTTTACCCTTCTGGTTCTCTTCCCCATCCCACTGGGGAAGAGTGTGTGAGTGGCTGTGTGGGGCTGGAGTTCAACCATGACATTCAGAAACATGTTATTTTAACCAGGAAAATTAGGGAGGGAGAGGGATATCTAGGTGAAATATGACTTCACTTTTCCATTACAGATTGCTTTGAAAGATATGGTAATGTCACAATACATTGCTAGTGAGAACTGGTTTTGAGCCTGTATTTTGCTAATTTTATCAAATACCGAAACCTTCTAACATTGGTACTTAAAATGGGCAAGAAATACGACAAGAAAATATGTTTCATTCATGTGCAATCTGACCTTCGGGTAAATGTACCAACGTTCTCTTCTCTACAAGAAGTCTTTTATGTTTTAGAAAGATAGTGATATCATGAAGACAAAAACCAGGAGGCACACAAAAATAAAACCAGTCTGTACCCCCATCCATAGATGTATACAAATATGCACATAAATGTATCTTCATATCCACGCACGTGTTGCCATGTCCCAGCATCCTACAAACACAAATCAGTTAAGCTTCTTACAACAGTCCCTGAGACAGGAAGGTATTATTCCTGTTTACAGATTAGAAAGAAGTCGTCTCAGGGAAGTTCAATGGTAAAACCCAGGAAGAGTTGGAATTGACTTTGTTTTTTAGAGTCCAAGGTGGGGAGTTTATGCCCAAGAGTAATGATGCCATCTATTCTTTTTGTTGTTTGATTTGATTTCAAAATTTCTGTGGCAAAGAGAGAAAAATAATGGAATAGAATAGTTCAAATAAAAGGAGAAAATTCTAAGTTGAGGGAGGGAAAATCTTTGCTTCATCTTAGCTTGTATCAGAGTGGTAATTTAAAAATTAAGTGCTGATTCTTCAAAAAGAAATTTAGCTTTGCTATCATTGATGCCAGCTGGGTCTCCAATCTCTGCCACAGGAAGAGATGAATAAGGGGTTGAGAAAATGTAAATGAATTACAATCAGACCACAACAATTAAAGCCCTTCTTGGATCTTAAGGACTGGAACCAGAAAAACAGTGGTCCAAAAGACCCAGTCCAGCACCATTGCATTTCGGTGTGGGCAATCCAGTGCGAAATAAATACTCAGCAGCACCTTGCTTTTAATGGAATAAATGGGGCAAAGCAGGTCTGGAAGGGCAGCAATCCCTTTTACAGATTTAAGGGGCAAATAAATCCACCCCCACTGTGGCACACAGGTGGGGGCTTTCTTCAGCCTGTGGTGCCAACTCCTTGTCCCTGAGGAGCGCACCCTCACTGCTTATAGACAATGCTGAGAAGCAATGGAGATGATGGAGGGACCTGTGATACTGTGGTGTATGCAGAGAACACCCAGGAGGGAATATGGTGTCTCCTACTTTAGCCTCCTTCAAAATTTTAATGATTTTTTAATACATTATATTATATACAATATAGAGTGACTCTATATTTTATACAAGACCCATCCTAAAACTGGATACTGGTGTCTGCTGCAGATTCTTCTCTAGATTTACTCAGAAACTACTTGTATTGACTCTCTTCAAAGGAAACGTGGTCACCAAGTTGTTGCTCTTTGTCTATAATCACTTTGCTTTCATCTGTGGTTTGGCACCAGCTGCACCAGGAAAAGGCACAAAATTACAGTTTGCTTCTAAGTTATTCAACCAGAAGTTCAAATTCTAAGTCCCAGAAATTACACATTGGTTATAACTAAGAAAAAAAATGGAAGTATTTTCTTAAGAAAGTGGTGTTAAGCAAAATACTCCTAAGTCAAACCTTTTGCAAGAGATACACCTTAATATCTGAAAAAAAACCCCAAAATAAAATAGACAGAAACTTACGTTGTTATCTGGCTGTAAAATTAAGTTCAGCTGTTTTCTTACTAGATATTCTCAGTTCTCATTTTAATTGTGTGCATTGTTTATATATTGTGCTCTAGAAATATTTAATTGCACAAATGTTTGGCTTAAGGGAGGGAGGAAAGGGTGAGAAAACACCCAACAAATAATCCAGTGTATTTAAGGCTTTCAGTCTGTACATGTGCTGTAAGGAAGATTCCAACAGTGTGGCTTACTATATGCCAGGTGCATTTGCTGCCTGGAAACGAAACTCAGCTTTCCACAGCACTTGCCACTCCGTTGTAACTAGAAATCTTCAATATGCCTATCACTTGCACAGACACCAGCTCTTATGGCAAAGATAGTAAATGCAGAGGAATGCACATTTTGGGGGTGAGGTG
The DNA here is from genome assembly GCA_013400315.1 of Bombycilla garrulus. Taxonomy (NCBI): domain Eukaryota; kingdom Metazoa; phylum Chordata; class Aves; order Passeriformes; family Bombycillidae; genus Bombycilla; species Bombycilla garrulus. The sequence continues at coordinate 635,194 of VXBU01018849.1, read as the reverse complement.
AAGCCCCCTAAATCTCACGTGCAGTATCCTGAAACAGTAGAGTTGCTGCATGTGGGCTGAATGAGTTATGCACTGGGAGCAGAGGAGCTGCCCTCGCTGTGCAGTGCTGGAGTTTGCAGCAAGGCCAACCAGGGCTTTTCAAGGCACCTGGTGGGACATGAAGGGGAAAGATCACCTGCTGTAGTGATGCTGTTCTCAGTCTCTCATGTGCAGTGCCACACTCTAACCTCCAGGTGGAAAAGGGCACATGAGGACAAAAATTTTGTGTTGGATGCCAAACATAAAGGTAAAACCCTGTGGCAACGCCACCGGTGTGACTCCTGCACGTGTTATCCCGTAACACAGGAGCTCATGTGTGGCCCCATGTGCATACATCCCACACAGCTGAATAGACTCTGCACAAGGTGAAGGTGATTGCCCTCGGCAGTGCTCCAGGTGTCTCAAGTCAAAGCTGTGGCTGCATCCTGGATGCAATGCAAGGAGTGATTAAATCTGGGCCCAGAACCTCCCCAAGCACCAGCACACACTTACCTGGGGGCAGAGGCACAGAACCTCCAACAGCCCTCTATCCTTCCCTCCTGTGTGCTCAGATACCTCCAGACTGCCCCCGTTGCTTGAAACCCATTGATGGGAGCCGCAGGGGAGCTGCCGCACGAGCTGTTCCCATGTGATGATCTCTGAACCCCGATCCTGTGTCCCCCTCTGCTGCAGTGTCCTCAGACCACTCCCTGTGGGTAAATGGATGCTCTGATGCTCACTCAGCTCCTCCTGCTGAGCCTGGGAATGTTGTCTCCACCCCAAAAGGGCTCCCTCCAAATGCACAAGTGCACTGCCTTCTTCCTTCTCTGTGTTCAGCTTTTAGTATGCATCCCTGTAGCATTGTGCAGCTTCGTGATAGGGGCTGATAGGCAGATGGCTTTTTTTTATTTTCTTTTTTTTTGTAAAGGCAGAAAACTAATGCAAATGACATTCACTGTGGCTTTTGATGTGTATGGCTTGATACTTATCAGCTCAATTATACTGCAGGGAAAGGAACGGCAGGATTGTTCTCCTAGTCCTACATGTAGTTTAACTAGAAAAACGTGAAACTCTTTGTGTTACAAGCAAGTGTAACTGGGGCCTTCACAATTCCAGAAGTAAAGTGGGTTCTCTGGCCAAATTAAGGAAAGTGGAGAATTGCCAAGGAAAACATTTTTGTCCAGTTCAGCTTATCTGATGTTACCAGCATGTAGTGATACATTATCGTAGAGAGTTATTTCCTCTGTTAAACATAGAAGCAAGAGCAAGGATGGATAAACAATGCATGCAAACAAACTCCAAGTGTTTAATTATTTTATCTTACCATGGAGGGAAACAGGGGTGGAGGGGGAAGGAGATAAAATTAAGCATTCCTCAAAGAGCCCAGCTACTGCTTTCTATGTTGGAATTGTCTCCGTCAGAGGAGGAAGCCTGAAGCACAGAGCAAGTGGCTGTCCAGCAGCCAAAAGGTCTCGCAGAGCCCCAGTCTCTTGCAAAAGAGGAGCCCTCTGAGCAAGGTTGAGGGGCATGACTTAGGGTGACCCAGATCTCATGGCCTGAGAAATGCACAGAAGAAATCAAACATCTTGTCTGCTTTTAGGTGTGTCTGGAGCAGATGTTTGTGTCTGATCCACTCACTCCAGGCTTTCTTCTTGACAAGCTGAGGGATGCAGATACTGGTAAGGGCATGGTTCATCTGACACTTATTTCAGGTGTCTAGTTTGGGATTAAATAATTCGCAGCCTGAATACGTTATACATTGGCCAAAAAGAGGCTATTCCATAGTAGATGTTGTGTTATAGATATCCATATTTAATTGAAGGAGCCCATAGGCCACCACAAGATTTCACTGTGGCGGTTGCCATCAGCCATCATTGTTGGCCACTGGGATCTGTATGGCTTTGCACACCCAACAGGCAAAGAAAGGGACAGGAAACCAGAAACCTTCCTTTCTGTGAGCAAGATCCTAACCCTTCAAAGCAAATGAGTGCAGTTGCACTGCAACAAGGGGGAGCGACAAGGATTGTCTACCCAGGTAATGCAGTTTCACAGGTAGTTATACCTTTAACCTTGAATCCCATAATTGAAGTATTTAGACAATTCCAGTGCATGCCAGACCACAAGTCTCTGAGAAAATCAGAACTTACAGAAAAATTTCAAAGAGAAAATATACAGTACAGTAAATATTGCTAATTACCACTATAAACTAGATTTTAGTACAGAAGTTTTGCTGCAGAGCTGTTTGTTAAGATAAATTTTTATACAGCCAAGATAACATACAAAGGACCAAAGTAATTTTCCATGATGAAGGGCTAGAATATGTTTGTGTGGCTGAGACAGGGGTTTTGTGTGGTAGCATCCCATTATCTCCATACCTGGAAGATGAGGAGCAGAGCTCTGGCTGAACGTCCAGAACAAGCTCTAGGTTGTGAAATCTCTGTGTGAGGGAGCAAAGACAGCTCAGCCAACCTTCAGGTCTGGCTCAGGTAAGGCTGTGTCAACATGCTGCCTCCCCTCCCATTGCTTGGAGGGTAAACCATGAATGGGGATGTCATGTCCTCACTGACAGGACCACTGGATGCTTTTTGCACATAAAAATGTACTTTGACATGCTGAAATACAGCTCCTGCCTATAGCTTTTTCAGTTAAATTGTGCAGGGTGAGACACAGCCTCTTCCACCAGCATATTTTCATTCATAAACTAGGACATTCACTGGAACAGCAGCAAAAAAATGTGTTTGCTAACCCTTATGTATAACAAACAGGTGTTGATGGCAAAAACATGTTTTGCAGAAGGTTCCAAGTAACCTCAAGGCTGAATAGAGAGCTGTAGAGTTGTCTCATTCCTTGCCAGCGATCCTGGGATGTCATCCAAAATTACCTGTGGCTTCTTGAGTTTAGTTCAGTTGGAGCTGACAATCAGCAGGAGAAGTGTGTGTAAGCATCTGTTTATGTGAAAGCAAAAAAAGATGACACATTGAAGGCTGTATCTTGGTATCCTACATGTAAGTCCAGGGGAACACCATAAACATACATATTTAAGCATGTATACATTTTCCAGTAGCCACTTGAGAGCCACAGTTTTAATTCATGATGCTGAAAGTCTTGATTCAGAATGACATCAGTCAACACTGAGTGCCTGTCAGAAGCTGGTGCTTTGGATTTCATATTGTTGTCTCACAGTGGTGTGGAGCAATATGTTACAGGGCTTTCTGTACTAGATCCAGTCCAGATAAGCTATCAAGTGCCTGTTATTCCGGCATGTAGAAAGTCGTTTTTACATCTTGATTCGAGGCAGACTAATTATGTTCTTTTGTGGTGTGGAGCTGTACATCTAGATTCACGAGTGCGCTCCAGATCCTAAACAAGAGTTGAGGACATCAATGCCTTTGCAAAATTAAACCTCTCAATCAAGTCCTGGATATTTTCCTCCAGATAATCCTCCAAACTAAAAATTAAAAAGAAAGAAACCAGGCAAATCTTGAATCTAGATGTAGTCTAATGAAATTTGAATCGACAACAAATATTCCTATTTCATAAGAATGAAATAAGATAGGTAGAGGATAGTGAAATCAGCAGAAAGTAGCTCTAATCCTAAATTTCTTAAAACTCATTTTAAAAATAATGACTCAGTAATATAAAAGCCTAATCTAAGCAGTCTCTTGTTCTCTTTCTTTAATTAATTTCTAGAAATTAAACTAGAATAAGCCCCTGCAGTATAAAAGGTTCCATATCTCACAGGAATTGTTGGAGGTTTGCCATAGGCTGTGGTGGGACCCATCTGAATAGGACAAAAGGATAGGATAAATAGTAGATGGACTTTTTTCCTAGTGTGCTTGTAGACATGTCCATGTACCATCTAAACCTAAGCCTTGTAGACACCAGCAGTGAGCAGAAGAGATGGAACTGAGCCAAACAAGCCCACAGAGAAGCTATTCACCATTCCTGTGGAGATAGAGCAGTTGCTCCCACATGGAAACAGCTCATCCCCACATACCATGCTCCACCTGCCAGGTGCAGTGTCACCATAACATCAGTTCAGAGCTCTTGTGAAGCTAGGAGAGGGGCATGGAGTATCCTCTGCTTTAAATGTATTTGGACACTGCACAGTCAACTTCTGTAGGTTATTTTTATAATATCTGCAGGAGTTCTCAAGACCAGGCCACCTGGGCTTGCTCAGCCAGCACTGCCATGCCCAGCAGTTTGACTGCTTTCACCCGTTGCCCTAACAGTGGCACAGGCAGTGGTAGAGAAAACCCAAACTGGGTCAGTCTTTCCCATTGTTTCTTCATCTATTGGAAGGGTACAGAGGGCTGAGATTGGAATCAAAAGGTCTGCCCTGGAGAAAATGAAAAAGCCTAAGGGATGCAGAGTGCTTTGAAAGACTTCAAGTTTGTTTACATTCACTCATGTTTCCTTTTTCCTTACTCTCTGGTACTTCAAGAATACAGAAACATGGCCTTCTCTTAAAGTGGAAAGGCTAGGCCACTCATGCAAAGTTGTACACTGAACAAGGTTCTGGCATCAAATAAAGGTCTTCCTGCCACAAGCAATACTAACATGGTCAGGGTTAATTTCGTGTGTGGGATTCAATCTTATGCAGCCTCTTTTGAGTCAAAGGACCTTTTGGCTCCCTGCAATTAAAAATGGAGCTGATTGAATTTTTCATCAGCCCTGTTTACATTTGCACATTCTTGTCTGGTTAAATTTGGGAGTTTTTTGGGTCATTTCTGTTTTGTCTCTGTGACTGTGACATATTTAAAAAAAACAACCTGAAATGTCAACGATATCAAGAGGCAACACCAGCGACTGTCTGAGATTACTCTAGGCACTCTCCTTCCTATAAAGGAAGAATAGAAAGTTCATATCTACTTTTATACACAGAATAATTTATGAAATCTTTCAGGAATTCTGTACTGTTCAGACAATTTTCATGGCCATTGAGGGAAACAGCAAAGTTTGGTACATTGCTGAGAAATGTTTGTGCCTTTAGCATCTCCTGAAGACTCATCTGCAGTTTCATTGTACACCACAGTACTCCATTCTTCAGGTCACTCCAAGCCTAGTTCTGATTTTAATGGCACTAATGGCATTTCCAAATACTCCCTTTGGGAGCAAGTGAATACAGCCCATTCATTTCAGTTGATAAAAAATAAGTGAATGTAACATTTTCCTTCTGAAAATAAATGGAAATATATTTTTTAAATGAGCCTAAAATAGATATTTACATAATGGAAAAGACCATTCCTTATGTTCTTCCAATTTGTATTCATTTTGGCTCCTTCAACAGCAGCTATTGGTGATGAAGTAGTTGAAAATGAGAATAAGTCATTGAATCAGAGTTAAGCCATGTAGTACCATGACCCATATATTCCTATTAGGTGACTTGCTACACTTGCATGGTTCCAAGTTGAAAGCAATGTGTATTTCTCTGGGAATATATAGCTTGGAAAAAGCATATAGACAATAATAATGGAAAAAAAGCATGCAGCTGAACATGGAAAGACACATCTGTGAGTAACCACTGCTGTACTTTTTTTCAAAGTCCATCTATTTGTCATAAATTTTCATGTCTGTGCAGGCATATTAAGAGATATTGAGTGATGTGGTAGTTATTGGAATCATTACAAAACCAACAAACCTGAGGAGAAAGCCAGTTTTCAACATTCTATTTACTACACAGGACAAGCAATATAATACACTAGTAAAATTTTGAAACTTCACAATAACAGTGAATAAGCACTCAGTAAGAAAAGCGCAGTTTTGCAGCAGGTTTCAATTACGTCCATAGTGGATTTCAGGGCAGTTACATCAGCTCCTATATGCTGGGTAGATCAAGAGGCTGATTAGCATGGATGAATTGTGCAAATAGAAGCTTGTGCTTTTTCTCTCAGTTATTTCACCTCCATTTTCTTCTGTGAACACACAGATTTCTCAAGAAGCAGTCAGTGTTTTCAAAATAGGCCTGTAATGAACTGCAGGCAGGTTTTGCCTGTTCAGTGATCAGGCTGCTAATGAAATTACCTTCCCTGAGAACTCAGGAGTCTGTGATCCTGTTGGCTGCATATTTAGGTTGTCTGTTCAGGATTATGTTAAATTCTTGCCTTATGCAGGCACAATTTCTAATGCACTATTCAACAACAACAAAAAAATACTAGCAACATAAACATTTTCCCAGTTCAATCACTAAGAGGCAGACTGTGCTGTTTTAAATGGGAGGAGGGGGAGACTTCACAAATGATTATATGTTATTTGATGGTATTTTAAAAGCAAACTGAGACCTCGAAAAAAATCTATAGAATAAATATGACCTCTATAAGGTCATATTTAAAAACTTTTTAAAAACCCCAGTACAGAGTCCTGCTGGCCTTCAGGATTACAATTATAAAATCAGCAAGCCAAATACCATGATCAATTGCTTGTGTAGGCACAATCTTCCTACCTCCTTCCCAGGCCTCCTCTGTCTCAATAGTCATTCCTGAAAAACCTCATCAGTGACTGCCTGCACATCCTTGTAGACAAGCAAGGAATCCCCCTGTGCTGGTCTGAACATCCCAGGGATCTATTTCATCCTGCTGCTTGACTCCGGGGAGCAAGCTTCCCCTGAGGCAAGAGGCAAGGGAGGGCAAAGAGTAGCTCCGAAATGATGTGCTGCCTGTAGGAAAAGCTGAATGCGGCGCAGGAGATGTTTTAAACAGATCTGAGCAGGCTGGTGTGTGTGTGGCTGTGGTGGAGGGTGCCTGAGAAGATGGTGAGGTTGTCAAACTGTCCAAACTGGGAACAGTTGCACCAATGCTAGCAGGTGCAGCAGTAGAGGCTCATGTGGGTGTGGGAGCCTGAAGATGCCTGTGAGGAGAAGGTGCAGCAGCCATAGGAAGACTCTTTGGCTGCACCCCCTTTTCCTTGTCTTCTCCTCCTGCTCTCAGCAGTCCTGGAGGTGAGGAGAAGACTGCAGGAGCTGCAGACAAAGGATGCAGCTGAGGTGGAGACAGGCAGGGCAGCTTCTCCTGCTCACAAAATGTCTGTCTCTGGCCATGGGCCACACAGGCTCTGGAGTTCACAGTGGCAGCAGCAAATCTGCTTTCAAATGTGGGATGAGTTGGGTGGAATGAAGATTGGTTCCCCAAAGGGTCCAAGGACTGGTGGACAGCACAGTCCTTGTTTGAGCACTGTGAGGCGAGGGGTTGGTGGACATACGGGGGTCTCAGTGGTTAAAGAGGCTGTGAAAAGAATTCTCTGGGAACTGGGATAGAGGGCTGGCTTTGCTGGAGCAGAAGGATAGGGGTGCTGTAACCCACAGAGCTATCAAAGGAGAACATGCTGAAAGGGCTTCAGCCGGTTGAGGACTACAGTGATCTGTCAAACAGAAGGACATATTCCCATCCTGTCATTGCATGGTTGGCCAATGACTTCAGAAAAATTCAGTGCAATTTCCTTTCCAGAAGAAAACATTGTTTTGAAGTAAGCCTGTGCATTTCACAGATGTGCCAATATACTGGCTGACACAGCCCCTATTCAGAAGAATATATTATTTCTTTTTGATAGGAGGTCAAATAAAGAAGGGAATGGACTGCAACCAAATTCCAGTATATTTGTTATTTCCAAGCTCCTTATTCAGAAAAACATTGTTGCACAACATTTTTTGCGATTTCATCCATGATTGTTCTCTGAGGGATCAACATTACAAGACACACTCATGTGGACAGCCTGGGCAAATATCGCCTTAAAAATTCCATGAGGATGAAGAACAAGACTTTCTGGAAATCGCTCAGTGCATAACACTGTCCAGATTCCATTTGCAGAAAAAGATATGTACACAAATAAAACACATGGAGAAACTTTCAGACTTCAATGGCAAATCTCATTTTGCTTTTACCTCTGCTCTCAGATAGGAAGACTCCTGTGCTCTTAAAAATTCTATAGGCACCAATACCTCTTCTTCCTCCCTCTCCCCATCTCCCAACTGGAACTTCTGATTTTAGCTTCTCACTTTGGGATCTTCATAGCTATTCTACTCAAGTAAAAAGAGCAGGGGCTCAGCTAGAGCCCTGAACTGCCTGCATGCTTCATGTTCAGCTGTGTTCTGGACTGCTCTGCACAGCTCTCTGCGGCATGAGCCTGACCTAGAGACCCTTAACACCACAAATGCCTGAGTTCTTCAGTGATCCTTGGCCCTGATACATGGCCCTTGTCAGTTTAGCTGAGAAGAACCGTCCTCTAAATCCTGCTTTTGTGAAAGCAGAACCAGAGAGCTCCACCCTTACCAGCCCATGTTGCCGCAGCCAGGTGTGCGTGGTGTCAGGCAGCACAGCTGGCAGGATTGCACAAGCAGCTTCATGGGAAAGAACTGGGAAGAAGCTGGAAGTCTTGCGAAAAACACAGTGATATTCCTTTAGAGTTCTAGTTGTCTTCCCTCATCTCAGGCTTTCTGGTGTTTTTGGTTTTTTAATAATGATTTATTAATTCATCTGTACATGGGATAGGCAATAAGCATAGCCATAAAAATAAAACAAAGTGAAAGAAAAGCAAGTACAGAGGCTGGAATTGGTCTGGAGTACTTGGAATTATAGCAGTAGGATGCAAAAGGTCACAAAAGAAAACAAAAAAAAAGAAAACACATGTGAAAACAGACTTTGTTGACTATTCTGCTCTCAGAAACAGTTTGGGTTATTTTCTGGGACTTCTTTCCCTCTTTTTATAACTTTGCAGTCTGGCTAAATTTCTCAGTAACTCTTCAAATTCAGAAGCAAACTGTTGCTACAGGAGCACATCTGTCTCAGCAGTCACAGAATCACACACTCTTGTTTTCCCTTCCAGCACAGCCAAGCACTCCTAAGTCACAAAGCTGAGGTCACTGCTTGAAGCTTTGCACAGCTCAGCCTATGCATGCCTGGGACTTTGCAACATGAGGACATCAGCTGCAAAAAACCCACCAAAACCAAAATGGCTTGAGGCATCATTGTCATGCACTGTGGGTCATCTGTGTCCTGCAGATCAAGGGTAAAAAATGTTACCAAACCAGAACATTGCCCCTGGCCCCAGGTGAAGGGGGGATTGGAAGCCTCACATGATGTGAGAAACAAACTACAGAGAGCCTGAGGCAGGATCTGTACTTCTTCGGAGTAGCAGTTCCCCACTGCAGTCACAAGCTGTCCTGAATTCACCTACTTTTAAACCTACTGCAAAAATTATCCTTAAACAACAGCAGTTTTGGGGCAGTGTTTACAGGGAGCATTCATGAAGTGTTAGAGCAGCAGTCCCTAAAGGGAAACTCAAGTTTGCTTTTTGTCCCAGGTGAATGCTTTTTGTCCCATCTAGGCACAGATGAATGTGCAAGGGTCCAGCTCCAGACTGCCCTATTCTGAGGTTCCCAGAATTTATCTTTTTGCCACCCCGTAAAATCATGTTCAGCTTTACCTCAGGCTACCTCATTATGTAACCTCAAACATCTTTATTCCCTGAGGCACAGCCCACCGAAGCAGACTCAGTTTAGGGGAGCTATCACCTCATGCACCAGAGACTGCATCACTTTGTGCATCTGGTCTGCATGGTTCCATCCCTTTTAACACTGCTGATATTCCTGTCAATCCATGCTGCTGGTGGAGGAAAGCCCACTCCAGATGTGCATCCCTTGATCTGCAGCTATGGAAGCTCGCCTCCCACTCGCCACTCCTCTGTGTCACATCAGGATCAAGTTTGTCTCATCCCAGCAAGCAGGAGGAATAGTTATTTCTCTCCAAGACAAATACTGAAAGACTCCTAATTCACATTTAGCCTCAATAAAGGGGAAAGACTGAAAAATTACAATATTATGTATTCTATCTCAGGGCGACTTCATGGTTGCCAGCTTCTCCTGGGAATCCATCCTGAGCTACAGATGCTTCAGTAGCTCCCTCTTATTCTAGATACAGATGTGGGCTCATTTTCCAGAACAAGAATCAACACTGTAAATGTTTACACTGCAATAAAGCCTAAGGAACCCTCCATCTCTCAGCATTTTCAAGGTGATCAGTTAGTCAAAAGGCACCACTGAGCAGCCACTCCTATCTGTCAGGCTGCTCTCTGCCACACAAAAGTCTGTGATTTTTGCTTATATGCAGCAAAAAGAATCATTATTTTTTTCTGACTCAGCTCAGAGTATTTTGTCATGTCTGATTTTGCTGGAGGCTCCAGCCCTTCACGCCAAGTTATGTTATCACACAGCAAGAACAGCTAAATAGCCCCAGATGGCCTGGTTGGTTCACATTAGCCTCCTAGGTTTTTAGCAGCACTGTCATATACCCTGTTACTCTTGGACAGTGCAGAGATTGCTTTCTTGAGCCAGGTTTGTGAACAGTCTAGGTGGATGCTCCAGGGCTCCGTTCTGAGACCCGGCGCGCTTTGGCTTGGCGTGTGTTTAAAGTACTCTGGGTTTGAATAAATCATAGCCCTGTGCACTACCATAAAGGAATGTGGATGATACTCTTGCGGTTATCCACAACATCTTTGTGGAGATTTTGGGAAGAAAAACAAATAGCACCCTTCCAAATATTTTGAAATGCTACCTCTGACTGTGAGGGAGAAAAAGTTTAAAGAGAAATTGGGCTGTCATGAGTTATTTGCACTAATAACCACCAGCAGAAGAATAAGTTAACTTCTAAAAATACTGCTCAGCTGAAACCTCTGTGTCTGGTTTTGGGGGGATTTTTCACTGATCCGTGCAGTAATGCACACACTGTAAAGATTCAACATTCAGCAACCTGATAGGCAGGTTTAGCTCTAAGACAAAGTCATCACACAAATGTCGTCCTGCGTAAACAGAGACATGGTAAGGTTGGTACTGAGTGCTGTGGAGAAGCATCATCACCCATCATTTTGAAGGTGGCTCATTTAATTGGTAACAGCTCTAACTGTGGTCTCAGCCAAGATATTCTATTTGCAAAAGTTGAACTGAAAAGATCTTCAGAGAGTTCTCTGTGTGGTACAGCATAACAAATTCACTAGATTTACTGAAGTGTTAGGTTTGGAATTTGCTATTCAAGCATTCCTTCAACCGGACGCAACAGATACTTTGACAACTTGTTTAAAAAAAAATCTGGTCTCCATTATGTGCAAGTGCTATGTCATATAAAGTTGAAATAGGAAGACACCATTCTTTTAGCTCAGTTTTGGTCATTATGTCTATATCCTGCCATTGATCTATATCTGGGTCTCTAAGCTGTGTCCATTAAAAGGCCTGAAAACGTATCAATGGCAGGATATGGCCCTTTGTTCTTTCATGTTACAATCACAAGGAATTAGAATGGGGTCTGGCTCCCAGGACTTTGAGCTGGCCTGCAGCTTTATGAGAGTGGCTTGCATCCCTCAATGAGAAAAGGCTTTGGAAAAACAGGCTGCCATCTGATAGCTTCCAAGCTCTGACACTGCCAAGTACAAACTACTTTCCTGCTATATGAGCACACCAGCCATTGTAGGGCTTTGCTGGTGGTTTGTAATTGACAGCAGAGTGTTCTCGGATCTTTCTGGCAACACTTCTTGACCCACCTCCATTTATTATGTTTTGATCCCTCATCAAACAGATGGTTGATTTCCCAAGTGCTCTTGCACACTACGTTAGGCCTGTATGTGCATGGCTGCCTGGAGAGCAGCAGAGAAGGGAGGGAGAGCTCTGACCATGCTCCTCTTTAAGTGTCCAAAGCTGCCTGGTGGCTTAGAGCTCCCCAGAGTCCTTAAATTCCAAAAGTCCTTGCCACGCAGCCCCATAACTTTGTGTCTTCTGTGGCTATGCATTGTGCAAAAAGAGAGTGGTGGACACGCTCCTGGTGGTCCAAAGAAAAGCTCTTTCTCTCCATGTCACAGTCAGCACCTTCCAGTGCCAGGAAAGGGTAGAGCTGGAAACATTTCAACCCCCAAACATGTGGGATTTGTTTGTGTCAGCTCAGAAAAGTAAGATTTGCTCTGCTGCCATAAATGTCTCTGTAGAAGTAAATCTTGCTACCAATAATGAGCCAAAGAAAGGTGTCAGCCTTGCAATCAGTGATAAAATCTGCTTCCATCCACTTCCATTCACAACCCATTTCATGCTTTGCATTTAATGCCAACCAGAAACCCATTAAAGCTCTCAAACTATCTTGAAATTTAGACCAAATAACTTAGACCATTTTCCTTGCAGAAATTAATTTTCATTCAGAACACTCTTGTGTTTATTCAGGCATTGATTCTGTACTGAAAAAAAATGTCCTCTATAATTTTGCGGTCTTTGGGGATAATTTAATATTGAATACTATTAATAGATAAGGTTAAAAATAAGTGCCCTTTTTAAAACTAATGTCAGGAATTTTAATGAAGATTTTATTAATATAGAACAAATGCAAGGTCACAAGACTGCATTTTTATACGTATTGTATTATTAAAAGGGTCACAATACCCTTCTCAGCCATTCCAGAAGTCAGTTTTACACCTATATACTTGTTAGTGAAAGGAGGATAATTTTAATGACGATTTTGTGGGCAAATATTTTCTGATCTCAGAAAATTTGCAACTTACTTCAGAAATTTTTTTTCTCATTTATGTATGATATTAACAGATGTGAAGAACATCGCAGTAAAGGAGTATTAAGAGCAAAAGGTCTTTAAGCATTACATTATGTGATAGTCCAGTGTTTCCTCAAATGGACCTGGATTCCAGAGGATGTATGACTGACCAGCCTACAAACTCCCAAATAACCAATACTAACATATTGTTCATGTACAACTGCTAAAGTATCGATTTTTTAACTTTTTGTACTTTAAAACGGTATTAAAGCAAGAAAGTTGTGGTGTAACTCTTTCAAAATAAAGCATTTTATTTCACTATCAGTTGCAACCTTTGCATACCACAGTCAATATCAGACTGATAGAGATAATCTGCAGTCTGCAAAATGTGGAAAGCAATTTCAAAGCTGCCTTCTTTGTCAGGTGCAAGGCCCAAAACCACTGGAAGGGGCAATGAGCAGGGCACACCTGGAGCTCAGGTAGGTTCACCACCTGTTCTGTTTCTTGACTCTTGCACGTTCATTTCTGGCATCCCCAGGTCCCTGGTTACTGTATAGCTCATCTTCATGCTGCATGGTTCTCTTTTGCTCTTTCTTTTGGAAGGAAGGACTTGCTGTCCCCCAAGGGCTGAAGGCAGTGAGCCCTGAGCAGCATGGGTGTGGAGCTGTAGGCTGCCTGGGAGCTTTGCAAGCTGTAAATCCATGGTATATCCTCCACCTCATCCCTTTCAATCCTTTCCCTCCTGGCTCATTGAAGGAACCTGTAAGGTGAGCAGGAATGCTTTAAAATTTGAACACAAAGAAGCAATTTAGGGGTTCAGGAGAGGTCAGCCTGATCAGTAAAACACCATCACACTGAGCTTTTCCCACTGCAAATATCCTGAAGCAAGTGAAGATGCAAAATGATGCCTCCTGACGGCTCCAGCAATTCCTGCATAGGAGAACAGTTCTGAATTCGGTTTCCACAAGAGAGATTTCTTTTACTTGGATAGTGGTTAAAAACAATATTTGGGTTTTATGTTGCTTCCTGCCTGAAACAACACCTCATCTGCATGTCCCAGACTGCTGCTGCTGTACGATGGAGAAGCAAAACACAGACTTTTATTTTGGACTGCTTACTGGTTTGGAGGCATTTCATGCCTCATCATTAGCTGATGCTGGGACTCAGAGCTCTCCTGTGTTGTGCACACTATTATTAACCAGCCAGCAATTTCGAAAATATTTTTATTGCTGCTAATTACCCTTCAGGGAAACTGTAAAACAGTCTTTATGGCAATCTCTGAGCCGTTCATGCCTGGAGGAAAAATATGAGAATGATTAGCCACATTTGCTAACGAGAGTATCACAGTGATTGTCTCTATGTTCCTGTGCCTGACTTGTGCCAGGCTGCTTGGGAGATATTTACAGCTCCCCTTCTCACAGCTATTCTGAACAGTGATACTCACTTGGGAGGGAAAAGAGTCATAGTTCATTAAATGTGTTTCTGTTTCTGAAATAAGCACTTCGTCCAACCTTCCACTAGTGGACTGAAGATGTTCCAGTTTAAAATAACTACTCCCTGACTGCAATGGCTTGATCTAAGGCAGCCGAGGGATTTGGAGGGGTGCTGTGGAGAGAGGTTGTCCATGCAGTCCTGAGTCCATCCAGATGGACTCCTGATGTCTGTGTCCACCATATCACCCATGGTATCCCTGTAAGCGGGGTGCTGGGGAAGGAGCTCCTGTGCCTATCTGGGGCACCTCAAGAGCTGTAGCTCTGTCCTGACCTGGGCTGCCCTGCTAGAGCTAGGTCCATGTGGAACCAAAAACCAGCTCTCCCTCTGCTCCTTTACCTCTGACCTTACGGGATGTGCCCCTTCCTTTAGTGCCAGCATCAATGCTTGTAACTCCAGAGCTGGCACGTGGCAGCGGATGCATGCAAGAAAAGTCTTCAGATGGCTGGGGACTGGGGAGGAATTAAGCTGGCTCCTTTTGTCACCATATAGATTCTATACAGAGAGAGAGAGGTTATAGCAGAAGTGCATCATGAAGTCTCACCAGGGTGTGCTCAAGCCACACACCTGGCCCCACATCCGTGGAATAGGTACTGGCACCTGGTTCTCAGGGCCTGTGTGACACTGTGATGAATGGCAGCAAAGAGCCAGCACCAAACACTGCTGCAGCAAAGAGAGGGCCTATTTGTGCTCAGGAGGAAGAGGAAAGAAAGAATTACACTCAAAAAAGAAAGGAGAAGTGAATAAAGACATTAGCACAATTCCCTCTAGGGGACTGAGAAAAGGAGACATGAAAAGTAAAGCTACTGAGACAAAATAATCACGTCTCAACGTCCGAGCACATCCATGGAGAGCCTGACTGGGGCAGGGCTGCCCAACTTTGCTGAAAAATGTCAGTGGGCAGCACGAGGCTGGGGAATATGCCTTCTCCATGCCCCAGTGCCACTCCTGCCCCTCTGAGCAAGCTGTCTGCTCCTCACTGCCCTCAGCATCCCTCAAATGGAGATGCAAGTGCAAATTGCTCTGTCCATGCTTCTCCTTGGCCGCCACACAGACACTGAAGACACTAAATGCTGGTCCCTGCCTCCACCCATGGAAATCTGGATCTGCTTCTGGGCCAGCACAGGGAGGTTAAAGGATGGTGAGTCACCATCAAGAGTGGTGTGAATAGCACCTCATTTTGTGGATTTGAACGTTGCAGGGCAAATTAAGGATAAAACACTTTCTCCAAGCTTAAAATTACATACTTTTGCGTGACTTGAGTCACACCTGAGCTATTTTAAAACTCTCTTAGAATGCTTAGTTTTATTTTTCAGGAATAATAAGTAAGATGGGAGAAATTAAAAGCTGTGCTGAGCTCTTGTGAGGGTCAACAAAAGACTACATTGCAGTTTTCCAGTTTGGCTCATCCTCCTGTAGGAGACTTTTGGAAACTATCTTGTACTCAAATGCTCTTTGTGCTCAAGGTTTTCCTTCCACAGCTAGAAAAGCCCAAGATCTGGTAGATCCCTGCCAGACTGAACTGCAAAGTGGGAGTGGAAAGCAAGAATTTTTTATTTGAAGTCCCATATATAAAAACCTTTCTATCCCAGGGGATCTTGAACCCAAGCAGCCTTGTCTCTTTCAGGAGCCAAACTTTTTTTTGCATGAAACCCTTCCTGGAAAGATTTGCATGCTTGCCCTGATGTGATCATGCAAAGAAACTTTGTCAGTAACCACAGAAACTGAAAATCAGAATGTATTTGATTCGGATCTGAGCTGAGCCTGAGCTCTGTTTCAGTCAGGAAACCTTTTTTGTTAGGTCTGGATACCTGCTCCTTCTTCACCTGTGAGGCGCTTAATTGCCATGAGCACTGATCCCCCAGGAAAGAGGTATCCAGCCTGCCTGATTCTACTCATGTCAATTCAGGATGGGAACCCACCTCATTGGTATGTTACCCACTCCCCTTGATGTCTGGTTCTTCTGGAGATTTGGGGCAGCAACCTCTGAGGTCCCGAGCAGTGAACAGCTGTATTTAGGAATAACAAAGTCAAATTTCTCTCATCCCTGAAGTGCAGTTGGCTATGTGGGTGAGCAGCAATGTTTGCTGGGAGTGCTGCCACTGCTGCCAGCTGGAAATGGGTGGGAGGTGTGGGGTTGGTGGCACTCCTCCAGGTGTGCCTGCTGCTGGGATGGATACTGAGCCCGGCTGCCAGGAGCCCAGGAAGCGATGTGGTAGGTGAGGCTGGTGCCTCAGTAGCACAGGAGACAGGGCTGGGCACACGGAGACAAAACCAGTGCGAGCTGAAGGTCCTGCTGGGGTGGAAGGACACATGCATACAACACACACATGTCTCCTGCTGCCCGTGCCATGCTGAAATGACCACCACTGGACCTTCCAGAGTGCAGGGGCTCCGTGAGGCTTTGTGGACCAGAGCCAGAAGAGCTGGAGATCAGTTGAGGTAAACACAGCCTGATGCTTTTATCATTTCAAGCCATGTTCCTCTGTGTCTTTCCCCCAGAATGTGAGTCTCATAAATAACCCACTCAGAGCATTATCTTTCTCTTGACAGCCTTCTAGGCTTTAGGTTTGAAGCCACAAAGTGTTTCCAAGCAATGGCAAATGCAAGGAAAGCAGCTAGCACTTGCCTTTTTATGACAAGCTTTCCCAGCGCACAGACGTAATATGAATTGTGAAGTTGAAGGCGGCACCTTCCTCTGTTCACATACATTTTTCTGGATTCTGTAAAGAGCAATGACAGAGATATTAAAATAAATTAATTTAAAAGATTTCCAGGAGGCAATTGCAGACCAGCCTCTCTCATGACAAGTCTCAGCTTAGGTTACTGATTTATCATTTGTGCACTACACACCTTGACGTTTCAAGGGCCAGGACATTTTTTGCAGCAATGCCAAAACATGAGCAAATAAATTAAATATCCACAAGCAGAAGTACTGTATGGGAGGTTCAGTATCAGGAAGAGCACTACTTTTGGGTCCTGCGTGGGCCACTAGCCCGGGGTGCCCTGTGGGATAACCTCACCCAGATAAAATGATGGATTGCTACAGGGTCTTTCCAAGGAAGTTGTGTGCTTGCTAGGAGCCTTTGTCAAAGTGAAATTCTACTGGGTCATCCCACTGAGGTTTTTGGATCAGGCCCATCAGCCTCTGAGGTTGAAGGAGCATAGCTGGGATAATTTTCAGCCAGAGCCCAAGAGAGGAGTAAATGTCTGCATTGCATTTTCTGTGACAGTTTTCTGTATAGAAATTGGAAGTCCTGGGCATGAGCACACCCAAGTCATTATGCTTCATTTCTGGAAAGTAGCAAAGATGAGAAAAACACCAAATTCTTATCACAAACCAGCTGGGTACCTTCCATATGAGCAGCTTTTTTCCCGTGTTATTCCCACTTTGATATCAGCCAGTGGAGTGAGATGGTTATATACAAACTTCTGCTTTCCATGTTCAAGGCCCAGGCCGGTAGAGTGCTTAACAGTAAGACTTGAATGGTGGTTTGTGATCCATCTTGCCATCCTCAGAGCATAAGGATGAAAGCTGAAATCCTGACTTCAGACAATAATTCACAGCAGTCAGCAAAATCAGGCAAAGTTCCCTTTGACTTCAACAAGGGCAGGATCAGTCCCAGAGGACAGCGTAGCTTGCTTTGGCCAAGTATTTAATCTCACGCTTTCCAGCAGAGAGAGCCACATAAGCTCTCACTTACATCACCATGTCTTAGTGCTCTGAGGCTGCTGCAAGAAAACATCTGCTGAAGAAAGCATGGGACAAAGTGGGCCTGATTTAGGTTCTGAGGCCACTCGTGAGCTTCAGGTGCCCACTAAAGTCATTCTCCAGCAGTAAGTGCCAAAGTGCCTGGCACAGCTAAAGGTGATTTTGCAGGTGGGTCCACACAGAGGAGCTGCCGGGCAAGGAGCATGGCTGTGTGAAGAGAGGCCATGGGTGTCAGCCTTACCCTGCAGCTGTGGTGATGGCTGAGCAGCGCTGGTCCTGGGCCTGGGCAGTCCCTGCTCCTGAATAGCCTCTTTTGTGATAAAACAGTAGGGAGGCAGCAGCTGAGAGGTGTTTCTGTGGGCTCCTGGTGCAGCATCGAGGCAGGCAGTTAGAGGAGGCAGTGAAGGTATTTGGATTCCCAAGTCCTTTTGTTGTGAAATTCTGGCCACAGTGAAGCTGGCGGGAATGCTGCCACTGCTGTCCACCAAATCATGATTTCACCCCATAGGTATTAGTTTTCCCTCTCCTCCCAAGACCAGTGCAGATATTAGAAAACCACATTTATCTGTGTGTTGCAAATAAATACTCGTTGTCACAAACCTGCTTTTTTGTCAAGAGGAGCCCAATGAGCCTAAGAGAACAGGCTGAAGAGCAGCAAGGATACAATGCAACAAAGCACAAGTGGCACAAGAAAAGAATAAGAAAAGTAGATCCAGTTCTTAGGAGGAAATAACATTGTGTTCTGCAAAAATAATCAGCTGACACATGCAGCTTAAAGCACTCTATGAACTTTATTTTCCTACAGTTATAAGCAGTGTCTTCCTGCGGCACCCTGCACACAGCCTTCACTCTCTGCCCAAGAAGCGGGCAAATCAGATGAGATGGTTCATGATCAGCCTGACAGATAGAAAAGCCTTTCCTGACAAAAGATAATTTTTTTTGCTGAACTAAGTCCAAACACAAATCAAACCAGAGGTGATAAAAGGAGATGGTGGTATGTGGCATAGGACCCGCAGGATAGAGATGCTTCTCTTACATTTGGGCTTTCTCCAGTCCAAACCAGAACATGCACCAGGTCCAGCTTTCATGTCAGGAGAAGGAGAAAACATGTATTGACTAGAATTTCTTCTTTCTGTTATTTTACACCCATGTGGCACCAATTCACCTGGTCATTGAGAGGGATCAAGTGACACATGATACACATGGTCACAAAGCACTTCCCACAGGTGACTCTCTCAGGCTGATCCCTTGAGGTTTACCTGACAATTAACTAAGTGTTTTAAGGCAGGATGGTTATGAATGTCTGGCACTAAGGGAATGCTTCACAGTTAACATGGCTGCTTTCTAATAGCATCTCATCCTAACCTGGAGTGCTGCCTGTTTCTGTCGGACACGATAAAAAAGATGCTGTAGCAAGTGAAAATGAAGCTAAAAAGGGAAACAAAACTGATGATGACATCAAAATATGGATTTGAAAGGACATTTCCTAAGTGACACTTTTTTATTGTAACACAGAGGAAATTACCTATGTTGCATGTTTTTAAAAAGGGTTCAAGCTTGAAGTCTGCCAAATGACCCCGAATCCATGTGAATGCAGGGGAGCACAGTCCACAGCTGCCAACCCACAGGTATGGAGAGAATTTGGCTCAGTATTGCATCTGGTAACATGACCTGAAAACCAAAATTTTTCACAGGAGAAAAATTCTTCCTGGTAAAATCTGCTGAGGATTAATGGCCTCTCTCAAGATAACTCCTGATGCATTTACACGCTGCAGTCAAACATGACCTTCTTATTTTCAATGCTTCTTTCACAGCTGATGTGCATATGAAAATATGCAGGTATTCTGAGGGCTTCCAGCTGACTGTCCCTGAGGACCTTGCACAGACAAAAGTTCAGCACTGACCCTCTGGCAGGGCATCAGCTTCCTGCAGTGACCCTGAAGGAAACCAGCTTAGCGAGTCAATGGGATGTGGACAATGTGGAGCCTTTGCTCCTGTCACCACTAACTTTCTAATCCAGAGGGAAGCTCCTCTTTGTAGAACCTATTAGGCTCTTTGAACAGGTTTGAACCTGCATTTTCCACTGAGGTATTATCCCTGCTTGGAGTTAATGTAAGTGTTTGGTGATGGAAGGCCAGCGTTTCAGAGAATTAGGCTGCGAAATTTACTCTGATTTTTAATGTCTGCAATGAATAGGGGACACGAGGGGAAACATCTCCAACACCATCAGACATGTCAAGTGCAGTGGCCAGGGTAAGAAAGTCACACTGCAGCATGTCACATCTGGTGCTAGCAGGGACATGCCTCAACCACAGCTGATGTGGTGCTTCTGAGGTCCTCAGAAGGGTTTTCCTCATGCAAGATTGCAGGGACAGCCCCACGGAGAGTTATCCTACCATCAGCTCCTTGGAAAGGAAGTTTTGCTGATGTAAAAGCTCAGAGGAGAAAAGTAGGACTGTCACCTACTGATTCTCATCCAAAACAGCAAAACCCTGCTGGTTTGGCATGGTGTAGCATTTTGTGACTGTGAGAAAACATGCCCACAGCAGCATGGGCTTGAGCAAGTGGGATCCATTGAGGGCTGTCCCAGGGCAGCGTCACACACAGACTCATCACAACAGACAGGGAATATAATGTGAGAAACCTGTAATCTCTGGGAGCTCATGCGCCACTAGTCATGTCCGTAACCTAGGACCCCAGCTTTTAGGAGAATTATTTAAAGCCTCTTTTATTTTCTTTTTTTTTTTTTTTTGAGGTTGTTGGTTCATATTGAAACAGGAATATTCTTGAAAAATGGGATTTCTAGCTCACACAGGTGGCAAACTCTTATTCTGCAGCGCTGCAGCCTAGACCATGCTGTGCTATACTGTGGATTCTTTCTGGAGGGTGATGGTCCATGGAGGATGACTGCTTATTAAAGGCTCCTGAAACACATTAAGAAAAGACAGGCTATTGTTTGTGGCAGTAAATAAGTGTGGGGAATCCACTCTGACACAGACAATTGTTTAGAAGTCAGACGGCACACGGTTTGTAGTTCTGGCTGCTTACCCTGTGTGGTTTGTCCTGTGGGTTTTTTTTTTTTTTCTGTCATGGATTACTACATCTTGCTTGTTTTGACTGTCAGTTGCAATAGGTATGCCACTGGCAAACAGTGGGAGAGAGAGAGTGCTATTTGCATATCCAAACATTTGGCTTTCACACAGTCATGCCAAATGCTCTCTGTGTGCCTTCTGCAGTCAGGGGTCCCCGGAGACCCAGATTTATGACAAAGTGCAGTGATACTGGAGAAACTGTCTAACAGCCCTGTACTCACTTCTACAGTTAATCAGCTTCAGTGTTCCTTGTTCTCCCTACTGTTTCAGCAGCTATTAGCACATGAAGACAGATAAATTGGAGAAAATGGAAAAAGCCTGTTCTCATCTGTAATATTTTGAGTATTTTTTCTAATACCAAGAACAACTGGATCATATTTTGCAATCTAAATGTTAATGCTTTAGTTTTTTCAAGCTGAGGCTGCCAGAATTTTGCACTTATGCAAAAGCAGTACAGTTACTGTGTCTCTCTGCATCAGCGCCACAGAAAAGAAATCAAGCTAACATTAAACCTGTCCAAAGACTGAAACGTTCTATACCACACGTCAGTCAAGAGCTCCCACAGGAGCAATACCAAACCTCTTCCACGGGGTTTTCTAGTGACAAACTTGCCAGTTTAAATTTCTATTTCTCAATGTTTTCTGAAAGAAAAATGTGCCAAAAGAGTACTTTGGCTGAGCTCCGCCATCCCAGTTGCTGAGTGAATGTGCAGAGCCAGCACCTCTCCTGCCAGGCAGCAGCTTGGTGCCTCTCACATGAGCTATGGGGATTCTTGGAAACTCTGTGTCCCCACAGCCAGGAAGCAGGCCGTGCTGGGACATTGTGCAAATCTTCCTGTAACTCGCTGAATGCTTCTTCAAGGTCCCAAACCAGAGGGGAGGAGCCTTGCTTAGCTGACTAAGCATTCATTCATGTTCAGCTAAGAGGTAGGTGATCCTTCCTTAGCCCTCATGGATCCTCCCTTCCAGTGATGCTCCTCCAGCAAAATCCAGCTTAGGGAAAACATCTCCAGGGCTGACTGCTGTTTTTGGGATACACTGTCAAGCTCCGGTCAAATAGAAACACTCACTTAACAATTGCCAAAAGCAACGAAATTGAAGCAGGTTGGAGCTTTGTCTGCAGAGCTGTTCCCATCCATACAATCTCCTGCCCTGTGCCTCTGCTGGGAGGGAAGCTCAGGAAGACAGAGTGCTCTCAGTGCCACTGCAAGGAGTGAAGTACCTTGTGTTTTTCACATAAGTCTGACCACTATTAAAATCAGAGTCCATCTGAGGAGAACATTTCTCCAGCTCAGCTCCAAGAATGGTGGCATTGCTGACACAAAGTTGTGGCTCCTCCATCCAGCTCTTGTATGCTGGTAAACAAAACCTTATGCAAAACAAAGAGCTGCAAGCACTTTGTTACAGAAGCTTGGCTCCGTCCCTTGGTAGGATTGCACTCCAGATCAGATGTTCAGCTAACAAGGTGTGTGTACCACATCCCCCCAGGAAAGCAGAAGGAATACACCAGTTACAGTGGTCCCAACATAAATTTCCCCAGAGGATGGCTTTTTCTCTTAAAAACACCTTTCTCTGTCACTGGGACCCCAAAATCTTGCATCTTATCAGGTTCAATATGGTGTATATGAGACTCATTTTGCAATACCTCTAACTTTCTTCAGAACCATTGAAGGAGCTTTTGGCAAACAGAGC
Organism: Bombycilla garrulus; assembly: GCA_013400315.1. Lineage (NCBI taxonomy): Eukaryota > Metazoa > Chordata > Aves > Passeriformes > Bombycillidae > Bombycilla > Bombycilla garrulus. The sequence continues at coordinate 612,678 of VXBU01018849.1, read as the reverse complement.
TAATTTCTGCTGCACAAACTGGACAACTATTACTCTGTCTGCCACCCCACAGAGAAGCTTTCTTGGCCCAGTGGCTGATCTGTTGAAGGAGAAGTGGTGCTGGTCCCAGAGGAGCTGTGGGCCCGTCCTTTGTCAATGCAGAACCACATCAAGCTCAGCTCTGCAGGTTTTGCTCTCCAGCTGATGGAGGCTTTGAATCCCCTTGCAGCAACTGGAGTCAGCTCATAAAAGCACTGACTGGGGGGCACACTCCCTCCCACCTTTGGTGTCCGGCCTTAAAGTAGCTGCTGGGGGCTGTGCTGTGAGGCCTCATGGTATTTCTGGCCCTCCACACCAAAAGGAGACAGCAAAACACAAACATGTCTTTGGGTCCAAGAGGTACCACCTGTGGTTCAGAGGGGACCCAGGGTGGGTGTGATACAGCGTGGAAGCAATCAGTGTGGCTTAAATCTAGCATGGGGCAGGTAACAGCCAGTGATCTCATGATGGGTCCCCACTTCTCTTTTATTTAACAGCCTAGAAATGCTCTGGAAACAGGGCTGCAAACAGGGTGGTGAGAGAGAATGAGGGGTTCCCACGCCAGATCAATTTTCCGAATCATGAGTCACTTCTAGTGTGCTTTGGTGCTTGATCTTTTTCCAGCTAGCATTGAAAAGAAGACAGTTGGCATTCAACGGGGGAAAGAACAAAAAGCCCGAATAGATCAGGCTTCCATTGGCAACATTTTTAGAGGCCTTGAGCAGTTTCTTTTTGGCTTGTTCCTAACTTTATCTTTCCCAAGATAGGGCATGCTGTTTGCAGGGGCCAGCTGCAATGCCAGCCAGCTGTGGTGGCTGCATCCCTGTGACCCTCTCTGCAGGGAGCTGGGCAGCAGAGTTCAGAAGCTGCCCTGTGCCAAAGAGCTCCCTGTCTGAGATGGGTGCAATACTGCTAGGTAACAGGAGAAGGACAAACAGAAACTTTATATTCAACAGAAGTACTCTGTCAACCTTGCAACTTTTAAGTCTGCACTCCGCCTCCACAAAAAAAAACCACCAACAATCCGGGTGTATGCAGCTGGATACTTGGATGTACTCGAAACATTTGTCCAGCACTAAGAGACTCCAGTTGCAAGTTTGTCCCTTACGGGATAAATTAAAAATTTTAAAATAGAGGGTGAAGTAGTTTTCTCTCTGGCCATGAGGTAGCACCATTGAGCTATTCACAGCTAAGCCCAAAACTAACCTGCCTCTATTTTACAAGCAGGCACAAGTTGCCTGTCATTTTACGTGGACCATCTCAAGAGATTAGGTTTATCACTGTGCTAATTTAGTGATGAGTTAGGCGATGCCAACCTCTCTTGGCCATTCCCCCCCTCTACAATCTTTCCAATTCCTTGCATAAAAATCAGCATTTTATTGACTGTGCCCATATCATGCTCTTTACCAAGATGTCTCTGGGCCCCTGGTGAGTGCAGACTCTGCCAGGCTCTCAGCTGACCAGGGCTCCCCTCAGCCATCCCCACCACACAGCTCCCCAGGGTGAGCAGAGAGAGCGGGACAGGTTCAGACTGCAAACTGCAAAGTAGGAGTACCAAAAAATATTTACAGGTTTGAGTGGGGAACTCAATTTGAGCTCATAATGGTGGTTTTTTGTGTTAAGTACATTAAAACATAGATAGGAACAGACATATAAAATCTATTCTTGGACACCTATATTTGATTATATTATCCACCTCTTGAAGATATTGAAGAACTGGAGAAGAGTACACTTTGCTGCCAGACATTGTCTGGAAAATATCAGATCACGGCCTACAGGACATCCACTTTCCTCCAAGGCAGCTCTCTGCATTTTTTTATGTACCTTTGCCAAGAAAATGCACTGGTCAGAACAGAGTGAAAAAATCCAGCTTGCAGAGATGCCTTGCTGGCCCCCTGCAAGCCCATTGCTCTGAACAACGTATTTCCCACAGCAAAAATGATCTCAGGGAAAAGAACAGAAAAAGAAAGATTATCTTATGAAAAGCTATTTCCAGCTGCAGCTGCATGGATGATGGGACCCACTCAATGGCAATCAAGGAAACACTACCCTTAGCCTTTCAAGGAGGCTGCATAAACATCAGATTAAACTCTTCAGCCCTGAATGACATTTATGTCAGCAAAAGGGAATTGTGCTTTCCAGAACTTCTAGGGACACAGACTATGCTGACATCCAATGATATTTACTTCCCTGTGCAAAATTGCCAGGGGCAATACAAGAATTGCCCAATATTTGCTGATGGTGCATCTGATACACAAACTGATACACAAACTTCTTTTTTTTTTTTTTTCAGTGAATGATTTGGTTGCAGCAAGAGAAAGCATTGTGCCTTTGAGGAATACAGCAGCACTTTTCATGACAATGGAAGATTGCTGGCAGACGTACACTGGTAACTTGGAAGAAAACATGGCAGCCCCATTGATGGAGGCAGGGCAGAGAGGGGAAAATGTTACAAGAGGAACACGGAGTAAGTGGGAGATTTTACCCAGCCTATCCACTACGCTGCAGCAAGCTTTGTACTTTATAAGATGGAAAATTATCTGTAGTTCCAACAAACACCACAGGGCTGCTGACGTGGAGGCAAGTCCTACAGGGAGGAAAGCTATAGCGACCTTGGAATATATTTTGGATGCCTCAGTTTGAGCTGGAGCAGCTGTGCTGCAGACAGCCCTGCACCACTGAGGACTAAGTGGCCACCCTCAGGGATCAGCGCTGCTCAGACTCCTCAGCCCTCTGGCAGCCTGACCGCATGGAGGTTTGCTGGGAGGTTTTGGAGGAAGGCAGATTTCTCATTTCTTTCGTAATTCTAATAGTCAACAGACGTGGTGTCTTCAGACCCCCCTCCCTGAAGGGCCAGCTGACAGACAGAAAGCTCACACTTCAGTTTCTGCTAATCCTCTGAAGATCTCCGTGAACAGCAGTTCTCTGGGTAAGATTCTGCCACAGCCTGCAGATAGGTTGATAGGTCCCAAGCACAGACAGTGGTGGCAGCAAGTGAGCATTACTGAATGTGACAGGGGCACCTCAACACCCCCAGCATGCAATTCTCCTGTATCTGTCTCTGCTGAATTATGTTAACAGTAGTTGCTGTGGAGTCTGGTTACTTTTGTACCTTCTACCTTAGAGATTTACAGATGCAAGATCTCACGTTGTCCAGAGAGTTTGTAGGGGCAGTGGGTCCCAGCAAAAAACAGAATAGGCAACAGAGAGGTTTGGGAACTGCTCTCCTGTGCTTAGCAGGGCTTTGAGGTGCCTTTTATTTTTTTATTTTTTTTTTTTAGATTAAGATGCCAGCTCTTAGTTTCTTCATTTTAGTGTGATTTGAAAGGATCTAAGACTGCACAGGCCTTCCTCTCATCATGGAAATCTGAGCAGGATGCTCAGCTCTCAGCTTTATTGTTGTAAGGGAACTGAACGATGAGCAGATGAGCAGCACCTATGACTTACCTCACCTGACTCAAGAGTTTATTAGGGGCCCTTGAAGTCATGTCCCCTGGACATGCTCCAGAAGCTGTTTCTTGGGCTCAGGAGCTGTACAGGCAGTGACAGAATGCTTCTGCTTCTCTCTACCACAGCAGAAACACATCATGCTCAGGAGGGAGTGCTTAGGATTGGCTCAGGGCTCAACCAGGGAAACACCACCAGCAGCCCTCAGGGATTCTGTGAGGTGGAATCTGTTGTATGCAGTGAAGAGGATCCCTGTACAATCCCTTTGTGCCTCCAAAAGCCTTCAGTCCAGAGAATGGCTATGGGGAAAGGAGAGACAGTGGGATGCTGGAGCTATTACTCAGGGTGAAGCATAATCCACCAAGGCCTCACAACTGAGTCCAAGTCTTGTTTTTTTTTACTGATAATTCAAAACCCTGAGGGTAAAGCTTTTAAAACCCATTTAACAAGAGAAAGTGTGTGTGACTTGTGCTGATATAAGTGTTTCATACACTCACTCTACCAAAAACATGTCCCAGAGCAATTTTCAGATCTCTACTGAGTGAGACAGGGGAAGTCCTCTGTTGGTGGGTGCTAGACTGCCAGACTTAAGCTATCATAAAGCAGACTGAAGTATATCTGGATGAGATTTTGGCTGTGTGGCTCTCACTGCACCAGGAAGAGGTGGTTTACCCAGACCATTATGCTGAATGTTTAAAGCAGAAGTTTACCTAGAGCATGCAACACCTCTTTCACTCACCCATGAAGCCAGCATGCCCTGAAGGGCAGCAGAGATTCAAATGCCAGCAGGTTTCTCGTAGCTGAATTTGCTCTTGATTCATTTTCAGTTGCAAATTAGAGAGAGTTTCTCAGTGCTGGAAAATGTTTCTGCTAGGTTTTAGCCCAGTAGTGTCCCCCAGCCTCTGAACAAACACTTGGTAACACACAACTCTTACCAGTGGAAAGTGGCCTCTTCACTTTTTGTTGAGTGTAAATCTTCCAGCATCATCTCACCTGTGTCTCTTATAAGATAAACCAAAGAGATAGCAGGGGGAAAGAATATTGTATCTAACACTGATTTCCTCTCTCATAGGCTTTTCTATTTGCCACAGTGTCACTTTGGGAAGAGCAGCCTGAGCCAAACCCGCCTCACTGGTGCAAGATGGACTTAATTTTGTGCTTCTCACTGAAACTGTACTTTGTACTATAAAAGCAATGACCATGGTGAAAGAAGAAGGAAAAATTTAGATGACAGAAAATGGGTGTGAGACAGCCCAACAGCAGGAATTTAAGTAGCAAATGGGGTGAGAGCAGATGCTCACCTAAACAGAAAGCCACACATTGAAGGAAAAGGAGCATGGCTTCAGCATAGCCCTTTAGAAATAAGCATTAGAGATCACAGCCTCACCCTGCACCAACCACAGCACAACGTAATGGGTGTAAATCCTCTCTATGAGGTGACTTGGACATATGGAAAACCAGACTGAGGCTCTGTTTTTCTGTTTTAATTAGCATCTGCTTCTCAGCTGGTCGATGTCAACCCTCACAGCCAAGAATGAGATACTCCAGCATCTGGAGACAGACACCTCAGCCAACCAGTGCACAAAACATCCAGACTCTGGCAAATGTATCTGAAAGCAGCCTGTGGCACCAGCATGCAGATCCTGCCAGCCCTGTTCCCATGTCTGCCCAGGGGAAAGGCACAAAACACTGACATTTAGGGGTGTTGCAGAGGAGGAGCTGGCTAAGAAGTGCTCTACTCCCAAGTCCAAGCTTTGGCTCAAATCTCAGACAAACATTTCTTAAGAAGGGATATCTGCAGGTCACGCGTCATGTGCCTCCCAGGGAAAAAACACAGAGCAAACAAAAAGAGATCAGCTGGTCTGTGCAGAGCACTGGGAGAAAACCACACAGCCAGTGATTTATGCTTCCTCTTCCAGGATGTGCCCTGGAGAGGTGCTCCACGGCCACATGCTACAGCCTCCCCAGTGCCAGCCGGGCACATCTCTGGCAAACTCCCTGGGCTCACACAGTCCTGCCAGGGACGGCTGGTAGCCTGCAGGGAGCAGGATCTGCTCCTTCCAGGAGAGCTGCCAGCAGCCAGGTCAGTGACAGCAGGAGGGGCTGTGGAGCTCAGTGTTTGACTGAGGCGTGCCAGGGAAGAGGTCTGAATGCGTGATGCTCAGGAGGTGACATGAAAGAAAGCTGTGGAGACAATTTCTCCTCTGTCCAGCTGAGGTCCAGATCCCTCCCCAGACCAGGCCTGAGCAGCTCCCAAGACATGTGTGCCTGTTTAACAGAGCTCCTTCTCCCTCCTGTCTTGTCCAGCCTGGGAGGCAGCCCAGCTTCTCTGGTTCATGGACACCAGGACAGAAGCAAAGGTGGTTTGCCAGCAGCTCCCTGCTGGGACCTCCACACTGCTGATAACCACACCTGATCCCTGCAAACAAAACAGTAAGGCACAAAGGATGCCTTTTGTGTCTTAAGGATGCACTGGAGAGCTGCTCTTGGTCAGATAGCTGAGCAGCTCTGAAGCAGTCTCACAAGATTCAGGACTCACAAGATTGATCAAATACAGTAGTATTCTTGTTCTGCTAGTGCTCGCAAAAACAATAGGATGATATACCCCCTTCCAAATTTAGGAATAACAGTATCACATTGTTTATAATTCCTTTTTTTTTTTCTTTTTTTTTTCTTTTTTTTTAAGAACATAAATCCTTTGGGCCAGCTCTAATGTGGATGTGATGGTAATGTGGATGGGGGTGTACTGTATTAATTATGTAAGGCACTCTGGCCTTGGGTTTTCTTCCCAGCCACCCCAGAAATGACCACAGGGCCACCTGTAGCTCTCTGATTGACAGGAATCACTTGAGACTTAAATACACAGTTATTTTCCAGTGTGAATTCAACAACAAGGCTGTGAAGCTCACCCAGTCAAGAGCATTTCCCTTTGCACTTTGGAAAAGAGGACAAAACAGCAAATCAGGGGACCAGAGATTGTTAAAAATTAGAACAATATCCCACACACGCAATACAAGAAGTACAAAGTAAACAGAAAGCAATGACCAGGAAATTAATTGCTGCTTTGGTGTTCTAGAATGAAGTGGTACATGAGAATTGCCACTCTGCTTGTGCTGAGGCAGGAAGGATTTACCTTTCTCATCTGGCTGCCCTCTGCTAAGCAGGAATATTGTTTTATCTGGCATCCAGTACACAACTGAAAGCAGTGTGAACTGGCCATGCAAGGCTTGAACCAGCCTGCTCGGATTCTGCCAGTCCAAGTCTGTTTGGGAGGATGCACAGGGTCCCGGCAGCTTCCTGCTGCACCAGCCCCAGCTTTGTACCTGACCGGGTGTGGCCCTGTGCCACCACAGGAGGCAAAGGAAAGACAACCCAGCCCAAGCCCTCAGCACGTTCTGGTGGGTCAGTGGGAACCCATGATGGGCTCACACCCCACCTGGCTCCGTGCTGGCACCAGCTGAGCCTGCAGTGCACAGAGCCAGTGCTGGTGTCCCAGGAAAGCGTTCCCGAGCTTCTCCGGTTCGGGATCACCGCCGAAGAGCACGCCCTGAGCAGGACCCTGGGGATGCGGGACGGAACCTGCAGGAGATCCTGCACCCCCATCTAGTGGCCTCAGCCGTCCCTGTGGCACCAAAGGCAGGAGGGAAAACCCTGTGAGGACATCCAGGGCTTGCAAGAAAATCACCGGCTGCACAGCAGGGGTGAGTAAAGAGTGACAACGCACATCACAGCAGCTGGGATTCCCTCCTGTCACCCTGGCTGTGCTTCATCTCACCAGCTTCAGATGTCTGTTCTGTAAGAGACCATGCCAGGTTCTTTGCAGTCTACAGAATGGAATTGAAAATTTTTAAGGTTTGATTAATTCATCCTAAAGTAGACATTCTAAAAAGTGTTGTAAATCTCACTTTAGAGAGGCCTCTTTCCCCTGACTATTGGAGGATGAGTAACTAATTGAAATGTCAGCATGTGCATGGTGAACATCTGCAACTGAGAAGGAGATCGCTATTTTCTTTGTCTTATGACGTCTCATTGAATTAATTTAAATACAAATCTTGCTTCTCACTGATATCACAAGAGATTTGAGACTGCCTGGTTAACACTCCAACAGTGCTGTCAGAGTTGCGTATGAACATGTTCAACAGAACATCATTCCCCATCCCCTGCAAAAGAAAACTCACTTCTAGCTTATGCCATTTCAAAGCCCCAGACATTCAAACCAGTCTGGTTTTGAGCATCCAGCCCCTGCCACACACCAGTACTCAGATGAGTGAAATTTTACAGGCAAGGATGCTGGCAGAGTTGCTGTGGCATGGAAATACTTCTCTTTGCATCCCATTACCTCCAAGTAGCACTGAGATTCTTGTAAGGGAAGAACAAAACTTCCCAGAGAGCGCACCAGCTTTGTTCTTCCTCCACTGCAGCACTGTATCACTGCCCAGGTGACCTCCTTGACTGATGAAGACAGCGGTGCTGTCTCAAAGGTACTACCAGGAGCAGCCGAAAGACCTGATCTGAGGGGCAGGTGGGATGAGGGGTCCCATAGAGGTTCCTTCCACACTGAGTCTTTTGATGATTAGTGATGAAAACCAGGACTAGGGCAATGGTGAACACAAGATCAGAGACACCAGAAGGGGCAACTGACTGGGCCTGCACTTGGGACAAGAGGAAGATGCTGGTAAGCTGGGTCTGTCTTCATCTATTCGGTCTAGCACCAGGTGAGGAGAAGAAATTGGAGTAGTTTTGGAGGGACAGAGCCAAGGAAGAAGGAAGGCAAAAGCTGAAGGCCAACCTTGCCTACAGAGCCTAGGGAGACTCCCAGCAGCCCTGTCCTGCAGCACCCATATGCAGGGAGCCAGGGAAGTGGCCCACTCTCCTCCTTGCTGGCCCCAGGCAGCTGCAGGTGGTCCATGCAATGTGGCTGCATGGTGGTTCTTAGGGTTTTCAGCTCTGAAGGAACAGAACAGAAAACAACAGCTCTCCTTCACAGCAGGAATTGCTTAGGCAGAGAAAATGAATTACTGGACAGCTCAATTAAGAGAGCATCATTCAGCTTTGGGACCTCAGTGGGCAAAACTAGTTCGATTTTTCTACTTTAGGCTGCCCATGGTCTCCTGGCTCTTGCTTTATATTGACTGTGTCAGGTCCCACCACAAGAGCTGAGCAGACCCTTAAACACCAGAGCATTTGGCCTTTTCCAGCCCAGGAAGATGGGTCCTGCGTCCCTGTGAGCATTTCATACCTTTCCCCTCTAAATGAGACTACTATCTGCCCAGGCCTGCCAGTATCTTCATCCCTTCTCCTGTAGTCACAACTTCTAAATAAAGCAGAAGTATCAGCCATCTCTGACACCAAAATAGCTTTGACACCAGCTACTCTTTGGTGAGGCTCAATGCTAAGTCCTCTCAGAGGGCTCTGCAAACTACTCTCTATGAGAGCTTTTTGCACACTGTTCCCTCTTCCTGCATCTTTGACAGAAATTATACCAAGGTGACTTCTCCAAAATGGAAAAGAATTACAATATTCAAACAAAGGATATTCAGGCCCAGATCTCTAGTGGGAAAACTAGCTTGCCTTCGAGCTTCTCACAGTCTTCACCATGCCAAGGCAGCAAAGGGCTGGTGGGGAGCGTGCCAGAGCAGCTATCACACATTCTCTCTGGTGGTAAAGCTCTCTGGGCAGCTTGTCCTCATCTCATCAGCTGTGCTGATGCAAGTGTTCATGAGACTGCTGTAAACCTGGTTAGGTAGACAGTCCAGGTTTTTCCAAATCTCCTGACAACTCCCAGTTATTTCACTGATTCAGTTTCATCAGTGCTATTAATGGGATTCAGGACCACAGCCAGGCAGCAGAATCTCCTTAAGGGGCCTTACCACAAGAGGAGACATACCACAGAGTTGTTCTCACAACACTGTGGCTCAGTGGGGGGCAAAGCATTTGCATCTCCAGCCACCACAGATGAGTCTGTTTATTTTTAAAGTTGCTTCCCTCAGCTGTGATCTTCTCTAGTCATAGACTATCATGGCTGCCAAAAAGATAGCTTCTGTAGAGAACGAGAAGTAGGAATTCTAGCTGAACTGAAATGCAGAAAAGCTTGCCAAAGAAAGCAAAACACAAGGTGTTTCAGGGTAGCTCTCCTTTTTTTTTGTGCACTGTTTGTATTTATATCAAGTATTTCTTTCTTCACCTTTAATTAATAAAATTCACTTATGGCCTCAAGTAAACAATGAAAAGTGTACTTCCTTTTAACAGCTTTAGAACAGAACAGTGCAAGCATGACAAAGGTTAAAGATGATGAATGAATTTAGTAATCTAAGTCAGACAGCACAGACCCCACACTCGTAGAGAGAATTTGCTCTCAACACTAACCAGACCAGTGATCACACTAAGACATGCTTTTGGTTAAGATTCAGCATAGCAACATTTTCAAACCAGTAAAAAGCCAATTACAAAACAACTAGCCCAGGCTGCTGGTGAGCCTTTTGTTTAATCAGGACTTCCACATTATCATCACAAGAAAACCTACTAACGCCAGGCAACTTCGTGGTTGAAAGTAACAGCTTTGCATGAAACCAGTAAACCCGATGATGTTAAACTTTCAGGTAAATCAGAGTGGCTCAAATGAAACAGAAGAAAAAAAAGAATTGAAATGGAAAGACGTGTAATTTGTTCATAGGTCAGGAGGGCTGGTTTCTTGGTTTCTATCCTCAAGATTAATCTCCTAGGATCCTGTTTTATTTCAGGAATCCAGAACAATTGATTCATGATGACTCTTTGCAATCTTTTCTTTACAGATCACTTCCAGAATCTTATCCATATAGGAATACAGTGCTTCTATCTTAAAACTTCCTCTGTTCCTCAGTACCCACTCGAGCTTTGCAATAATTTATTTATTGTTTAATGACAGTAGCCCAAGAGCCAGAAAGAAATGCTGTCTTCAGCCAGCCCTGCCAGCCCAGCTGCAATGCATGCACAGAAGGTGGCTTGCGGTCCTTACACCATATTCCTCCTGCAGCACCCATTTCCTGGACCTGAAAATGGGGACTGGCAGGGTTCACACATTCTCCTGCTATCCAGCTGAGCTTCTCCCACAGACTTTTAAAAATGTAAAACAGCACAGAGTATTGCAGAAAGAGGATGGGAATCCCATCGAAGTTCAGGTGCCTCAGACAGCTGTGTCACACAGCCAGCTGCCTTACTGATCTGGGTCCTGTCACCACACCAGCCTGCCCCAGCACATTGCCTCAGCAAGGGAGGAAACGGGCACAGGGAACTTCTTTGGCAGTAGGAGTCCCAGGAGAGAACAGCCCAGCTTCTAAGTATTTTTTCTATCAGAAATCATTTTGTCGCTTTTCAGCCTTGGACAGAGCAAAGAAAACTGACCTGATGTGCTTATTTATGNTTTTTTTGCTATTTTCTTCATTCCAGACATAAGGGATGCTGTCCCCCAAGCTTCCCAATTAAGCTGTTTCTCTCGTGGGCAGGATTTCTGAGTGTTTCTGAAGATAGCATCAGAAACATATGCTGCAGACAGACAGGAGATAAGAGGTTAAGCAAGTACTGGAAGCCCAGCTTTAACACAACCCCCTCACCAAACACACAGTGTTATTCTGTAAGAAAAGCAGATTCCATAACATTTCCTATTCACTTAAGCTATGTTAGCAGGAGAAAAAAATTATTGCATACACCGGATGAGTCTGAGTGAAAAAGAGACAGAGCTGGAAATGGTGTTACAGTAATTTTGCATTTAACTCTTCTCATTTCTTACAGATCTTGTGTCAGTTTTCTACCTAATTTTATGTAAAATTTTGTTTTCAAAACAAGGTTTACAGTTCCTCAGCAAAACCCCACATTTACACAATTGTGGTTAAGTTCACCTTCACCAGGACACTGGTGATGTGTCTTCCCCCATCAGTTTGGGTTTTGTTCCTGGATGTGGTTTATCTGTTAAACCACCACTGTCACTCAGCTTGAGTGCGCCTGCAGCAGCTCGTGCCCAGAAGCTTCTCGGAAGTGCACGCCTGGCTTCTGGTGAGAGACCCACGACAGCAGTGGGAGTTACCTTCAACATAAGCTGAGTGAACACACCCTGAATGCTGGGCAGCAGCTTTCCATCCACTGCCCAGCCTCCCTGGAAATACTCCCCAAGAGAACCAGTGTGTGCAGCTTGTCTCACCATCTCAGAGCCAGAGTTCTGAGCACATGATTATCCAGAGAGGACTGGCAAGCTGCAGGAGTATGAGTAGCACAGACCTCAGCAAGTCCAAGGTGCTGCCACAGAACAGGTCCTAATCAGAAGGGTGGTGGTTCCATAGGTCTATGAGCCAATCCACAGGCATGCAGGGAAGGTGCTGTGGGCTCAGCTCGTTCCTCCTGTCCTTTTAACATGGTCTCAGCTCAGTTACTGTGCAGTAACACAAGGAACCAGTCCAAGACGCTGACCTAGTTGAGCATTCAAAGCTTTCTTTGCTAAGGTAGTTTCTGGCTGGCTCAGATTCCCAGATCCCCTGGTTCACTGCAGAGTCCCACGGGTGCAATGCTGACAAGAAAAAGGGTGGGTGGGAATGGGAGGAGGAGTGAGGATGGGACTTGGCAGGTTACATTCACAAGGATCTCCATCCATGGCCCCACTCTGAGCAGATGCTGTGCCAAGAGGCATGCTGGCGGCCACTGTGAATTTAAAAAGACTCCAAATATGGACACAGTTTTCAGAAATAAACAGTTTCTTTTAATTGGCAAGTAAAACACACATTACAGGTCATTAGTATTTTATAAACAGTATTAAGTTACAAATACATGTTAAAAATTGCAGTTCATGGCAGCTAAAAGCTTGGAGTCCTAAATGCATCTTTGCAATGCTTCATTACTTCCCTTTCCCCAGTCTGCTGTGTGAAGATGAATAAAAGATCATTTATCATCTACTAGAAAGTGGTCTACTATATATTAGAACAAAACCAAAACTTAATTTCTAAAAACATCACTAACAAACAGAGGCATTCGAAGTACTTTAGCCATCTTAAATCATGTCAGATGCAATGAGGACACAGTTAAGAATTATTCTTTAACACCTGAAGCAAAGACACAGACATCTTCACATTAAATTGATCGATGCTTTCTGATCCAACTCAGCTTAAAACCTGTACTAGCTTCTACCCCACAGAGGCCTAAAGTCCATCATGCAGGCTTCCAAGCCATCAAAGCTAGATGTTTGTATATCAGACCCTTACACAGAGAAAAATTATGGTGTACAACTAAACAGCATACATAAATATGCACCAAATATTTAGAAGATCTTTATTCCTCTCCTTTTGTTGGTATTAGTGAGATACACAGCTCATTCCATTGTTACTACACTCATAGTATTAACAAGTTATCATTATGCATGTTAATATACTAAATATCATTTAACAAGTCTCTTTTAAAAAGTATTTAAAAACATTTTTGGAAAAGTAGAAATCTATTTTCCAGAAAAGCAAGTGGTACTAGGATCGCACGGACTCCAGTGCATAAACATCCTTTCAGAGAAAACCCATCTTGATGGCTTTTGTGCCTGGGAATCAGCATGTCTCAGCTGCCAGATCCATATTCTATTTGTCCTTCTCAATGTGGTGATAAAAGGTCATCAAAATCAGCTTACCTTGCCTTTCAGTTGGCAGACTTTCAAAGATTACCATTCACTGGACCGTGTAAGAGAGACATGTAACTTCAACATGAGTCCATTTCTTTCTTACGTTTATGAGAGTCACTTTTATTGTACTGCTGAGACTGCATCTTCAAACCCAAAGTCTGCTGAATGTGCCTGGAGAAATGACTTCGTATCTCAAAAATATCAAGAGTACCATTCAGATTTGAATTTCTATTAAAAACTGTGCACAGTTAGCAAAAATTACACTGCTGTAAAAACAAAAGGCCTGCTCCGTGGCCAGCTCAGAATACAAGCTACAATGTAGATGATTACGCCAGAGGGATTTTTCTCTGCTTCTTTTCTAAACACAGGCATTAAAAGTAAATTGTTACTAAGCTTTTCCTAAGAGAGCACGCAGGGGGTGTGGCATAATATACATTAATCAGGAACAAAAAAACGGTAACAAACAACCATTCTAGAAAATGCTGCTGATTAGCAGCACGCTTGGTTTCCAAAACACACGGAATTGCATGGGAGTTGTCAACATGAAGTCCACACACCTCGATCATTGAACTGATCACTAGATTCCAAGAAACCAAAGCAAATTTAAAAATACACATGACAACTGCCTAGAAGGCAGGGTTTTATCATCTGTCAATAACCAGATGAATAAAGTGCATAGCAACTATTATAACAGTTTCTTGAAAAGAGAGTATGTTTACCAAGTCTCAAAGTTTGTAAGCTTGACACTTATCCATACATTTTGCTACATGTGTGGCTTCCCTTTTGTTTTGCTATTTAGCATCACTAATCAACCCTTCAGCACTGTCCTGTGATTTTCTTTGCACTTCATATGGAATGTGCTGAGATCTCTGACTGTTGCCTGATGTATGTCTGGAAGCTCTTGTCACCAATGGGATGTTCTCTAAAAGAAAAGAAGAAACCAGAATTGTACACAGAGCTTCCTGTCAGGACATGAAAATGTCACAACAGAAAGTGAAACGCACATGAACTCTTTCCCTAAATTTGATTTTCAAAGTTGTAATTGCAATGTTAATACTGCATTCTACTTGAGCTGGAAGTGGCTGAATTGATCCCCTTTTTTGTCAGTCATACACAGAATGCTTTATGTGTACACAAAATACAGTCAGGTGGCTGCGTCAGCCACTCTTTCCATTTTTAAACCAACACTCCAAGATAAACTGGTAAACACACGTATCTTCTGCTATTAACTTCTCAGCTCACCAGCATGGGTTCAAACTTTAAAACCAACAGTATAACAAACATACATTTAAATTTTATTAATGAAACTGCATTAAAAACAAGCATTAAAAATTTCCTTTCAGTGTTTACAATACTGTGATATAAATCCTAAATCACAGTGCTACTCTGTATGTATTTGCAGGACCTCTTTTGGACAAAATATGGTGAAAGCCAGAGCATAAGCAAGGGAAATACCATCTTCCAGGACCATTCCCCTGTTTGTACAGCCCATTGTACTTACTGGCTTCCATACTTTGTCTTCTTAAATTTATCCCTCTTATACTGAGCATGCTCCTGCTCTAAAGTTCCAACACCTTCAATAATCAGCTTTAGTGTTTTATATGTCTCCTTAGGGTCATCAATGATGAATGTAGAATACTCTTCCTCTTCAGGTCCATCATACACAGATTTGCTCCCACAAGCCTCAGTGGAAAGAAAAATAAAGTAAAATAAAGTACAGGAATAGATATCAGGTGAGGGGTGGGGAGAAAGCAAGACAAGCAGACTAAAAATATTCAGTCTGGGGTTCATACAGTGTCTTGGTTTGCTTCTGTATGGCCACCATAGACCTGTGGCTGACATCAACAGCAGAAGTTGCCTGTTCCTTTGCTGGGCTGTTGGGAGGTACAGAGGCTGTCCCACGCCCGTTCCCTCCTTGTCTCGTACACAAAGGGCAGCAAACCTGGGAGCTGCTCCTGGCTTGGTGGGAAGCTGTCTGCTGCACAGGCAATGCTTTAATCTCAAATGCCATTATCTGCACCCCATGCACACAACTTGGAAACTTCTACACATGCCTGCCTCTGCCACTGTGCTGCAGGGTTGGCCTGCACAGTCAAGCATTCACTTACTGGGACAGGTACCCTCCCCATACAGCAAGTACAGGCTGAATTTGAAAACATTACAGGCTGAAGTAGTCACATTTTACCACATTCCCCCTAAAAGATTCATACAATAAGCATAAGGAGAATATACCATAAGTACTTTATGCTTTATGACATATCCAAAGGGGCAAGTTATACTCCTATACCTTCTGATCTTACCAGGGAGCCTTCCTAAGAGATCTTGACACTGACTACACAGGAACATCCACAACGTATTTCTCATGTGATCTACTCCTGCACTGTAGCAGAGTGTATCAGAAGGGGAAAGAAGAAGAAAGAAGGAGAAAGAGTACTTTACTTTGCCTCTCCTTCTAGCTTTACCACTGTGCCAGTCTCAGCTTTCCAATTCCATTCCCCTTGGGGCACTGTCTGTGCCAGGCCTGCGTCCTTTTCCCCAACACTGAAACTCGATGCTGGCTCTGGCAGCGAGGATTCGGAACAGGGAAAGCTGGGCACCAGTTCAGACAGCTCGGAAGTGGTGGGGATCTTGAGTTTGCAATTGCACAGCAGCCAGGAACAGATTAAAGTGCTTTCCAGTCTGTGTGTTTGACACCACAGGCTTATCTCATATTATAAAATAAAGTCCTATTTAAAGATCGGTGCCACAGTGAAGGCTTCCCTGCCACTCCCTGTGCTAAACTGGGATTTCAAGTCTGGCACCCTGTACACCGGATACTTCTCCTGGCATGCCTACTAGTACCAACTTCCTCTGCTGTCTCTCTTTTATCCTTTCCATCACATCTCTGCTTCCCTCAGGTCCTCAAAGTTTCCCAGCCAAAACTCCACTTTTCATAATTTCACAGGCATCCACAGGTCATCCTGGATGGGTAATTCTGAAAGAGCCTTTCCAAAGACACCATTTGTATCCAGCCTGTTCTCAGGCTGTGAATCAGGGAATGTGCATGCACATGACTTCTGGTAACACAAAACCATATTCCACTGAAACCTCAACTTTGCTGGTGCTTCTTGTCAGGATCAGTAAACCTCTGGTTCAGGGCTGGCTCTCATTTGTCAATTCAGAGCATCCAAGCAACATTCTGTGCCTAGGCTATTTTAGGATTTATGTGGTTAAGACCATATTTCAAACTACTGTTATTACGCAAAGAACTTTTTACAGACCATGAGACTGCACCAAAAATAACGCACACAACTGCCTCAAGACAGCAGAAGGGGAAGCAAGGGGAATAAAGGCCACTATGTTCTAGGATGTGATTTGCAAGGCTGGTCGAGCCAGAACATCCAAATTCTCACAGATATTTTTGCCTTGATAAGTGAATTGGTGATGCATTGATCTTTAATCCTCACCTTGCATTTTCTCCAATTTTGGCATATACAGGTTGAAAAGAGAGTAGATGCGCTCAGTTTCTCTATCTCCATCTATATCCAGTTGTATATTTGCTGGTAGGCCTCTGTAAGGCATCAGGAAGAGAGGTAAAAGTTATATGCTAAACAGTGTACTATGGCACACAAAGCACTTAACAAGGAAAACAAAGTAAAAGTGAGTTCTCATGAAAGCCAACAGACTGTGTGTAACAGAGCTCAAAACCTTCAATTTCTTCCCAAAAGAAGACAAGTTCAAAATTCTTTATGACTCTATTGATCCAGCACCCTTTCACTGACTTGAAAGAGAAGACTGTATCAGTATCCAAACATTTCGGTGAATTAGTCAGCTACAACCAGATGGAGGAGCCAAAGCACTGAACTTCCAGCTACCCAGGCCTTATATTCTGAGTGTAACTACCACTACAGGCTTGTTACTTCTCTCAGCTTAGATGAAAATTGCTTCCTACAAACCAGACAGTATATATTCGTTTAAGAGCACATGAGTAGAAAACCTGAAACCCTGACCCTGAAAAGATCAGTTTAGAATTAAATCTATCAGCAGATGAGTGCTTCAGGAATTTACAACCAGGATATTGAAGGGATTTTGGACATTTTTGTTAATGACAGATGATAAAAACCAAATTATTTTAGTCCCACAGTCAACTCCTAGCACTAACTCTAAAAAGTAAACATTTTCATCAAGACATACAGAATCAGGAACACCAACAGAAGGCCTTTGAACACCTGGCAAATCTTGGTTAACTGTGCACCTGCAAGCCACCCTGCAGCAGCCATGGCAGTAGCTACACCATGGCATGTTCAAACCCTTACCCTGTGCAGGGTGTGCAGCCAGGGGTGTTATCTGCAGTAGCTTTGCAGCAAAGCCAGTGGCCATTGAGATAGGCCGAGGGATGGTAGACCGTGAGGCGCTTCTTGTTGCACTGGCTAACTTTGGTGAGGATATCAATCCAGTCCTTGGCCTCCACACAGTTATTTGCCTGGATATACAGGACTCTTCTTTCAGGCTGGATCACCTGGAACATCTACAAATAAATCACACAATAAAGCACCAGAATGAGTCAGTGAACCTAAGACTAGACTCACAGTGAAGATATATTGCAGGAAAAACACAGCATACTAAAAGAATGGGCTAATAAATACAATTCCGACACAGAACCAAGCAGCAAATGTGTCCTTAAAAGAAAAAGACCTTTCACCTGGTATAAGGAGTGAGATAAAATTTCTGTAGCAGATGATTTACAAATAGCTAATATCAACTTGCTGCTTAGGTCTCAACAAGATTTGTTGTCAACCTCAGGGAAGCGATTTTAGTAATGCTGCATCTCCAAGTTTTGGAAGGCTGACAGAGGAACCCAGTGCTGGCCTGAAAGGAATCTCTCACCAGCAGGAGGCAGAAAAGAGAAAAATGAGAGTTTGGATCCAGCCTTAGTGACAGCTTTACTTTAATACTGCTATTTCTCTTTTAATACCTGTTTCAGCATGGCCCTTGCCTTTTAGTAACTTCCATGCTTCTGCACCCAACTACAGCTGCTATTAGAAGATCACAGAAATACTGCTTCTCTTTGATTGACATCAGGTGGTTTAAATAATTACACATTAATTCTGTGTTACAGCTTGACCACTGAAAATCTAAACTAAAGCTCTCCTGCCTGTTCAAAACAGCTTGCAACCTAAAAGGGTATTTATTTTCCTCCTCTTGAAGAGGGAAATTTTCGATGCACAGTCTTACTGTTGGATTACACAGATCACGCACTGAAGATTACCAAGTTAGTGATTGTAGCTGCAAATTTTGGAAAGGTAAATTTTCTTCATTTCCTCTAGCTTCTGCAAATACTTTATTTTACTGCATTTTCTTTCTTCTCTCTTTCAGGTATTGCTAAATTATCTTTTTCCCCCTCTACTTCTTCATTTGATTATTCAAATAGTTAGACATTGCCCATATCATATGGAATACAATTTTCCAAACAGCTGGTTTCATAGCACTGTTTTAAAAAGAAAACCAGAGAGGTGCACATACACACACACGCTAAAAAAAAACCCAAAAAAAACCCCAACAAAAAACTACAAAGAGACCAAACAATAACAACAAACCAGACCCAACAAAATTTAAGTTTGCCTTTGTTTGTTAGATAGACCCGAAATATTGGCTTGAATTTTGCACCTAGCTGGTTGGGAGAATGTTGCAGACTGGTACCAAGCACAGTCCTCTCTTCCTTTGTGACACTTTCAGATGTCATTGGATCATTCCAAACAGCAAAGGGAAAACTCAACCATTTCCCTGGATTTACTACCCCTGTTGGTATCAGACAATAATTAGAAAGGCACAATACACCACAGCAGTGTAGGAACTGCTTGGTGTGATCAGTCCAACAGCACCAACTACAGACCAAAGAGTCCTTTCAATAAAACTCTTCAGGAAGTAATAGGCAATTTGAGTTTGGGAAACAGGGATAGAAGGAAGAAAAAGGAAGACAGGAGCATGCAGTTCAACCCTCTATTCACACAGAGCTACAGGGAAAATAATTTTAATGTCTTGCTGAGGTAAATGGAGCCTGCTGCATTGCAACAAAGGAACAGATTTAAGGAGTACAGCTTTGTGTAAGGGGACACCAACCAAAGTGATCCAACATATGGCAACAGTTACTGAGGAGCCCACAACTAAGCCAAGAATTTCAAGTGGCTGCAAGACCTTTACACTACCAAAACCACCAGTTGCCTCTCAAACAACACAGAAGACCCAAGCAGTACTTAAAGCCACCCTCACATTCCCCAATTTGTGCTTAAGAACAACGAAGGCTACTGGCCTTACTGCCAGACAGGCAGATTTAACATGAGTGAGAAAGACACACTTGGTGCAATTCAGAGCAGAGATACACTGATTATTTGTATAAAATGTGGATTTTTATCACACAAGCACCCCTAAGGGAATATCAATTCCAAATACATCTGCTGTGGCACTCTGAGAATTCTGATCTTCCTGCAGTAATCTATTTACGTATGGCAAGAAAAATAGGAATATATTAGCAGAAGGAAGGTGGTAACAGTATTTTCTACTGTTTATGGAAAGACTGAATCTTACTTTCTGGAATGGATGTAGTCACCTTGATTTCCCAGGTAATACTGAATTTAGGCAACCAAAATAGCATAGGGTTTTTGATATTAATAATAAAGGTATATTTCTCTGATAATGAATCTTCACAATGCAGACACATTTCGGATGCTCAGTTTAACTCAGTAGACTCAGCATGAGTTCCAAAATTATAGCTCACTCCTCTCTACAGACAGTCAGTTTTATCTCAGGTGTGTGGCTGCTTTCAGTTCCATCAAGTTAGCTTGCAGAGTGCAGTTGGCAACAGTTCATCACATGGTACAGGTGCCTTCTGATAGCATAAATTATTTTGCAGCTTGGTTGGTTTTTGCCTAGAGTGTAGAGTTATAAACACCAGAGCAAACTACAGTACAATTGAGATGTGTTCTAGAAGCAGGTGGAACTGAAACTCTCCCCATGTTTTAGCAGAGAGAAAGAGATGCTACCAAAATAATACCTGAAACTGGGAAATATTGAAGAGGCAAGAATTGTATTTCACTTTTGACAAAGAGCTGTTTGAGGAACCTAATACCTATGACAGGATTGAGCAGTGCCCTGCATGGTGCTCACAAGCAGTGCAGATGGCAGGAAAGCCTTAAAGGCAGAAAAAGATAAAAGTCACAACCATTTATGTGTATAAATAGGTCTGTAGTAGATGCATATTCAGAACTACCAAAAAAAACCAACTGAGCTCCTTTTTTTTGTTTAATTTTAAATACAATTTTTAAAGGACTGGACTCAGCTTTACAGGCAGAGGTGTATGAAAAAGGCTCCCAACATCACCCAAACCAATCAAGTCTTTTCTCACACAATACAGAAGTTGGCAGTAGTGTTCCACGCATGAAAAATACAGCCGTATTTTATTCCCTAATGTGGTAATCAAAACCTATCCCAAATGAAATATAAGTATACAAATCCATATATATGTGTACCTTCATGAACCTAATAGATAATAAAGAAGTTGTGAGCCTTCACAGTTCTAAGCAGTGAGTTCCTTCCCACCAGAGAAGCCTGGCAGAAAGGGCAGGGACTCGATCATCTTACCTGTGTGTGACCTTACAGAGCTGACAGCTGATCAGCAGCGCTCAGTACTGAGTGTGCTGCAGATCACGAAACCCAAAGACTGCTGACTGGGCTGCTAAGAATCTGAATGGGCTGTACTTTTGGAAACTCCTGCTACTATATACAGAACGAGCAGCTGTGGTTGTACATCTTTCAGCAGAAATCCAATCCAGGTTACAAAAGGGAAAACGGCGATTAGGCTGGTGGATCTGGAGCAGCCTAACAAATGCATTAATGAAGATGACCTACTTACATTTTTCATTTTAAAGGATTCCTCCTCTAGTCTTTCCACTGCCAGAATGTTTTCAATTGGAATGCTACACAGAGGGTGATCACCTGCAGAACACACAGACACACAGATAATGAGCCACTTACTCACAACTCATCTTTACCTTTTGCCCTTTTTCTAAAGGCTGATTCAGTTTCTTTGAAGATCATTTTGACTGTATAAGAAAAGAGGGAGAATCTTTCACTCAGCAGGGATTTGCTAGCATGGTCCTTAAGCATTATCTTAAGTACATTTCTGTTTTCAGCTGCACTACCTTATACCAGCAAACCTCTTAGAAACTGATTACTGCAGCAGCACACAGTTTATTTACTGCAAAGGTGACAGTGAAATAAATCATTCCTGTCAGCTGAACTGAACTAGTGGTGATGCAAGACTTCAAAGCTGAGTGTGAAATAATGACTGGCATGATCTGAACATACTTCCTTATCTTTCTTCCTCTCTATGTACTTACATGATGGAAGGAAGTGGTATTTGTTATGTACTTCTGAACAGACAGAACAATTTCCAAAAAGCAAATTCCTTGCTATTAGGTAATGTTAAGGGAACACATTTTTAAAGTTCCAAGACTGCAGGTGAATCCCTGTCTACTGCATCCAGTTGTGCCAATGCTACAGAATTTATGAGCACAACATGCTGAAATCCATCTGAGAATGTTTAATACAAACCAAAATGCCAGCTTGAGGTTTGTAAGTTTTGTTTCCTAGGACAATCTAAGTAACTGCAGAACCTACAGATAATGCTAATTGATATTAGACAAATATTATCAAATACTTTGCTATCTTGCAGGGTACTGTGCTATCCAAGAAGCTTCTCTGTCAATACAGACACTAAAAAAAGAGCAAGAACATACAGGCTGACAGACATGCCTGCACTGTCTTCTACAGTTACATATCTAAACCTGTCTTCTATTCCTACACAATCCCTTACTTTCATCTCTGCTTCAATGTATCAAAACAAGACCGGCAAACCTTTGTTACCTTTGCTTTTCTGATAGGTAAACTCATGGTTTGTCAGGCGAAACCATCTCTTCTTGAAGTTTTTCATACCAAATCGTTTTCTTCCTTGTGCTCTCTTGATCATGAACCTAGTAAACAGGGCACCAACTGTTACAATACATGCTTATGTATGTAGATTTATAGATGTATGCATATACATACAGATTTATGTCATCACACTTGCAAAGCTTTAGGAGGGAACAGAGTGTTTTCTGATTGAGGTCTTTTCTTGGCAAGGAAAAGAGTCACATTTGGATAGGTTTAGTGCATATATTAGTTAGGTCTGCCCTTTTTCCAGACCTAGATGAAGAGCAAGACGTGTAACTTGACTTGTAGTTAGTTAACAGAGCTGCAGTTTGTGCCCTTTCTGCAGTTACAAATCCAGCTAAGTGGTTTCCTAAGGGTACAGCAGATAAAAGGCAGAACACGGTTAGTACAGCTCTGCTAAGCTCGACCTGTTGACTATATAAGCCTTAATTTTTTTTTAAGCTGTGAGAAAGCTCAAAAAGTTTAGACTGTATTTAATCATTGAAAGGCAGGTGTAAAGCCTGTGGAGCACAGGGACTATACCCTTACATGCTTTACTCACTCTCAAGCTCTAGAAACAAAATCAGGAAGTTCCACAGTCTCATTCGCAATTGCACATAGATACTGCAGTTGAAAAGCAATTTCAAGAGCATACAGAGTGATCTCATGGCTAGAAAGTAGAGCACCCCCACCCCTTCTTTAGCAGATTAGGGGTGTTAATTTAGTGAGTTGCCAGTTTAAATTAATTTCAAACTTGAATGAGTTTATTGTGAAATTAGTTTACTGGGAAACTGTGACGCATCCACCACTTTGCTAACCACTAAATCAATC
This sequence comes from Bombycilla garrulus, assembly GCA_013400315.1. Lineage (NCBI taxonomy): Eukaryota > Metazoa > Chordata > Aves > Passeriformes > Bombycillidae > Bombycilla > Bombycilla garrulus. The sequence goes on along the minus strand of VXBU01018849.1, from coordinate 589,811 downwards.
CAAAAGTTTCAATGTGACTTTGGTGACTCCATACTGCTCAGCATGACTTTTGTTAGACAAAAATGTGTGTGCATATGCAGTAGAGAGTTGATAACCGCTACCCTACATATTACATTAACTATTGTGCCAAATACAGAACTGTAGAATGGAGTGGGTAAAAACTACTTACTACAGAGGTAGTTTTTATCAAGTAGGAAGGCACTATACAGCACGAAGAGCACACAGAGAGAACAGCAAATGACCTGGTTTAAGAGTTTTTAGTAGCAGACCTAAAATGCTTAGAACAGCTAATACTGCTTCTTGCTTCTGGTACCTTCAGTCACAAACAACTACAATAATCTGACCAAACCACAGGTCTGTTTAAAGCTCAAACAGAAATCCAAGTTCCTTCAGAATTTAACTACTTTGTAACCAGCTGGGCTGGTGCCTGCTGCTCATTCCAAGCTGTGTGGGCAAAAGCTGACAAAGACTGTCTACAGCAACAGATTTATTTTTTTAACTTGTTATAGTTACACATCTCTCATTTTTAAAATGGCCAGACAGTTACTGTCTTGGTCCTTATTCTTGGAATACTTGAGAAATATTTAATAACACCATGTAATTCAGGTTGTCACCAGGCCCATTGGCAGTAGCTCTCATAATTCCAAGTTAGGGCAAACTTCAAAGGAAGAACTGATACCTTTGGGCAGGACAACACGCTCTTCAAGTTAGTTTCTAGTCCTTCTCATGCCAACACTTAAAGGTGACTTAAAATTGCAAACTCCTAGAGAGCCTCTCTTCTTTGAAAAATGCAAACTCCATATGGCAGAGCTAAGAGCACATCCCTATTTAAATTTTTCATAGTTGACACAGCCAAGAGAAAAATGTGCTTGTATTTTCCCAAGATAGGTGACTAGCATTCAAAGTCACAGAAGTCATAGGGTCAACTTCTTTGTTTCTAGCAATTGCAAAATGTATGAGAACTTAGAGCAAACAGAAGCACAAAGGGAGAAAAAGTCCAAGATTAAACCCCTTTCAGAACAAGGTGGCTGGAGATCCTGTTTCTTCTCATGTTTATAGCAGACCTGCATCTGGATCTGCCTTAGCCTTGCTTGGAAGTATTGACATGCCCTTTTCACCAACAAAAAATATACTTCTCCTTTTCATTCTCTTCCCTTTGGAAAGGACCAGACAGGCAGCTGTTAAGCAGCGATGGCATGATTGATGTCAGCAAACACAAGTGCCAATGACTAATGTTTTCATTCAAAAGTACTTATGTTATAGCTTTCAATTTGATACTCTTAATAGAGGCAAAGACAGACTAAAAACACAAAACCAAGCAAAAAAATATTGCAAAGGCAAATAGAAAGCCCACTGAACAGCCATTCAGTCTGAAGAATCAAATCAAAGGCTGTGAAAAGTCCCCCGACAAAACATGGCAATAATGCTTCAGGATCCATACAGTGCTTCTTAGTGCCCTGCCTACTGATAGAAATCCTTTATTCTCTATTTACAGCAGGTTTTTCTTTCAAGGAAAATAAAATAAAAGGTCAACATCAAGAAATGGGTAAGCTAAATGTTCTCTGCTGGGTTTACAGGCATTTCAGGATGGTTAAACAGAGTACTTCCTCCCCAAGTTCAGTCAGACAAATCTACTGCTGCAAAGGACATGCTGTCAGCCAGTAGCTACAGCAAAGCAGCAACTGCCTCTACCATCTTACCTGCATGAACTATTACCATCAACTTTCTTTACTGTTAGTTTAAGAGTCCTTACAACAGCAGCCACAGGCCGAGCAAGAAAAGACAGAAAAAAATCAGACAGGAGCAAAAGAAAGAGGCAGAAATAATGTTTTACAGTTAGAGGGTAAATGTTACAAACTATAAATTTATTTTGAAAACCAAAAGGACGATAAATGTATGGAATTAAAATAGACAAAATTGCTTCTAAGGACAGAGGTTTATCAGAGAAGCAAACTGTCAAGGTTAAACAGAAGAGGCAGTAATGTTTTCAATGAAAATGTAGTTTTTGCATTAATTAAAACAACCATGAGGGCTTACTTTCAAACAGCATTTGAGCTTACTGAGCTCTGACAAATCTGGATTTTTTTACTTTCTTCCCCCCGGCTCAAAAAAGCTGTTTCTACACTGCACTTAGACGATCTCAACAACCCAGTTTCATAACAAAAAATGTCAACAATTGGTATCTGAAACTAACACAGCATATGGAACATACTTCCCAAAAAAGGAAAGGTACTAAAACTATAAACTGTTCCAAGTGCATGTCAAATTTTCCTCAAAATGGCCATGATAATAGTTAGCATATGTATCTCATAGGGCAGCAAAGGCAAATTCCATTTGCAGGCTTTGCTCTCATTAAGTTAATCAGTATCTGTTTCCACAGTCTTCCACTGTCTTCACAGTGGAATTTTACAGCTTTTATTTGCTGGAGCTCAGGAAAAAGACCCCAGCTCAATTTTAATACAATGCTGACCTAAGTTTATTTTGCCTTAGCAAAGCTAATTAAGTTCTACTGGCTTCTCTTTCCTCCACTTATTTCAAAAGACAGTTATATTAAGATGTTTAAATCAAATGAAAATATGTTCAGCTGTAGCAACCACAGAGCAGAAATTGCAACACAAGAATTTTCCTACACTCTTCTCTGATTGCATGAATGGAATAGAGGTGGCAGAAAAAGAGATGGCTGCCTTAGAATGGTAGCAAGCACACAAGTAGACAGTTTTGTTGCACATGCATACTTACCCTTCTTTAAGCAATATAGGTTGCTCTATGCTCTTGTGATCTCTTCTTCCTGAAGATGAAATTAGATCTAGAAACTAAAAGGTGAACAAAAGGCAGATGTAAAAATGACAGGACCACACTACCCAAATTAAAATCTTTCAATATTTGCATAGTACAGAGCTACAAGAGTATTTGTAAAAGTAGTTAAACAGAAGGTAATGGCAGAAGCTTGAGGAATTTGGGAGGTTTCCCAGGTTGCAACCTTTAAAAAATAGCACAAATGCTCTTAAGCAGTACAACTGCATATGCCCAATACTTCTTGTGCTTCTCCTTTATTATATGGATCTTTCACTTCCTTTTGGACTAAGCAATTTTCATCACAGATCTGCAGCATTCTACAAAGTACACACATCTCAAAAGCTCTAAGCAGCAGCTTGTTAAGCCAACCTATTTATTAACTAGAAATAGATACAGACAAATTTTACTATTGACATGTGAATAATTTGATACAAGTTTCTTGAATATTACTTATCAGGAGTCTGCTTTTCTCAACACACTTCCTGGTTTACCAACAGTACGTATTGCTTTCTAGGATTCAACTTCAACAGCGCAGCAGGATTTTTAGAACCTTCACATGCATTACTTACATTTTTTACTGCATCTGCATATTTCTGTTCATTGAAATAGTCATAAAATGTAGCCATGTAAGATTCCTTGAAATTGGCCTGAAATACAAAGCCAAAACCATGCATATATCACCATACAGTTTATACAGAAAATATGATTGTTAATAGCAGAGGATCAGGAAGAAAGCCACTGCAGATAGGGTTATTTTCTGTCCAGAAGTAAAATAAGTGAAGTGCTACTTTCATGTTGTACAGAACACATTCAGTAGCACCAAACTTTTATTTCAGAGAGGCAGCAGAATGTATTTCATATGTTCAGTTACTACAGTTAAAGCATTCTTTAAATGCTTCAAAATTCTGCTTTGGCTTTAAATTTTCCTCCTGACAAGAAGTGTAAGAAAAAGAATTCTACTGTCTTGAAGGATTCATTACTGAGGTACACAGTCACCCAGAGTTGCCTGTAGGAATCCTAACAAGACCCCAACCACCCCAAATTACTGCTACAGCAGTGTGGTGCCTTAGGTACTTTTATTTCAATCACACACCACTGACAGAAAATTGAACTGGTATGAAAAGGAAAGTAGCCCTTCCCCTTACTGGGTGACTTTTCTCAGTTGAGTTTTAAAATGCTGAAACAATCTATAAAGCCCTGTAGAGCTGCTAATCGCGTATCACAGATAAGTAGAGAACTTCACAGGTTCTCCTGATCATTGTATTTCTTCCAAAGAAGGGAATGAAGAGCTCTGAAACAAACTTCTAGATTGGTCACACAATTTTGCTTTACTGAAATCTAGTTCAGATTAAGACAGATTTATTTTTCCTCTAAACATGAGAGGCTTATAATCAAAGCAAACATAACCAGTTTTGCATGAGCCTAGTGCAACTCAAGCATTTTAAAGGCTTAATTACAATTAATGGTAAAAGATTAAAAAAAATCACTTTCCCAAATTAAGCCATTAAATGAAAATAGCATACTTACAGATTTAGATTTTGATAAGCTGCCTAGTGTTTGAATGGTTTTAGAGATAAGTGTCAAAGTTCGAGAAGTCTGAGGATCCTAGGAAGGAGAACAGTATCATATGGACTAGCTACTTAAAACAATGAATAGAGGAAGGTAAACTATATTTCTTCTTTCTTATTTCACTTGCAGAAGAATAACAAAACAAAAAAAATAGAAAAGACCCCTAATAAAAAACTGCAGGAAAAAAGTTGCTTTTTATATTAGAATATTTTTGGCTCATAAGCCATCATGCTCCATTTCTACCCTACTGACCTCCAAAAATCCAAAGGCAATCACTCACAAAACAAAAACAAGGCTGTCCACGTTCTCCTCATTCCCAACAAGATCAACTACTAGAAGCCTGACATACATTGTTTAACACTGAAAGTATTTCCAACCCTGCTGACAATCAATCCAGCATTAATGTGATGTGGAAAGAACGAAGCTATGAGCCTTTCTTCCACAGCAGCTGAGACCATCTACCTTGTTTGTCCTTAAATTTCACTCTTCTTCCAGTATCTCCCAATACACAGTCATTCAACATATGCTTCATATCCAAGACAGATATAATAGATCTTTGCACTAACAAAGGTACTTTTCCTAAAGGCTATGAAAAGAACTGAAGAAAGAATCTCGACAGACACACTGTGGTCACAGAACCATAAATGTAGCTAGGAAAAAACTGATACAGTACTTACTGGATGGTGTGGTGTAAGCTGAAAGAGGTTTGGAGAAAGAATGGCAGGAGCAAAGAACCTCAGAAAAATAAAGCTGCTGACAGCCGTGTACCTTACATCTAGGTCACCTATTTAAAAAAATAAATAAAAAAATAAGACCTCTACTCAGCATTTCAATAATCCTTCCTGAAAAGCCTCATGAAATTATCAGAGCCTTGAGAGAGCTAACTCAAGCATGTGCTGGATAACGTATATATTTGCGAATTACAGGATTAACTAATGATAGAAGATTTGGAGCCAGAGATCAGCTAGGCTAACCAAGGAAATGTCAATGAGAGCCTCTTCAAAAAATAAGCAGGTTTACAACATAAGCTGCAAGAACACCATTCACTTTTCCACCTCACAGGGAATTTCACAGACATCTGCTATTCCATATATGCACTGAAATATGATGAATAATTTACACAGTTTATGAAATGTTCAGCACAGAGGCCAAGTCTCAGCTACCTAGTTATAGCTCTGAGCACAAGTGCTGTACACACTCCTAATGTATCTATTCCAGTTGGTAGTTACAAAAACACATTTTACTTATTTACTTAAACATAAAATAAAGAGCACAACAGCACAGTCAATAGTTTTCCGCTTGAGCTTGCCTACTCCAAAGTGACTGTTTAAAAGCTGAACTCATATTACTCTCTCTAAGACTTCCCTTCATGAAGATACATAGCCTGGTTGTTTTGCTTAATTCTAGTTTTACATTGCTCACTTATTCTCACAGAGTCAAAACAACTAACAGGGACTGGAAAGAACTGTCTCCTGACAGCCAGAAAACACATGGGCTCCTAGAGCAGTGAGCTTGCAGTAACTCCAGCTTACAGACTGACTTTTATTACAGATTGACATATAAGCAAACATAATTCCACTGCATGGACTCTGCAGAATGAGCCATTACAAAATCCTGAACATCTGAAAATTGAGTATGCTTTGCAAATACTGAATCCATAAAAGATCATCATAATGATCTTTTTAAATGCTGTTTTCCTTTGGGAGATATTTAAGAAAAAACTCCAATCATCATCAGAAATCATGTTCCTTTGTGGAATGAATAATCAATGAGAAAACAGCATTAACATACTGCAAATATTATTTTGAATAAGCTGCTGTTCAATTACTAAATCAAAAAGGGATTATGCAGAAGCAAGACTACACCTGTATTTAAAAGCTATCAGTTATGTAAAATAAAACATATAAACTCACCTTGAAAACGTTTGGCAGCTGATTCTCTCAGTGAAAAGAAAATATCGCACATCACTGTAGGGCAGCTGACACCAGATTTTGTAATTACAGTAAAAATGCGATCAACATATTGCCTCAGATTTTCCTGAAAAAAAACCACAAATATTATGAGAAAATTAGTATAATTTTCTGTTGTAGAAAGCGGTACTATTCCTGGTTTTATTCACAGTGGCATCATCAAAAGATTCCCACTTTCAACATTATATACTTGAAAAACAAACTCTCACTCAATTATACTGTTTGAGAAATGCACATATTCAAGAAGAAGAGTAAAAACATATTCCTATCAAACCAAACATTAAATGATACAGCTGTATAGCAAACCATTCCTTCTTCCAGCACCATTTACTACATGGTCAGCAGAACCATAGAATATTAAAGCTGGGAGAAATCTCTCAGATCACTGAATCCTACGGTTTAACCCAGCATTGCAAAGTCCACCACTAAACCACATCCCCAGGTGCCACACCCACATTCCTCTTGTACATTTCTAGGGATGCTGATTCCACCACTTCCTTGGGCAGCCTATTCCAGTGCTTGACCACCTTCAAGAAATTTTCCCCCAAGATGCCCCAAGAAGCCTCCCCTGACACAAACTGAGGTCTTTTCCTCTCATCCTGTCACTTGTTACTTGGGAGAAGAGGCCAACCCCCACCTTGCTACAACCTCTTCATAGTTGAAGAGAGAGGTCTCTCCTGAGCCTCCTTTTCTCCAGGTTAGCTGTAGGCTAAGTTATCCTTGTCCTCAGGGCAGTAGGAGAAGTAATTAATTTTCTACAGGGATTGCATTTATAGCATAATGTAAAGCTGTTGTGAAATAATTATAAGGGTGGTGTCAAGAAAGCTTACAGTGTATTCTAAAGAATGACAAAATTATTTGCAAGATCAAACTTCTGAGGACCTCAGTTAAACTTGATGGCATAAATGGAGACACTCTTCAAAATCTAATGCATACCCTGTTATTTTCCAGGTTTTCACCATCTTTTAATTTCACAGGATCAATTTCACAAGGTTTATGGACCTGGCAGATCTAGGAAAAAAATATAGTGAGCAATTGATATATAAGTTTATCTACAAGTACAAAAAGTTTTGCAAAAACCATAACGTGCTAGCTTTTGAGATGAGAGGCAAAAGGCAAAACCCAATTTTTTCTTTTAACAGCAAAGGTAAATTATGTGTGATCTTTATTATTTTTTTCCCAAAAAGTAGCATTAATTCATTCTACACTTTCCTTCAACTGAAATGCAGAAGTGTTCTTTAGACTCTCTTAAGCAAGGCTGTTCAAGAAAAGTCCTATTTTTCCAAAACAGCCAACTTTGAAAGTATACCCATATTCTTTAAAGCATGACATTTTCTGATGAAACATTAAGACAAAAACAGTTGAAGAAATTGTCAAATCATTTAAAGGAAGTCTGTGGTCTGAAAGTATTGCCCAATTACAGCACTAAAATACCCACACCCACCATTCTGGACTGGATAGATAATAAACCATTGTTCCAATATGTGCATCACATGCACAGTTATCTAAGAATAACTGTATCCCTTTATACCCACTGGATGAAATGCATTACTTAAAGCTTCACGACAACTTCCTATTGTATATACTATTAATTAATTTCTCAGAAACAATACATGCTATTTTTTTATAAAACAAACTGATGTGGTTTAATAAATTTTAATTTAAATTCTTTAAATTAATTTTCCTTTTCCTTTTATGCAATCCTGCTGTTTCTGAATTGGGTGACTCAGCTGTGGCTAACCTAACACACAGGATTTTAATGCAGAAACAAGCTATTAATAGCTATTAAGCATTATTCTTACAAAGGGTTCTTAAAATGAGAATTAATAAACAGTATTTGTTCCCTGAAGGCCTTTACAATGACATTTTACCAAATAAGCAGTCTGAACTGTTCTTACCTCATCTATAATTGGCTTTAGTGTAACTTGCAGATAATGCATCCCTGCCAGTTTCATTGTCTCATCAATGCACTTGGAAGTTAACGAGTTTCCTCTGAAAATGGTGTTTGGATCTCTGGAAGTGAACAATTTTCTATAATTTAGTCTCTTTGTAATGAACTGCTAATACGTGGAAATAAAAGCAGCAGCGAAAGGTGACAGAATCCTGGGTTTGAATACAGAAGCAAAACCTCCCTTGACACCAGCCTGCCATTAAATGCAGTCATGCAGCATTTAGTGCACTTCCAGGGTATCACAGAGAAGCATCAGCCTTGGGAAATCCAGAGGGACTACAGATCTTCACTGTATTAGCACTGTGTGCTCAGTGCACTACCCAAACACACAGTGATGCACAGGCTCAAATCAAAGAGGTCTACAGCTCAAATGTGGGAAACACATCTGTTTTCATGTGCTACTGAACAGTGCTAATTTGAACAAGGGAAAGAAGCAGTGATTTTCATCTCACAACTACACTGGACATTGCACACTACCTACTACTTGCAGCTACAAAATAAGTACTTGTGAGCTGGGAGGAAGAAGAAAACCACAGCTCCAATGGCACAGCCATATTTTCGAAGGGATTTGGAGACTGCTCTGTGATAACAGTGCAGACCCCAGTTCAGCCCTGACAACTGTGTGGCAAGGTGGCACCTTGCAGACTCTAAGGTTTTTCTAAAAATCTCTTACACAGAACTCACCCAGAATTAGACATACAGCCTCTGTGACTGATAAAGTTTCAGCCAGCTGCTCTATCACATACCTGTACCCCACTGCTTTGCAATTTATTTTATGCAAATAGGCACATAACCATTGATCTCATCTACAATACACACAATCAAAACCTGTGCTTAGTGACAGCAGATCAAACCTGGATCTGAAGTTATTTTCTTGCTCATAAACACACTGATATATTTTCTGTTTCTTATAGCTTACATGGTTGTACTCATTTACAAGCAGTGAGTAACAGGATCAATTACCTTACTGGATTCATCATTTTCTTGTTTCTTAAAAAGAGTAAGCTCACTGCCTGTTACAAGTGCCAGAAAGCCCTGAAAACAAACACCTTCTCTGCTGCTTTATCACAGGAACATGACTGACCAGGGAGCAGAAAGTTTCCTCATGCTGCAGCAACCATGCTGTTTCAGCCAACCTGCAGCTCAGAAAAAGCACACCTACCTACAGGAAGGAAAACACTTGATCCCTCAGACACTCTGAAAACAGCCAACCCACACAAAGACTTTATTTTGTACTGATGAAGTTTACAGTGAGTATCTGTCATTCCCCTTCACTCCCAATTGTCTCTTCCACCCTTAGTCAAGAGCATGACTACACAGAAAAGGACTGTGAGCAACAAATATTCTTTAGGATCTGCTTAGTATGAACACTACATCGTACACTATTGAACTACCAGCCCACCAGAAAGTCAAACAAGGAACTCAAAAGAAGCAGCTGAAAAAACCCAACTTCATTCTCTGCCATCCCACACCAAATTCAATCCCATCCTTAATCCTTTGCCCTCTAACTGGGATGATTAGACACACAGCTTGCCTTAAATATTCATGATTAGGAAGAAACTGGCTTGTTGTTTTTAAGAAATTCAACATCTAGTCAGAACTAAATGATTTATTAGCACACAATAAAGCTGAAATTATTTCATATGAATAGAAAATAATGTAGAATTTCAGTTATCATATATACCTAAGACTGAATAAAAATCCCTTCTCTCACATGTTAGAATAGTAATGCAAATAATTTTCACAAAAAAAAAAAATAAAAAAGATGGGAACACCTCCTAAAGGTCAAATTAACCAGATCTTGAGAGCAGTGAAAGAATTTAGAAAGAACTCTGCCTCTCAGCTAGGAAGAACAGGAATCACCTCAACATTTTCTTCTGAAATTGCATATTTCTAGAAACTGAGTGGAGAATTCTAGCACTAGCCAATGCAGTTTAGGGCATTTTTGGTAACAGTTTGTTTTTTGGTACTTACTGAGTTCTCTTCACTTCAGCATTCGCAATGGCACTTATGAAAGGCACAATTCTGCCATAGTGTAAGAAAAGCCTGACAAGAGGTATGGCCGCTTCCTGTTTTTCTCTGCAAACTTCACCCAAAATATGTGCAGCTGATGCTGAAACAGGCTGAACAGTGGAAAACAAAAACTTTGAGAAATCCTTCCAGAACAACCATTCTTTCCTTCTATTCCCATTAGCTTCTTAATGCAGAACTCCCCACAACAGTTGCAATGGCCAGTTACCCAAATGTCTATCACGTGGGAGGATGCTACATCCCAGTTTTTGTGGGCTGCAAGAGTTCTGGTCACAAGAGGGCAGCAATTTAAAAACTATTACAGTACAGCCTCTTTTTATCCCCCACATTGTTAATGGCTGTCTTTTCAGTAAATGTCACTTGTCTGGGAAGCAAGTGAAGAGAAAGAACTCGATCTGACCCTTCGCAATTTCAAATCCCAGTGAGTACAGAACCCAGTTCTTTTACTGAAAAAACAAAAACACATTTAGAACTGTAAAAAGTATACTTAAGGGCACACATGGTCCAAACCTCTGATGTTTCAGAATTAGTTCTTGTTTTGGGGTTTTCTCAATTATGCAAACAAATCTATTCCTGTCCAGTAAAGAAAAACAACTGATCAAACTGAAGCTTGCTTGGCATTTTCACATGTAAAATTAAAAAAATCATAGAGAACGTGCTGCTGCTAAAACCAATGTGTTCCTGGGTCTGCCCTCACCTACCACACAGAATGCAGATAAAGATCTCTGCAAGGACTGAAGACAAGCACAAGGGATATGCAGAGCTTAACAAGGCTCTGAGGTCTGAAAAGGAAGAGCTGACCTCTCTGGTAATTTCACAACCATGGTGCCAGCAAAATAGTGACAGATATTCAGAGACAGATGATCTGCGAGTAAACAACAAACAACACAAGCAAATTACCTCAACATCTGCAGATTTTAGCAGGACGTCTCTCAGTGGACTGTAATAGTCTGAGGAAAAAACATGGTCCTCAGTGTAAACCACATTTAGCCTTAAGGAACCGAGGTCATCAGGTTTCAGTGACTTGTTACCATTATCTCTGGGCTGCAGAAAATACCTGATATGTCAAAAATAGGACAGAAACTTAGTGCCGAAACACAAGATTTTCTCAGGCTATACGTGAGCATAGAGAAACTGTACAGACACACAGAGTATTTATATACGTATCAAACTCTTGAGAGTTCTGAATCAAACTTCTTAATTAAGTTTGCAAGTCTGTTTTGCACCAACTGCAACATGGGAAGTTCTGAACATAAAGATTTATGTAGATATGATTAAAAACCCACACATTAAAACCATAGCACTGCTGATGAACTGCAGTAAATAATATAAAAACAACATACTAGAACTCCCACATGCTACAGAGAGGCAGACTGAAACCTCTAATCATATTATCAAAACTTCTTGTTCTTACACTTGCTAAGATTACTTTGGCTTGTTTACAAAAAAGATACAAATTAAATCCCTTTAAACTTTATCACACAGCAGTAATTACTCTTAAGTCTTCAGAGCAGACATATGTTTCTACTTATTCTCCAAAAGAAAAATGTCAAATACCATGCTTCATAAGAACTAGACTGTCGGAGAAATTTCAAAGGGAGTCTCAGTTCTCCTAGAAACTCGTCACCAAACTTCAAGTTGCTGGCATTCCAAAGATCAACCCTGTAATAAAAACAAACAATTTAAAATACTACTAAGAAATTAAAAAAATAATAATATTTTTTTTAAATCCCAACATTTTTTTCCAAATTTACTGGGGTTTTCCCCCTCAAGTCTATGAGTTAGAAAGACTTGAAACTGTGCAGCAATGGTTTCCAACCAGTAAAGAGATAACATTACCTTAGATTTCTGAAGCCTTACAATTCACCTCCATAAAACATTAGCAAAAAATATCATTCAGATTAACCTTTTCTCATCCGTGCTCTTTCCATTGTCCATATTGATAGAGATTCAGACAGCTGTCTGGCTATCCCAGATAAAGGAAAAATACAGGTAAAATGGACACCAGGGGAAAAAGCACAAAGTTATTTAAAGACCACACATTGTCAGTCCCTGTCTCATTTGGGATTACCAACAGCTAAGTGGCAGCTTTACAGAATTAGTCCCACACAAATTTTTCCCGTTTATATCTCCTAGGAAGACTCCTGCATCATGCATACATACTTATGGCACCTTAACTAGTTCTGTAGAGATATTCAAAGCCGTAGGATAGTTCTACCATTCGGTAGAATCTGTGTATTGGCTGAAGCTTACACAAATTTTGGCACCCAGTCCCTCACATTTGGGAAGTCCTGGTATCTATCCAAAGATGATCCCTTCTTCCCCTTCATATGCTCTTCAACATCTGGATGGAAAACAACTGCACTGAGATTCAAAACAGAAGTACTGGTATCCAACCCAGCGTGTAGGTAAATGCTACCATACCTACCTTGAGGCAAGGGTTTCAAATTCCAGGGTATTTGTTTCTGTATGTATTTTTAATGCTTTCTCTAAGAGCTATTTTTATTAAAAAACAAGATCAGCTGACTATTTTGCAGCCTTAAATTTTTTTTGGGGGAAAAACGGTACATGGAAAGAAATACAGGTTTTCAACTAACGACAATTTTTAGAAGAGCAACTTTTATTTGGATAAGGTGCAAAATCATCCAGCTGTGGACATATTTACAAAACCCTCCTAGTGTCAAGCAAGCCACAGCAGACTGGCCAAGAAGCAGATGTGGACAGTCCTGTTAAAGGTTTAGCCTATCTTATGCAAGCACAGAATATGTTACTTTTCAATCCTCTCAGCCTTGTATCTCCCAGCAGTGTCTCCTGCACCAGCTGTCATGCATTAGACACACCATCAGCTCACACTGCATGTCTGCTAGGTAAAGTTCTTTGGACTATGATAATATGGACGGTATTTCTGCAGGGCAAGAACTCTCCAAAAGGAAAAAAGCTTCTTTGAAAATTCAACCTTTCTCTATATTTGATAGGTTATTATCTTCCTAACCAGCTCACACAGCTAAAAGCAGCTTCAGGAGGAGAGGAATCTTTAAGTCTATTTACAGTCAAACTTACAATTCACCAAGTATTTACAGGCTACTGGTTTCTAGCTTATCCAAACTCTTTCAAGATGACAACTACCAATAACACTTTGAAATGCAGACAGCTAAAGGGTTTCCCCACAGTTACAGAAAAAAATCAGTGCAAAGGATCTGTACAAGAGGAGCTAACAATTCAAAGTATATCTCACACTACACAGTAAGCAAAGCAAGCATGGAAATTATGAAATTATTACTTTGTGCTCTTGGACCACAAAGAATAAACAGCACTTATTAAAACTGTTAATGCATAGATCTCAGAGTCAAAAGATCACTGTTCCTCAAGATTTTTAAAAGGCAAAATTATGACAAGTGTTATTCTGAAACTGGTCAGATTGTAGTCACAGAAAGAAACAAACAGGAGAGAGGGGGAGGAGAAACAATGTATTCACCAGAACATCTGGTCCCCAAGTGTTGATATGCCCTGCCTACAACTTCCTACACCCACTCAAAAAGAGAAAACTTTTCATAGCTTTAGAGAGAAACCATGAGAGACTAAGTCTCCTCTTCACCCTGTGGGATTGTATTTTTCTCAGGAGAGAAAAACAAAACAAATCCCCAAACCCATAAATTGTATGATCTGTCCAGAGGTCTTGGGGGCAATCTAACTCTCACTAAACAGACTGGAGGAAGTGAGCGGGGGTGGAAGGGGAACCCAAGATGGAAACAAAAACACACTGTCCCATAGGGGACAAAAGCTCTAAGGAGAATTTGCCCAACCAAGACTAACACTTTATCTGCCTTTGCCTGTTACTTAAGTCCTTAATCTTTTCCCAACTATTTTGCAAGCCTCCTCTCCAACTATTCATCTATAACAACACTGATATATTGGTTTGCAGGAATGACAGACTTTTCTGAAGCTCAGCTCCACATACATTATTGCTGCAGATGAGTCCTTTGTCCAGAAAATATACTTAGCAAGAAAAAAAACTGCATAATTTCATTTAGTCCAGTAGTATAAAATAAGAATAATTGAAATATTAAGCAATATGTAACCGCTGTACAACGATGTGTAGCATCTCCTTCAAAACTATCAAAAAAGGTCCCAGAGAATCCTAGCTTTCATTCAGAGTCAGTGCATGGCTGAGCATCATGGTTATAATGACAAGACTGGTCCTTCTGAGACATGGTACAGTTGCCCAGTTCATCACATACATCCCATGGAATACGGGGAATGTTACTTGGTATCTGCCTACACGATACAAAGCTTTGCAGAAATGCAGTCTAGTGCTAGGACTGGGTCACCTGCTGTGCTGCAACACTGACACCACCAAAGCAGCTCAGCACTGCACCTGGGCCTTTGCTTGCACTCCCATGAGTCAGCTGTGGGCTGCCCCTAAAGCAGCTACCATGCCTGACACCCACGTTCTCTGTGGAGGAGCTCTTGCCTCTCTCACACATGAGCAGTTTCCCTTTCCTGCCTCAGAGCCATGGCAAACACAAATCTATCAATGCTCCTGTAGTGCTGTGACACTACATTGACAGGCTACATGAACCAGCAGCTGTCACATCAGAACAGCCCTCAATCCATCCATGAACACAGATGTGTTTTGCTTGCTGGCAGTAAATATTGTTCCCCCTTCCTGGTCTCCTCTCCTTTCCTTATAGCCAGTTGTGATTCTGAAGGAACTACAGAACTTTCTGGGAGATGCCTCACTGCCTCTCCAGTGAGAAGATACAGGGAGGGAGGCAGTGCTACTATACTTCCTCCAAATACTAACATAAAGAAGAGGGGAATTTCTCACCACCTGATGCAGAAATAGCACTAGTCATTTACTGTGCATATAGATCACCAGATGGCCCAAGCCTCCAAATTTCAACAGTATGTGATAGTAAGATGCATGTGACACTTTCAAGTTTTGTACCTCCTATTGCTTTCTTGCCTCTCTTTATACTCACCTGCCCCCACAGACACTGTTGACTGGCCTCAGCAAGTTTTAAAATAGTACTAAGAAGGTGGCACAGGGTGGGGTGAGTGGTTTTGAAATCAGAATTGCTTTTTCCCTGTGTGATTGATTTCACTTTTATCATACCAAACTTTGCAATAAAGGGTTGAAGTTGGAAGGCAAAAGAGAAGAGAAACTGTCTCTGCCCCAGAAAAACTCTGAGTTGATGAGTCTCCTTTCAGGGAAGAAGGACCTTATACAGGTTGCTAAAATTAAGTGATAACTTAGAGCATCACAGAGCTCCTGGGCTGTCCTGGGAAACTGAGGGAGGGAGGAAAGGAGAGCCCAGACATAAAAGGCTGTGCTTAATGACAACTGCATATTAGTATACACACAGCCCACATGAAAAACAAAGGAAAATAATAAGGATCTCTCCTGCATCAGAACCAACACACATATTCAAGACAGAATCTACAGGACAATTGAGATAAATAAACATACAGATACAGTGACAAAAACTCTCTTGATTTATCAACAGAAAAACCATGCTTGCCACTTTGTAAACAGAGTCTACTATGAAGTTACACAACTCTGGAAGACAATTTCAAGCTAATAATGTATTTTGTATTACCTAATCTCCATTTTGTCCACTTCATCCACATCTTCAATGTCAAAATGGGATTTCTTGTTGTAGCTACTGGGTCTTGTAACCTAACAAAAGGAGGAAACTTTCAGCAGCTTGATCTGAGACAAAAACATTCTGATGTAGCTTTTTACAAAGCTTTCGAAGAGCACAGTATTTACTATCAGCAGTGACTTCAGTCCTGATACTGAAAACATTCATGCAAGTGAAAAAAACATAGACTAAGCAGATCACTGACTATAAAGTGGTGGTTACATAATCATTTCCAAGAATAAGCAGATACTCCATACTATTTTTACAGAGAAAGACCATCTTTAATATTACTACAGCACTAAGTTTCTGACAACAGAAAAACACCACTGAAAGGAGCACCATTTTCCTAATCTAGGGAAATCCCATCTAGGGGAATTAATATTTGTGTTTTAAATACAGCTGTACAACAGATGCCTTGAGGCCCTCTGTAGAGCGTGGGGGAGAAACCACAAACACCCTTAAAAACATTTTGCAGTGTATCCAATTAAAATTAGGAAGTTCTTCCTCTCCTGATATCCTGCAAGTCAATTTAACCTGCTCATACAACAAATACCAAACAGACCAAGAGACGCTAGCCTGTGTTATGCACATCAGAATATAGAAGCAGCTGCACAGTTCATCAACCATATTAGCAAGACTGATTAACAGGAAAGTACAGGCAAAGAAAAAAGGAAAGAAGTATAGAGCACTAGCACAAAAATTTTTTGTATTTGCAATGTTTCTTAAAATTTGTTTTGTACCATGATTGTAAAAACACTTTGACGGCTGTATTTTTGCCTAATGCGTCAGAAACTTAAGAAAAAGGCTACCCCACCCAGCTGAAACCACAGCAGGAACTGATCAAACACAAGGGTGTATGATGATGTGTGGGTTCAGCTCACGGTTGCACACAGAAGCTGAACTTTATTGTATGTTTGAATATGCTTGTGGCTTAATACTCCCCACCCACAAAAACTGGCTTTTATTGTAAACTTGACTATTTGGCTTTGTACTGTACATGAGATGCAAATGGCAATTAAGGGAGGCAATGATACAGTTGCATAATTGAAGGGGAACCAGAAAACAAGCTTGGGCAGAGGATGCTCAGAGCCTTTTGTATACTTGTATGTGTGAGGCAGGCAACATTTTCAAAATGATACACAAAAACTAAAAGCTACTGCTAGCAGCACTGGAGGACTAACGGAATCAAATACACCTGGTAAGCCCAAGAGCACAGTGAATTTAAATACAGTCTACAACTCCAGCAGTTAAATACAAATTTCCTCACCCTAGCCTTGCAAACACTTCACTGTTTCTGCAAAGTATCCTACAGGCCTGTAAACGACAGTTTCTACTACCATTGTGAAACTAATGGTGTAATTTTTAATAATGAAGCAAACTTGTTAAGTCTCTTATTATCTGTAACACCAGAGTTGTTCTGGAAAGCTGTAGTATAGGTATAACTTATGGCATGTTCCTTCTCAGCAAACACTTTCTCAAAAGTTTTGCTGGAATCTGCATGTATGACATCTCTCTGTTCACCCACATGACTACTTAGTGTGCACGTCAATACAGCTCAAGAGCAGCATTCCAAAAGGGACAGCTGTATGGAACTGGGGATGAGGAATCTCCCAGTCCACAGTGCTAAAGTAGCTGACCCATAACATTGTACAGAAAAGGGGGCACAACTCTCCTGTGTTGGTCTCTCATCTGGGAAAGATGGCAAGCCATTTATCAGCTGCTCAGGTTTTTTTCAGTACATGCAAGTTTACAAAGAGGTCCCCAGCACTTCCCTCTTGAATTCCTGTAAGAGGACAATTTTCCTGTAGCTGCACACACAGCTCCACACCACCCTGCAGCTGAAGCAGTGGTGAAAATGGTTCCTAACTATCAGGTGCAAGTTTCACTCACCACACCCCTTAAACAAGCCCTTCTATTTCCCAAACCAACAATAAGCTACCTTTCATTTAGAAAATTAAATTATTGTGAGTTTTTGGTTGTAGAAAGGAAAGCACCCATTCACTGTATTTTACAGATCAGCTTTTTCCTTGGAGGCTTGGAAAACTACTGTGCTAGCAAGCTGCAGAAAAGCTGATGAAGCTGTTTAGAAGCAGAAAGTGACACTGCTGTCAACAGCATGAATCTCTCAGCTCCACAGGAACCAGAGCATTTCGTCTGCATGCACCAGTCACAGGTCTGCCCATGTCTCATTAGTGAATGTATTTCCAGTCACAGCAGTTCTACTGAACCTTGTTCCTTGAAGATGTTTATCCTGGTATGTACTAACTAGTCTCAAAATGACATAAATCTATGATGGCTCTGTCTGCACTAAGGATATGTTTATATTTCAGAGCTCTGGCTGCTTCAGTAATTTCCCAAGCTCTGCTCTTACCAACACAGAACTCATTTTGCTCTGAGTTAGCAGAACAACTGGGGCATAGGCTTGAGTTGAGGTTTTGCTTCTGCTGGTACTTGCATGCAACCCAGCTCTTGCATAAAGGTAAGGTAAGCAAGCCTCCAGGCCCTCTCAACTCCAGCTGGAAGATGCTTTGTTTCTCTCCTTCCTCGCCCAGGATGGCACCACCTGGCAAGTTCAGTGTTTAAATACCAAACATTCACTGTTTCTGCAGCACATAGACGGCCGAGGTGAAGTTTTTGTGGCTTACAGTCTGAATTCCTGGATTACATTCTCATTAAAAACTTCTCACTGACAGGCTCCTCCAGAACTACCTACGTTAAAATAAGGAAGCCCATTTTAGTTTATTTACAAAGAGCATCACTCTCATATCACTGCCAAGGACCACAGTGCTGGGCCAGGTGAGGGAAGGGATCTCTGCCCCTCTAACTGAGCCCATGCAGCAACTCTGTAGAGTCTCGTGAAGCCAGGAAGCAGACAAAAAGCTCACTGCAAGCAGGGCAGCTATATCCTAGATGAGACGTACTGGGTTAGCAAAGATCACCTTAGACAGCTATCCTGGCCTACCCTCATGGCTTCCAGCCCTTCAGGCACTACAGAAAGAGCTCAGACCAATCAGGGACTTGCTGAATCTGTTCCTTGCATCCAAACACATTATATCAACAAGAGCATGTTTCTGCTGGTATGACAGACTTTAGATTGCTCAGTACAACTACTGACTTCTAGGCAAAGATGGTGCTTTGTAGGAGCGGGAAGACAGCGCTGTCAAGAATGAGACGTGCACTTCAAATCAGCACAGTGCAACAGCACTTGTATGGCTCCTCTCACTCCAGATCCCCTTCCTGATGTGGCTGTGGCCAGAACCGATTCAAGAAACCCCATCCCTATGGCAGCAACAATTTCTGATGCAAATGTGACCTGAATGATGCAAGCCATATGAACAGAAAGGGCTTTTCAACCTATATCAACTACACAGCGTTATTCTAGCTTTTTTTCATCAATTTCATAATTACAGATATTTTCTTGAGGTATCTACTGAAATAGAACAGTCAAGCACAGACCAGGACTCTGATATCCAAGAGAAAAAGAGAATGATACATATACTTTAAGAAGACAGAATGAAAAGGTTCAAGAAAGATCTAAATTATATAAATACACATGCACATGTATGTATGGACACACCACAATTAGAGCTACTCTTGCCAGAAAGAACCAAAATAAGGACTTTCAAATAAATTATACTTTATCTTTACTGGACTTGTTGAAAATTCTCTCTATTAAATAAAGCTATAGAGGTTTCACCCACTTGGAGAAAATGCATTGGTATTGCAGCAGACTGGTAGACAGCCAGAACAACCAGTTTAAGTGTATTTTTCCTCCACAGTTTTCGGTATTCCTAAGGAGATAACCTTCCTCCCATTGACTGGGAAAGACAGGGTGGAGCAGCTATAAAAACACAGACTAAGAAAAAAAATGTAATTTCTATGTGTGTATGTGGATTGTTTGCGTTTCTTTACCTCATTTTTAATGTGCTTTTTTAAAACTCTAGTGGGGTGAGTTGTGATTAAATGTAAAGCCTGTTGCTCAGAAGTGCCCACTTGAAGTTTTTCTGACAGAGCACCTGAGGTGAAAGCAGGATACTGCTCCTTCAGCAGACGGCCAGTCTGAGCCCGGGTACTTCTCTCCCCTGCACCATGCTTTGAAACAGTCTTCAAAGATGACAGCTGGCACAACATGGAGCAGGATGCTGTGCCAACTATCCACAGTATAGTATTTCAGCTTATCACCCATTCCTTTGAAATACCAACCTCAAAATAAAACACTTCATCAAAATGTGGATTGTTGGTCTTCTTTTTAACTTTAGTCTTTTTGGCTTCTGATCTGAATTAGGGAAACAAAATAAACAAAAAAAGGGTAAGAAACAACGTTAGTAGAAGTGTGATCCTAGAACAGAGCCCCTGAGGAGGAAATAGCCATCCACTTGATTTATCTGATAAAACTGGAATGCCATGTGGCTCCAGCACAGCAAGGCACAGACATTTGCACACATTTAAGAAAGATTCAGTGCATTCCTATTTCTCTAAAGTGGTGGTAATCACATTTTCTTATCCTATTTTAAACACGATTCCTCAAACCCTTATTCTATCACTTTCTTGACATAGTAGAATCTTTTATCTGTACAAACTGGCAAGAATGGGGCTTTGAGCAGCAACATTTGGAGGATGGTCTCAGTCTTGATGTGACTCAAAAATTCCTCATACTCTAAAAACACAGGAGACAAAGACTTGCATAGCTATTTCTGTGATTCATATTTTATAATTCTGGTCTGAAAAATCAATCACTGCTTTTCAATGACAATCAAAAAAACCCAGAGCGCTTTCCTCAGTAAGAATATTTTTATTACTGTACTAGCATCCCTTTCCCTGTAGCACCAGCAGCACTTAGTTAATGTGGTGGTGAATTATTATGACCAGTGCTGAGCAGAAGTATCTGTTTCTACTGTTCTGTAGGTGTAAGACACGGCAGACCTCCTCCCAACCACTCAGCAGGCCTGGCCAAGCTCAGCACTGCCCATTCATCCCCTGCGGACCGTGCCATCCGCCTGCGCCTGCCTTGGAGAACAGACATTGACTGCTTGGTGCTGGGCTGAAGCCAGTCAATGCATTTCTCACAGGCCAGCCAACAGCTGTTTGATGGCTTCCAAATGTTAGGAACCTATGCTTGATTTGTTCTCACTACCTACAAGAGAAAAGCTGCGTGCCGGCCTGTGTCACCAATCGTACCCTACAGCTCTGCCGGCATAGATAAAACAAACACAGATGGAGAGGCACATCAGCCACGTGGAAAACTGACCTACTAATCGTTTCATCCCAGAATCTATCGTTCATTTCTCATGCACCAAAGCTGCTTAGATGGCTTTTAACTGCTTATATTCACTGGACAACTCTGTGTATTTCACAGAGGTCAAGTAAAGCTGGGTCTAAATTCCCAGTGCTGCTCCCGACTTCTCATGTGAGTGGAATGGGCCTATCCACCAGTACACAATATTTTTTCATCTATAATACAGGCACAGAAAAGAGTTTTGGTCAGGAAGTCTGATGACTCTAAGTACAAATCACACAATAAACAGCAGCATGCTTGTTGAAATTTTTATGCTTGTCATTGCATAATTGCAGCTGAATAAAGCAGCTTTGCTACTCTAAAATGAGAGGCACTGGAAAATCCAGAGAGGAGAATGATGTACAGATTAAGAATATCCCACTATTCCTAGGAGAAGCTGAGAGATAAGAGAGACTAATCTCCTCCAGGACACAGGACAGATTGCCAACCCCCATCTCATCAGTCACACTTGCCAATCAGCCTGTTTACCGATAAACCCATCTGGGAGGGGACTGGGAAGCAGGATGTAGAACGGGAGGCGATTAAGGCAGCACAGTTATTGAGCAATTACAAAGCAGTGAATGGGAATAAGCTGCATGCTGCTTGCTGGAGATAGGAGGCCAGCCTTCTCCCCCCATCAAAACCTAGACAGGAATAGGATAAGTCTATACTCCTTATTCAGAAGGGAGTACATTATCAATAGTCATACATTATCCAGAGTGGTGGGCATAGGGAAGCATACAAAGGTAAATTTGGACATTCAAGGGTTTGTCAATCAACCTCCTTACATTTCAAAAACAGCCACCCAGCCAGCCATTCGAAACAAGTTACAGGCTTAAAACAAGGTGTTCAAGCCAAATATACAAGTCCATTAGTGGAGATAAGGCACAACACATCCAGACAAAGATGCAGAATACAGACAGGCTCAAAGACTCCTCTGCATGCAAGGTAAATGTTTGTTCAGGAATGCTTCTTATTTACAGTATTTTCCAATAAATTGTTGTAAAACATTATTAATGACCCATGCTACCAAATCTGATTCTTTGAGGTCACAGCAGAGCTGTTTTGTTTCTAAAATGACACTGACATAAAAGATAACTACATAAACAGAAAAAAAACCCAATGACATCCAACAGCACAGGAAATTTTTATAACAGATGGGAAAACTGAATTCCAAATTTAAACTGAAGAGTATTATGCAGAATCTCATCACTAAAACCTCATTCCAAATTTTATCCATGCTATTATGTCTGCATATATCAAATTACAGGACTGAGCCATTGAGGGTTTTTGACATACACATTAATTTGTCACACCTTGAAAGTGAAGACACTAAATATTCACATGCAAACGTGC
Organism: Bombycilla garrulus; assembly: GCA_013400315.1. NCBI lineage: Eukaryota > Metazoa > Chordata > Aves > Passeriformes > Bombycillidae > Bombycilla > Bombycilla garrulus. The sequence continues at coordinate 567,218 of VXBU01018849.1, read as the reverse complement.
ATACTCGGCAAGATGTTGATGTATTCACATTTCTCTTCCACCCTGCCCAAAATTAGGCACTGAATTTGCTCAAAAACTGGCCTCCAACTGTGAGGTGAGAAGATGCATAAATTAAGACTACCCACAAATTATATACTCTGGGATATTCAAATTATTCAGAGATTATTCAGATCTTTACACAAATGAAAACTGAAACAAGTCTCAAATTACTTACTCTAGCATAATTCAGTAGCTCATACACACACCCACCCCAACACTTAACATATTCTAGCAGTGTCTAAACACTTCCAGCTGTCCATTGGAGAAAGTGAATTCCTAACAGACAAAGGGAACATAAACCATCCTTATAAAATGGAAGCTCTTGAATGTGCAATACTTGCCTGGAGGGTCCTGCTAAGGTAACAGTGGCATAGGGATCACATTGCCCATTCACAATGGGCAGCCCTTGGCACTCCAAAACTCTAGAAAAGAAGAAAATTATGACAAATAAGTTAACTAAATGGAAAGAGACTGGAGAAAATAAAAGTGAGGCATTTTCATAGGTTTTCTTTCACAATACTTTACACTAGGGAATTGAAATGTCACTAAGCATAAACATTTAATTTATACCTGAACTTGAGAACCCATTTTATTTTTAAATACTAACTTCAGTAAGGGTCAAAAATACTGTTAAATTACTGAGAAATCTTAACTCAAAGGATTCTTATCATGCAAGCACAGCAATTTAAGGTTCATGAAGTCGGAGTCTGCTGTCAAGATGGGAGCTGTCAGCACCTTAAAATTCTGTGACAAGTTATTCACCAAAATTCATAACCAGAATTTATTCTGTAACAGAAATATAAAAAAAACCCACAGAGACAGATCCCAGAAGTAGCTAAGTAATTTCTCAGAATAACGTTCACGAAGACCTCAGTGCTTTTGCAAAATTTGGCATGGGCTTATTTGTAAAGTTGTGTTAATTACAGACCAGGAAACAATATGACACAGCCATCCTTCTGCAGCAGCTCTGCACTCAAGTAGTAAGAGAGACATTGGAGGGAGAAAATGGAACAAGCTGGGGTTTGCTGCACACAATGGTGGGAAAGCTGCACTTTTGCACTCTCATTTCAACACCTCTTTGGGGAAGACAAAAAAAAAAGAAGAATAAAAAACCCAACACAACTACCCCCAAGAAGTGAAAAAATGCTGCATGTTTCAGAAGTTAAAACCTACTGAGGAATGCAGCACCAGCTGGAAACAGAGACAGAAAGGCAGTTTCCAGGACTCTTCTGCAATAAGTTCTGCTTCCAACAGGTAACCTGCTGAGCTAATGTAGTTGCACAACTTTAACTGGAAAATTTCAGGGAAGACAAACCATGAAACTCTTTGAGCAAGTGAGTAGTACTATCATTGCAATGTAAAATATCATGCAAAATTCTGGGTGCTATAGCACCACATGCAAAGTAATAGCCATTTTACTGTTTTCAGTGATGGTAACTTCAATGCAAAAGAATATTACAATGAGCAATAGAGAAAGATTCAGTAACAAACAGTGCTCCACAATTTCATCCACAAGTCATTTGATAACATATAGTGTAGACTTTAAATACAGTTCAACTACAGGCCTATTATTACTTACTCTCTATAAAGGGAGAAAAAAATTAATACTCTGCATCCGTACAGGAATCCTTTTTGTACCAGTGAAGGTACAATCTAGATAGGTTCACACAGCACTACAAATAGAAGCCTGAAGATCACACAAAGGGGCACAGGCTGGTAGCTGAAATGATACATTACATTTATAGTTGAATTGTCCTACCCATGGCCCCTCACAATAAAGGCTAGGTAGGTATCTTCCAATACAGACAGCCCCCAAAAATGCACTGACTCACAAACTTCTCAATTGCACAGCCCTAACCTAGTCGACTCCTCATTGCTAATTCACCGACACTAGTACAAAATCATGTTCTGTTTTCTGGATATGCAAGCTGAATCATAGATCAAAACCAGAGAGAAAATTAGGAAAAGCCTGGATTGCACAGGCCATGTGCTGCTTTTATTTCTGGACTTCTGTTATTTCTCTACAGGTTTACCATCCACAGAGACAGAATTTAGAAGCCTCCGAGCCACCTAGCTTAAGCACATATCTGATATTGCAGAGTGCTACAACACAAACAGTGAAATTCAAGCCACAAACTCTATCCCAGCATCAGCTGGAAATACATGGTGTAAGCTTCAGCATCAAGGAACCCTCAACATCAAGCAACACACAAAACACATGATTTGGTTGCCTCAATGCAATGCATACAGTGCAATTTGAGACAACTTCGTTTCTTCCACCATCCCTCGATGCTGCTCCAGAGAGGCAGGAGGTACCCATGAAACTTGTAAATTTTACAGCTCCACATCTCTCAGAGGTCTCATAAACAGACCAAATGCCTGTTTTCAAGCAATCAAATTCTACTCCAAATTCACCTAACTTACCTTACAGAGAAAATGTAGAACAAGTTTTTTTTTTTTGTACATGTAATAATACAAATACTCAAAATTGTAAGGCAAATGTCACCTTTTAAATTTAAAAAGGACAGATGTGAACAGAAAGAACATTATGGGGAACTTTACACTGTAGTCTTCTGACAGAGTATCTGTCAGTGCAGGAGGAAAATCTAGTAAGCACCAGCAGAAAGATTTGATGGAGAGACAGGTGCAGCTTGATTTTCTAACAAGTAAAGGACAGACCACTTTCCTTCCAGTGCTCTTTACACTAGCAGGACCACACTCACAGCAGAAACACTTTGCCAGTGAGCTACAGAAGAACTACTGGTAATTCTTTTAGAATGGCAGATGTAGCTTGAGCACATTCCTGTTTATCACAACAACTGTACAGCAAGTGTCAGTGTCAAACCAAACTCCTGTGTTCCACTGCTTCCTTAAAGCAGTCTGGAATTTCCCTAAAATGAAAGAGTAATTCAGTGGCTTTACAGCAGTCAGCCAATTTTCTGCTGCTGATGAATGGATTCCAAGTGAGCTCTCATCCATACGGGAAGAACTATGTGAAATTTAAACAGTCAGAGCATGTGGCCAGAGAGAATATGACTCTTGTTTTAGCAAAAGCAGTTCTTTCAAGAGTATGCAGAAAATAGAAAGTAATCTTAGAGAGCATGATCTACAGAGGTCTATACAGAGTTCACAATGATGAAAACTGTGAACTCATCTAAACAAAAAATACATATACCCTGACTGTACACTGTACAATGACAAGATCTATTCTAATATTGCCACATAGAAGAATTTAAGGTTTTTCTTGTGGGCAGCCCTCTTATCACATCCATCATCAGCAATGGTTAAAAAGGCAAGCAGAATCACCAGCTGGTTGGAGAGAACACAGCAACATACACCATTGGGCACCTACAATTTGAATTGTGTGTGCTCTCTGCAACACATGGAGAAGAACAACAGATGGCTTTTAACCACACACAGCTCTCCCTGGACTGTATTCTCCAGCTCAGAAAAAAGAAGTTATCCATCCACAAACGGCGCACAAAATCATGAATGGTGTGAAGAACATTCCCTCACAAAATAAGAATTATGTGGCACACAATGAAATTACCAGACAGAATGTTTAAAAAGAAACAAAATGAGTACTTTTCCTACACAATGAAATTGGAAAACTTATTACCATGGAGTGTCGTGGAGGCTGAAAGAATATGTGGATTAAAACCAGCACTACAAAAACTCATGGAGTATAGGTCTGTAGGCAGCTATTAAAGCTTAATGGTCCAGAAGCCTCCTTCAGCTCAGGAAATCCCAAATTGGTGATCAGGAAGGGTGCAACACTGGAGCAATCATACCACTTTTGAAGTATCACTCACCAGAGAGCATCAGTACTAGGCTAGACTAGAGGGGCATTTTACACGGTAGGGTAGCTGTTCTGCTCTCAGGGGGAAAAGCAAAAACTAAAGGAAAAAAAGAAAATAATAAAACGAAATACACAGATGTTCTTGTGCAGTCATGATGACTTAAGAGTAAAATGCTTCTTTGTGTGCAGCTGGAATAAGAAAAGCAAAAACAACCTTGAAAGAAAGAAAATGTGGGAAAACAGGAAACAGACACCAATAGACTATATCACAAGCCTTTCAGGTAATTTAAAAGCAGTTATTGTTTAAGAAAGTTGAAGAAATCAGGCAAAAGACTGAAGACTTAGAATTTTGAGGAAGGAAGGCTGTGTTTGGAGAGACGCTCATCCTGGTTCTTGTCCCTTACAAAGCATTATGAGGAGAAACAATAAAATTCAACAATGCACAGGTCTGGTTGACTCATGTTAGAACACTCTCCTTAGCTACAGGATACTGTAATGTTAGGGCTGCTTTTGTTACAGTCATTTTCTACAGCCATGGGAAAGTTGCAAAGTCAATTAACGCTCCCCTCTCTCAGCCTGGTACCAAAACGCTGGCTTTACCTGGCAAGCAGAGAAAGAGCTAGAACAAAATGTCAGCTACTCAGAAACATTAAAATGGAATCCCAATTACGGCCACATGGCCATCATGTTATTTAGACTGACAGTTCTTATTTGGATTAGATGGAAAAGAAAAAAAAATGTGCAATGAAGGTATGATCTTGGGAAAGGGGGGCATAGTGGGAAGCAGTGAACAAAGACAGTAAAAATAAAATGCCCTTGGCTCTATTCCACAGAATTAACTTAACTNGCCTAGACAATCAAGATTATTCAAGAATTACAAGTCAACTCATCAGACCCCAGAGGAAAAAAAAAGTCTGGTGGCTGCCAGAATCCCGTCTACCAAACTGGTAATTTCTCACCATCAGCTGTCTGGAGCCCAGCTGGGGCAGAGTGAGCCATCCCTCACAGCTTGCCTGGCTGGGCAGAGCTAAGGTTAGTGCTGGGTCATATGAGAAAACTCTCAATGCAGCTGCCTCACTATATTTGCTTGTGGTTTATAAAATTAATAGGTTTCAAGAAACAAGGCGGTTCAGTTTTCAGTGTGGTTCATGGTCAGACCTTCAGAAGAGTAAAGCTATGGAAAATTCCCAGTGGGTAAGAGAAAACCTCAAAAACCAAAACATACCATAAGCTGTGCTTGTGTCTACAGAAGCTGAGAGGATGGCAAGAGCAGAAGGTCGTGAAAAAAATCAAGAGATTTTTCAGCAAAGGCTATGTAACTCTTATCTGACAGTGCCGGCATTTTCTCTGCTTCTGGGTTGCCAACTAAGCACTGCAGGCTGTAATCTCTGACACAGCCCCTACACAAACATACTCAAAACCAGGCTTAAACACAGGTGAGCAACATCAGAATGATCCAAGCCCTCAGGCATTCCATGCTCCTGCCCTGGAACTGCTAAAATTGTTTTGAAATTACAGGCTTTGTGATTAGTTCAAGATGCACATGTGTCATCATCCTCCTTGTGTGTCAGAATGGTCAACCAAGGCAAAGAGAGACCAAAAAAAAAAAATAACACCACCAAAAAAACCCCAAACAAACAAACAAACAAACAAAAAAAACTAACCAAAAATACCAGGAGGGACATAGCTGTTCTTTAAACTCACATATGTATTTACTGTTTTTTCAGAATACATCACTCTAGTCTACCGAGTCAGGCTCAGTTGTTTCCCCACTTTCAGCCCAGGGTAGGGACCAGCACACCATGCCCACTCCTTCTCAAATCAGACTATTTTCTCACTGTGATTCCTCAAGAGAAAATAAATACAAAATCTTTTTCAATAGAACTGCTTTCTATCGCTGTACCATATATTTTAATTAGTTTGTTTCTGAGATTAATAAAGATACTTAGCAAGTTTGCTCATCTATCCTACCATTCATCTATTTCCAGCACCCTCTTGTTCCACCTCTCTTTCATTTCTTTATCTTGAGACTTCATTCCAGCTCATATGCACATTTTTTTGGCCATATTCAGGTTCTGCTCTGCATCATTTTGAAGACAAGAGACTTCCTCCTTGCTTGCTCTAGTGATCTAATGATTACTTGAACACTCAGTACTTTGTGAGGTAAGCCTGACCAGACAAGTACCAACTTAAAAGCAAACTTGTGGTAGATTTGCCAGAACTGTCATCAAAACAATGCATCTTTGGCTTATGCGAAGTACTTGTTTGGTAAAGTACATTCCCCAGAGCTGGGTATATGACTTAGCTTCTTAAATCTCTAGATCTCTCACTCTCTCTTTTTTTTTTTTTGCCTTCTCAATTTTTTCTTTTCTCCTGACTCGAGTCATCTTGTAACATATGTACTGTCCTGAGTACTTTGCCTTCCAGAGTAACAGAACACCTCTAAATAGTCTCTCCTCGTGACTGAGCTTCTCATGGTGCATAAAATAAGGCTATTACTCTTTAGCTTCATAATAGAGCAGGCCAGTCTTCCTGCCTAGTCTGACAGCAAAGAGGTGGTGTCCCTTCCTTGCAATGCTTAGTTCATCCCTGAATGTTCTTTTCTTTTGGTGCATGAACTGAGCTCCTTTCTCATTCCCAGTGGTTTAGGAGGAACTTTGCTGTAATACTGCTTGACAGACTTTCACGTACATCTTGGCCAGCTTCACATCTGAGGGGGCACACAGTAGCTGCTCTAAGACCAGTGAACTGACTTACACCTTCCACTGCAAGCAGGAATTATTACCAGGCCTCCTTCTTATTCCCCTTATCACAGCCTTAATAAACCAGTTATATTCATGTTGTTTCAGAGGGGCTTTGCCTGTATGTAATTCAAAGCGCATTCACCACTAATAAGCACAAAGGTGCCATGTCTAGCTCAGAAATTCCCTGCATCATAAATTTTCAGAGGCCAGGAGAGTGTGTCACTGTATGACTGCTCTGATAATTCTTCATCTCCTAGACAGACTCAGAGTCAGCATCCTGAGCTGAGTCTGACCAAATGCTACATCTGTTTGTGCACCTTCAGACAAGCCCCCTTCACTTTCACAAAGTAATCCACTGGATGTTCACTGAGGATATAACATAAACACACAACCCTTTGTTGTCAAGGGGCTGTCCAAGTGGCCAGTTTCTTCTGGAATAATACCAAAAAATTTTACTCAATTTTTACTCAAAGTTTACTCAATCCTGGCTTTAAATGCCACTCTGCCTTCACCATCAAAAATATTACAATTATTATGTCCCAACTCTCTCAAAATTTTTTTTCCAATCCATACTCTGACTTTAACTTGCCCCTGTCCCCAGGGAATAAGGAGGCTAAGAATATGGAATCCACATATTGAATCAAGTCCTTGTCCTTCAGATGGTCATCTAAAGCCAAAGGATCATGCCCACTACCAGCAAGTGAACTACAGTAAAAGATTATTTCAAAAGACCCCATTCCTTGACTTTTGGAAGTGATCTATTTGTACCAAAACAAGATTTCCTACTATTCTTCTCACCTGAATGTTGTTTTGTAGTGGGAACAGACCAGCTTCCTCTGATAGCAGTTCTCACATCCTGGGAATTGCCTGCAGTGATGTGCCCTGGTTCACCTTCAAGTTATGTCCCAAACAGACACAAAATGTTACAGCACTGTGTAATACCTGGTGACTACTGTCCATGCCACCATGGTAGAATGAACCAGAGAAAGTAAAAAATGGAACTATGTCCAAGTAGATACAGCCATACTGGACAAAATATATGAATACTTGCTTTATCATCATGATTTTAAGACATTTTCCCATTATTTCATCTCTCCAGGAAACTTGAAACCAGTCTTTATCCAATCCTCATCCACACTGCTGCTCTCCAGTCTAGCCTCCCACCACTCTCACTGCCTCTCCAGGAAAAACATTCTCCTTGAGGAACTCCAGCAGTACCCTATCTTATCTGGATAATAGCCTCCTACTTTTGAGTTTATTTTGATGAACAAATTCTGGCTTACAAAGCAAAAAAAAAAAAACCCCAAACCAAAACAAAAAAAAAAAACAAAACACAACCACTTGCCTTCTCCTTAACATTTGAGAGGATTAAGAGTTAACTGGAGCTACTATTCTCCCCTTCATGTGGCAACTCATTCTGCCACAAAGGTCTGTGGCACTAAATGAAATCCCACCCCATTCAAACAAACAGTGCTTCACCTGGACCAGCAATTTACTCAAAGAGTATTCCCTTAGAGCAAAGACTTTTACAGCATTTGAGGCATTGACTCTGAAACATTTACATACAAAATAAATTTATACACTCAAAACTACTCCTATTTTGATCAACCTTATGGATATTAGAGGAATAGGCTGTGCAGGCAACTATTTTGGTTTTTTACCCTTTAGAAAACTCCCCAAAGCCTCTATGGCAAAAGCACAATAGAAACCTTGAAACTGAGAGTACAGCTGCAACCCCATGTAAGCACTACCTTTTCTTCCCCATTTCCAGTTCAGTTGAAAATCCTCATAGTCCAACAAATTTAAACATATTTGTAAACCCATGTTACCCTGAACAGATTTTTTCCCAAGCTGACCTACAACAGTTTTTGCAGATTCATGCAGCATGCAAATTAGCTTTTGGTCTGAAGTGGAAAGCTCTACATGTACAAAATTTCTGTCACACACACACACAGCTCTTGTTAACACAAGGCTGGCAATGGTGATTTCCTTCTGAGAGAGCAAAGGAAGAGGCATTGACTGCTAGCGCCTTAGTTCAAACAAAAATTTCTTTCCCAGGTATTTTACTGATGATATTTTATAGCAAAATGGACAAATACTCATACAAAGCCAACAAATAACGTATAGAAAGCAAATGAAAGCTAATGAGAACAGCTCCTACTTCCCCATTCCACCAGACCCCATAACAGATACCACAGTAAACCTACATCCAACATAAAAAAAGCTCTGCTTCATTAAATATGAGGGAGAAATGCTGTTAACTCTCATATCCACTCTAGAAAGACCTTTAAAAGCACATGATTACAGAGTACCATCTGTACTCTGTACTAAAGAGAGCAGACTAAAAAGTGTGTGTCAGCCATCCTGTTCTCACAGAACAAGGATTTAATCCATTAGTAGTTAAGCCAGTTTATGAGCCAATTACAGGGAAGTTGCAAGTATCCTAAAAGCCTCTTCAGAAAACTCTTCAGTTATGTCAATATTAAAAATGGTTAAATTATTCTCTATGGCAGTGCCCTGAGGCTTTAAGTAGAGACACAAGCTCACTGAAATTTTGAACTACACTGATTTAGTGACTATTCCTGGCACTGACATCATTTCCTTCTGCCTTGGTCTCAAACTGGCAACCCCAGCTATTAACAGGGAACAAAAAACTTAACAACAGGAGAGAAAAGAGAAAGGCTAAGCAAGAGAAGTTATTTCTAGTACATGCTGATATTCAGAGAAGACAAAAGATGCAAGGTTAAAGCAAAGCAAGTAGTATATAAAAATCATAATGGGATAGCAAAACAAAAGGAGAGATAATCAGGAAAGGATAAATGTGCTTAATGATGGTACTATATTGATTCTTGTAGGGGCAAGTGAAGAAATTTGAATTTCACGTAGTACGGCAGGAAGCCAAGCAATGGTCAGCATATCAAGGCAGAAGCAGAAGTACACATGTTAATGAAGCATGGTAAGAAATGCAAAAGGAGTGAAGCACAAAACAGCTACAATTACAATATACAACAAATTACTAGAGCCCTGCCAGCAGCTTTAGTTGAGCTGAATGTGGCCTGTGGCAATCCTAAATGGAAGCAAAGAGATCCCATCTGTACAGGCAGATAAGAAAAGAAAGAAGACCAAAAGGCACCATGGGAGTCAGAGGCAGAAAGGCTGTTATTGCTAAATAATTAAGCCAGACCGTGACACAAAAATCTCCCATGTAATTTTTATTTGCTTGGAAAGATATATTGGTCTCAGTGCTCTGTATGGGAAATATAGGTTTTATGGAAAGAAGACCGCAGTGATCTGACTTGAGACCTGTCCAAGTCTAACCTGCTCCCAGGAAGGAGCTGCAGGCACACAGCACCGTCTCTCCTTTCAGGCAGTGCTTGCATGTCACTGTGTACATGCACGAGCACACCAGCAAACAAAACAAGTGGCATGAACAAGTCTTGACTTCTCCCCTCCACCAGCCAGCAGAGGCCAGAAGCACCCTAGCCCCTACAACTATTAGATGTTTTGATGCCCATATGACAAGAAGGAAGACAAAATGAAGAAGTTATTGGAATAACTGACACTCATCCCTAAGACACTGTAATACATGAGAGAGCAAAAGTTACCAAAAAATCACCGGAAAGATTTTGAGTCTATTGGAATGTGATTATGAAGTAAAAGATAAGGAAAAGGTTAAAAGGAGAAGCTTTAAAGAATTTGCAACAGAGAGAAGGAAATAAGGCACCCCGTTGTGGAGTGGGTGGGTGTGGGTGTGTGAGAGTGGGGGTATTCAACTCTAAGAAACAAAAGAAATAAACAGAAGCAGCTCATCCTAGGGCTTTCCCACCTAGCTGGTGAACAAGAATTTCCTTCCAAGTGCTGAGAATGGTCATGTCAAACTGATATTCCAGGTTGGCCACACACAGTAATATTTTAAATAAAAATTTAGACATGCTGGTGGAGTGACCTGAACTGACAAACACCTGGGACAACTGGGAGAACATGAAGTACAGCAGATTGGAAAAGAACATCTAAATCACATGCCACAACACATTTGAACCACAGGGCCCAGCAACCCAGAACTGTTGGGCCATGAGAATGCATCAGCTGAGAAGCATCTTTTGGGTGATGGGGGATGCACACAGGAAGGGAAACAGCAGAATGTGATGGTTTAATGAAAGCTGTAGCACCAACAGAATGTAAAACCAGCCAGCTTCTTCTCATCCCTACCCAATCCAAGTATAACGATTTATCTACTAAATAAATGCTTGAATACTCTTCCACATAGATTTTCACATCATATATTTCATTAGATGTAGTAACAAATACACATTTCTAAATGAAAGCAAAACAAAAATAGTTTGTAATTAATAAAAAAGGAAGTAATTATTTGTGGAGCTAGAAGCAATCAAAAGTGCCTTCAAACACTTCACAGAGGCTACAATCTTCTGTAATGAGAATGCCCTGGCACATCTGAGGTAGGTGGAACCTTTAACGCTTTAAAAAACTCAACTTGAAGCAACTCAGAACAACTCTTGATTACATTTATGAGAATAATCAGACAATCTGGGATCTTGATTAACAATAGTTATTATTAAAGGGCAGTGATCTTTGCTACACTTCACAATACTTCCATTAAGGATTTAAAATTAAGTTGATTCATCAGCCCTGCTGAGACCTGATGGCAGTTATGTTGCCAACTAAGTTCCAAAGTAATGCTGATACACTGAATTTCTTCTGATAAGAGAACTGGGCTAAAGTTATACAAATTGTGTCAGAGTGAACATAAAAATGCTCTCCAACTAGAATTCACAAACTAATATTAATAACTTGATTCTGTCAGGATCTACATATCTAAGAAGATGTCAGTGTATCTCACTGCAATTACAGACAATGCAGTAATCAAACACAGGAGACAAAAAATAAAAATCACACAGTATTAAACATGGAAATCAAGGCATTATATCCTCAGAAACTGCCCTTTATTTTAAAAAAAGAAACCCAAACCAAACCAGACATATTCCATTTAAACCAGATACACCAAGTCTGTGAAAAGTAGGAAGCAGAACAGCAGAATCTTCTTTAGTAAACCAAATAGCAAACTACAGATCAGGCTTGTTAACTTTCATTTACCTAAATTTTTTACACTGATGCAGATAGAGCTATTCATAGAACAGTTTAGATTGTAGGGACCTAACAGATCATAAAGTTCCAACTCCTCTGCAATGGGCAAGGATGCCTTTCACTAGACTAAGGTGCTCAAAGACCCATCGAAGAAGCACAACCATAATAAGGATCAAAAGGCACATTTTGTCATACACTTTCCTATGAAATTAACTGAAAAACCCTTATCAGTGTCCCTGAATTAGCAAAAGGGGAGATCAAACAGGATTCATAAACCCTTTATTTCAAAAACAGCTGTCACAGGATGGTTACTTGCCTAATTTGAATCATTCCTCTGGCCCTACAAGATGTGCAATAGTGTTCTGTGCCTGAAGGATCAAACTGTGAATGTAATACAGAAATTCTATGAAGGATGTTTTGTGGCCATTCTTTAGCAACATCAAAGCAAGTAGGTCCTGCAGACAAAATCTTGCATTAGCAGTGAAACCTCCTTAATAAAGCATCATCCTCTGCAATCCTGTAATTGTAAAGCACCAGACTCTTAAGACTCTCCACAATTTTCAAGACGTTAGGAAAATATCTACTACTCAGTAGTAGGCAGTCATCATGGAGCAAAACCCAGAAGGTGCCTGGAGAGGAAGCCACAGACTTCTAATAGAAGACAAAATCCCTTTGACCTGTTTGATAGGAAAAAAGCAACCATTGTGATTACCTGCACATTACAACAAAAGCACACCCTGGTAAACCTGGTAGCCTCTACCAGGAGAAAAGCATTACACAAATTGTAAACAACTTCCCCTTGCACCCTGTCCCATCTGACTTTCTACTCTGAAAGGTCAGTCATGTCATAGGTTTAGCTAAAACCTATGATATTCCATCCAAAGAAGAACGTGGAGGTTGTACCATTGCTTGTACAGCACTAAGCCTCTAAAGATGAAAAGCAATGTAAAGTGCTATTTATGAAAGTTTTTAGTGGCTTGTCACTTCATTTTATGGAAAAACAAGGTGCAAATTAGGGCAGAGATATAGGCATGTTGGTGTAACTAGCAGCCCACATCAGCTTTTTAATTCCAGTTATTGCAGAAAGATTTCATACTGGTGTTATGTTTATCCTCATAGTTTGGGACAAAAAGGGATCTTGGGGAACACATAGTCTGGCCTCTTTTGAGATAGTGGTGAAAGCTCACAGCTAGTAAATTTCTGCAACACGTTCATGATGCTTACTTCATCTTGAGAGCACATTTCTGAAGAGCAATCGAGGCTTAACTCAAAGAAATCACAACTATTAAAATTCCTCACAATGTTCCACATGAGATTTTTTTGCTCATTAATGATCATGACAAAACAAACAAATTTCCCACCCCAATGGTTTTACTACTTGTTTCCCACTAGTCTTTAGCTTTCAAACATTGGTTATCGCTTACAGTAGGAATAAGTAACCATACATGCAGAAGGACTCTTCTAAATAATGTGCATACTGAGATTTCACAGAATCAGCTCTGTCAAAAAAGACCTCTGAGATCATCAAGTCCAACTCATCACCAGATACCACCTTGTCCATTAGATCATGGCACTCAGTGCCACATCTAGTCTTTTCTTAAACACCTCCAGGGATGGTGATTCCACCACCTCTCTGGGCAGCCTTTTCCAATGCCCAATCACCCTTTCTGTGAAGAATTTCTTCCTGACGTCCAGCCTAATCCTCCCCTGGCACAGCTTAGAGCTGTCTTTTTGTCCTGTCACTGGCTGCCTGGGAGAAAAGGCCAACCCCCATCTGGCTACAGCCTCCTTTCAGGGGGGTGCAGAGAGTGAGAAGGTCCCCTCTGAGCCTCCTGCTCCCCAGGCTGAACAAGCCCAGCTCCCTTAGCCACTTCTCACAGGACATGCACTCCAGACCCTCCATCAGTTTCACTGCCCTCCTCTGGACACACCCCAGCACCTCAAGATCCTTCCTAAACTGAGGAGCTCAGAACCAGACACAGTACTCAAGGAGCGGCCTATATCGCTGGATTCAGCTCATCGATCTTCCTCCAGCACATCAACACTCACCCCCCCCCATCTTGGTGTTATCAAAGGTTTTCTTGCATAAATCCAGCAGCAACTCACTGCAAGACCTACTTATCAGCCCTTCTGTTTTTCCTGTAGCTCTTCCACGAACACTTCCAAGTTTAACAGCATGCCTTTTTAGCCCAGTCTCCTAAAGACAGAAGCTTAAGACAAAATGCTTTCTGTCTATACTTGTCAATATCCTGCTGACATTTTTTTTAAAAATCAGTTGGCGTTTTCCACAAAATTTGAATAAGTGGTAGTTCTCAAAAGATACTCTAGTTCTACTAATTTTAATAAACTCAGTGGCTATGCAGAGAAGAAAGCACACCTGGATGTCTCTAGGGAAGCAAGGGCTCCACATAGCAGTTCTGAGGACTGAAGAGCACATAGTGAGACTCTGCTGTCATACTGCGCAGCTTTTACAAACATGATGTTTGGGCTGGTGGGGCCTAAAACTGGACAAACAACTAAAAGGGTAAAACCATACACAGCAAATACATCTGCAGCTGTATACAATCGAGCTGAATTGTTGCCTCTGTTTGAGGCCTGTATGAAATTATTACAAAACCGTCAGCTTGGAAGCAAGTCAACAGTAAGTTAAGTTAAAATTTATTGCAGACATTACTGCCTCCAAAAGCACAGACTCCTTGACAATTTCGGTGCTTACTGCAGTTTTCTTTTAGAGTATTTCCCTTTTCCCTTATTATTTATGAGAAGAAATTGAGTAGAGAAACTAGCAATCTACTTTTCTGGGCAGAAAGGAGTGAGACAGGGAAAACAATATTATTATTATTATTATAGTGCTATTAAATTAAAAATGTGTATTGGAAGATTTTTAATCTGACTCACAAGTGCTTTTTATGGACAAACATATAATTGGCAAAATAGATTATTTTTTTCCCACAATCAACTCTTACAGAAATTTCCAAAAATTGGCATCCAAGTCAAAGGTTTACACCAAGACAGACAAGTAGGGTGATATACAGTTGATACCAGGTGATTTTAGCACTGTGGATTGTGGAAAGTACTCAGTCATAGCACACAGCTAGTTGCATTCTCAGTACAATAAGATACTCACAAGCATGAACATGATTCCAGATGGAGTAGGGCAAGAGATACTTTCTCATTATTGCCACATCCACTGTATGACTTTTTGCAATAACTTCATCTCAACAAGTCCTTCTGTGAACAATGAAGTTAATGACAAGTGTTTCCTAGGTATTGTGCACCATGTCTCTATTCTCCTTATATCTGAAAAAAGCCCAACAAAAAAAAAGAAATCATCCAAACTCAACACGTGGGGCCCTGCAATTTCCTCTTTTACCCTCCAGCTTCCCGTATTTCTATCCTACCTTGATGTCTGTCCCTAGTTCCATTCTACTACCTAAATATCATGTTGGCAAGTATTGCTCTTGGAGCAACAGATAAAAAATTCGCAGAGACAACTGTCATTTGTAATTTGTGCATGAAATCATTACACTGCTCCTTTAGAAACTTCTCTGGCATTAGTTTTGAATGGTGCCTGCCCCAGAAGCTGTAGAAATTCCAAGAGTCATTCAGAATTAAACAGAGTTCATCCTTGTATTATGCTAAATACCATGTACTCCAAAGAACCTTTTGATACAGGTTGTGTTGCAAGACAGCTGGCTGGTTTTTTCTAGGGCTCTACCTCAAATGTAATTGAACTCCTCCAACTGGTCATCATTAAAAGGACATCACTGAAGTAAAAACTGCAGACATTTGGGGCACTGACAGCCTACTGAAGGTGCTAACAATTCACAGTTCTCAAAACCCATGCACCTTTTACAAACATGGATACTACAGGAATGCTCTCTAATGCTCCTGAAGCACCCTAACACTGTGACCTCACACATTTAGAAATTAAATAATTTACCATAAGGATTTATGCCTGAATAATTTGCCTCCATTTATAATCCCAGTCTGTGCCCACTCTGTGTAAAACAGGAAATATTGTCATGTTATTTACACAGCTGCTGAAACAGAATGGCTTAAGACTTGCATTTGAGTCTTTAATTACAGACCAAGTTTTATACCTATTCCAGAGAGTCACATGATGAATATCCCATCTCAAAATGGTGAGCACTTTAAAACATGTTCTGCTGGAAGACAGTCTAATTGAAGTTGCTGTTGATTTGGATTACAGATAAAATGACACTTGTATGTGATTTGCATAAAGAATTTCATGAACAGAGAAGCACTGAAGAAACACTGAATACAAAAACGAAGTGTGAAACAAACTTCATTTAGTGGGAAACACAGCAGTAGCAGAAGACAGTATTTCTGTGTACCAGAGGTTTAATGGAGAACAATTGAAACTTGATTTAGGCTACAAAAGAGGCTACGGTGGGGACAGAGAAGCACAGTAGAGACAGTGCAAACTCTGTATTATGAGAGCTGGGAGGAAAGAAGGAAAAATTGATGCACTATATTAAAGCCTTATAAAGATACAAATCTTCTCTCTTCCCCTCTGTACTCCCAAAACCCAGAGCACTGCAGCACTCCATGATAAAAGTACCAGATACTGTGTGATTTAACCTCTGAGCACTTTCCCCCCCATCAGTTTGCAATGAAACCCATACAAAATTAAAAGCACAATCAAGATGCAATCCTGCAGGAAAAGGTGCAGCTTAATGCAGGGCTCACTCTCCAGAGAAAGGAGATTGTAACACATTTAATGGATGCATGAGTTTATTGAAAATGAAGCTGTGAAACCACTTTACACCTTCATTAGCATTCCTTCCCAGGAGCAAATAGAAATTGAAATTTTTCAAAATACTGATTGATGCACACATTAATCTGGCCTTCTTGTAGTTAGTAATGCCTTTTTCTCCCCTAATTGATGCAGGTCATATTTGAGGCAGGTAAATAAGCTTCATTTGACCCTGAAATAGGTTCAAAGCTGGCTGCATGTCTCTGCAGAGGAATGGAAACTTCTCTAAAGCAACACAAATGTATTGTCTCTAAACTGGAAGCAGCAAACCCAAGAGGGCTGCGTGGCTCATGGACCCATTTGGGATGCAGGCAAAAAGCACTGAGAGCTGTCACATCACAGGAAAAGCAGCCACTGCCAGCTCTGGCCTCAGGCAACCTCCACACTCAACAGGAGCTGCAGCCCTGCACCACACTAACATAACCATCAAGAGCCTGAGACTGAGCACCACGGCCCCACAAAGCAACAAAGCATTGCCTCCATGAAGAACCCCCTGGTTCCTGCTGACACTTCGGAGCACCGGATCCAATCTGGAAAAGGAAAATACTGTATATGGCACACCACACTCAAAAGAGAGGAGCAAACCCTGCTCTACACCACTGACAAATAACTAGACTTCATCACCATCTATTAAAGAAAACCAGACTATTATGAGAGACTAAAGAAATTTCATCAAGCTGTTGAGTCCAAGTCTTTTCTGCATTAAAACTGAATTCAGAAAAAACAAACAAACCCCTCCCAACAAAACAGCAGACGAAAGTATTACCTAAAACTTCAATGGTCACTCTGCCTGCACTCCAGCTTTCTGCTAATACTTTTAACAGCATTAGAGAGAGGACAACAACAGAAGGCAAACAAAATTTAGTCTTCAGCATCAATAGTTAAATACTTGCATTTCCAAGCTTTCTCTTTAATCTAACCCTTTAGACAGATACCTATTCCTGGTATTTGATTAAGATAGTTATGTACTAGAAAGTAAACTAGTCCCAACGCAACTGAGAAAAACAAGAAACAAACTAGTTAATAAAGGAAATTCTCAGATGACTCAGAGATTATGCCTATGCTTTAATTTTACACAAATGCATTTAAGCATGTTCCATGATTGAAGGACTAGCTACACTCCTGTCATTTTTCAAGGTGTCTCCAACTGCAATCACAGGAGGAAACAACAAATCTGCACCAGATAAGATGGGATCATGTTTTCCTTTTATGCTTTAGATTAGGATCCAGACTGCTGATCCAAAAGCAGGAACAGCCATTATCTCAGCCCTTCCAACCAGACTTGATACACGTAACTTTGCCCTTCATGAGTTGTGACCAACAAAACAGAAAGGCTGACCCTCTGAAATTTTCAAAATGCAGCATCATTTACCTTAACCTTAGAAATATCATACTGCATAAGAGACTTTTAAACAGTTACATAAGGTGAATCTGATTTGGGGCAGTGATTGTCAACCAGTGAGCAGCAAGGCTCATGGACAAGGCAACTCAGCTCTATAATGTGAGGAATTGGAGAGGAAGGTCAAATGCTGCTCACTGCATGCTCTGTGCTCAATTCACATGGCAGGGAAGGCTAGGGAACCATCACCAAGTCCCAAGGACTCCCACCCCTAGGCAGAGACCTTCTGCTTTAACCACACCTGACAAATGAAACCTTCTTCCAT
This sequence comes from Bombycilla garrulus, assembly GCA_013400315.1. Lineage (NCBI taxonomy): Eukaryota > Metazoa > Chordata > Aves > Passeriformes > Bombycillidae > Bombycilla > Bombycilla garrulus. Next base: position 549,089 of record VXBU01018849.1, on the reverse strand, counting down.
ACCTCCCTCTTCCTGTTCAGAAGGCTTTTAAAGCCCACGGATCAGACACTGTTCTTTTAAAAAATCCCTGAAGTGTTTATCTTAGGGATGTCATACCTATTTATTGTCTTCTTTCCTGCTTGCTCTTGTAAACTGCCCATTCAACTTTGTTCCACATGGTTGGAACACATCTTGCAGAGCCCTCAAGAGAGTTGCACAGCATTTAATTAGTAAATTAATGCAGAGCAGCCATGTCTTCTATACCAGAGCTACAAAAGCTTCACTTAACAAAATTTCAGCATTTATAACGTATTTGTAGACTTATGAATTGTTTACTGGAAAACTGTGTTACAACATATGAAAGACATCAGTGGCCTCTGAAGCACATACGTTGTTATTTAGCTGTATAGATTTACTGGGTGGGAGAATAAAAGAGGCAGAGGGGAGGAGGGGTGAGCTCTCCAAAGCAGATGTTTCCAAGCTTTTTTAAAGCTAAGAGACAAGACATAAGACTACACTTGAAGGAGCAGCTGGGGACACTGCATAAATACAGACATTTAAATGTGACTAATTACATACACATGCTGGAATTCTCAAAGGATGATCAGGGAGCCAGGCTCCTGACTTTCAACAGGAGTTCAGTGGCCTGTTCCTTCAGGCATGCTGCAAGATGTCATCTTGCTAAATACAGAACACTGCCTCTAAATGTTGCCTCTAGTAGCTTAACCACAGCAAAGCCTACAGATTGCTACAAAGCTATCTACAGGAGCCTTGCTCTTCACTAAATAGATACAAATGCATGTATCTGCTGCTCCTTGCCTGCGTGGCTCTGACAAATGAGACAAAACTGTCTGGACATCCAGAGGCCTTAAAGCCTCTTGGGAACCACCTTCCTGTGCTAAACACAAATATGCTGCCCAAACACTGCTCTAGCAATGGTGGGGAAAGGTTTACAAAAAGTCTAGGGATCCTTTCCAAGTACTTTGGTTGTAAAGCAGGAAAAGTTTCTGTACATGGGAAGTGGCAGCTCATAAAAAAAATGTAGGGGTAAGTACATACCACTGATTTTCAGATGTAATTCATGTAATACAGCTAGACATCCACCGTTCATACTTAGTTTTAACACTTCCACCCAGCATGGCTGCAGAAAGAGAATCTTTCCATGGTCATTTTCTTCCCTCCGCACTACATAAAGAGAAAAGTGCCGTTTCTAGGATATACTGGCTGAAAGCCTGTTTCAGCTAAAAAAAGATGAGGGAAAAAAAAAAATACAACATTGCTCAAGCAGCTGCCAGAAGCTGTGTGTCTGCACAAAGGGGTGTGTATGGACACAAGCAGCCAGAAGCATGGGGAAGTCTTGACCACTTCTTTCATGACCTATATTAAAAATGTTCATAAAATTACATAAAATTACAGATAGATTTCTGGCAGGTGACAAACAGGAGACAGCCTTCATCTCACAGCCCACAGAAGGTGAGGCCAGATGTTGATAGTCACGACAAGCAGTGGCTGACTGTGTAGAGGGTCTGTAAGGCTGTGGGTGTAAAAAGTGTGGAGGAACACACTGTAAGATCTTTTGTGAGTGAAAGACAGAAAGGGGAGAAGCTAGACCTACTAAGATTTTTCTTTTCCCCAGCACTCAAGGAGACTCACTACATGGCACAACAGTATTTAGCACAAATGCAGCTACAGGAAGGTACCAAACCACAAAGCCCATGCATGCTGTTTTTTATCTGCCACACTTGGGCAAGGGTCTTGGTCAGCAGGCTGCATATGTCTGCTCTCTGCATGGTGTGAACATACACATCAAGAGCCTGCATCTCAAGTCCTGTAACTGGAATACAAAAGACTTATGGGGGGCCAGTCACAAGGTTTTGCACCAGGTCTCACAGGGGGAGCCCAAAAGTAGCAAACTCTTTCCCAAAGGAGCATCCAAAGTGAGAGTTGTGGTTCTTACAGAGTATGATAGAAGAAGTTGCTAGGAGACAAGCAGTTTGAGTATGGTGCCTACATCTGTACTGTCATTGTACCTTTTAAATCCACTAATGCTTCTCCTTTTAATCTCTTTTGCAGGGATTCAGTCCAGGAGATTGTGTGTAGCAGCTGGCTTAGACTACGGCCTCTGATGAAGCACAACAGCTTAGTGGTTTAAGACTAAATGAAAGTACTGAATGCTTCCTAAGGAGAAGCTATTAGGTAACAATTTCTGAACTGAACTTTTTGCTTCCTCTGCAGGGGCTAAGGAAGCATACTCGCCTTTTACATTTTTTAATAATCTACTACTTAATGTTCAAGAGCTCAGCACTTAAATATTTTAATCTGCCCTTCCATTCAGATGAATTTTTCCATCCATTCATCCAGCTGACTGTTCACAGCATGCTCCACAGGACTGCAGACTGGCTCAGCCCCAGCTGCTTTCCAGGCTTTCTGGAATGCAGAGGTGGCAGCAATGTGAACATGCTCAGAGGGCACACTGACAAAAACCTATGGGCAAGCTCATATCCTCTGCAAAAGCAAAAACGTTTCCTAATTGGCCATGTCTTCATTTAGCCTACACACATAGTCTTTGAAAACAAGCATTACTCTGGGGCTTAAAAAAGCAAGTGTCTCTAAGGTATTTTTAAATAGCTGCCCACTGGATGCAGCTTTTGTTCTCCCTGCAAACCTGAACTGTTCAACCAGTTATATGTATGAGGTCATTTTGCAGGGTATTGTTTATCTTTGTAGCTAAATGCTTCAATTAAAAAAACCTATATATTTTTTTCCCCAAAGTCAATGAAGTTCACAAGACAAACATTAGATTCATCAGAACAAGTCAGTTTTTAAGAGTGATTGTAGATTGCTCATATTTTTACAGCCCTGTCTTATTTGCTCACTGTAACATCCACAAGATATTCACAAGACAATCTGTTATTTTCACAATACTCAACTGGAAGCTACACTTCCCTAAAACACCTAGGCTCTGCTTTCCACTCATGACTTACCTCTAACAAAGGATACCTCTGCCTCTCCTGCCTTTGCTGCTCTCCTCACTGGCAAATTCCATCTACACAGACATTTAGCTGAGCATTGTTTAATTACCACACTCTTTTCTTACATGCTGAAGCACTAGAACCTAGATGGCTCTGAACAAACCTGAAAGAGATTTCAGATCATGTGGAAAAATGTTAAGAGCTGCAGTTTGCTGCAGACCTTCCTGATGCAAGCAGTATGGCATGAAGAAAATGCTGGACTACATTCTGAAGTGCTTTTTTCTCCCCCCAATGTAATCACTCCCCTTCATCATTCTCTTCTTTCTCACAGCTAAGACACTGCCATGAAAACCTGCATCAACAGAACTACATACTCTAGAAATATTCTTTCCCAATTTTCTTATTTTGAACTGCTAAACTCTGTCGTCATTTACCACTCAAATAACAAATAAATGTGGAAACTAAACAAAGCTGGAGTGTCCAGGTCAGATACCAAAGAGAAGGTGGCAATGGGAAAAGACAGTTTCAGCAGACAAAAGCTTGCTTGAGCACTGATTCTCAGATTTTGTTTCTAAGATACCTGGGCTCATTATGATTCAATGGTTAAAACCTCATGATTTTTCTACACATTGCAGCTAATACACTGAACAATACCTAGCAAATCATGGTTACAGAATGCTTCACAAACCAATTTAAGCTTTTTCCTCTGCATTATAGAAAAGTAATGAAATAGTCTTCAAATCAAGAATATATAAGCAAAAATTTGAATAAGTATTTAAAAGCTGTCTGGCCAAATGAATAGAAAGCTAGAAAATCACACTGTTAAAATAGTCATTGCCTTACTGCTATTCATGAAGCAAGAAGCTCCATGTATTACATGTTAATAAGGATCTTTTCAGACACCTATTTCTAGCATTTCAGGAAGTTCACTGAAAAACTGATCAGTACTGTTATCAGGTTGCACTTAACTGAAGACAAAAACCTTTAAAAGACAGCTGGCTGTGGTATAACATACTCTCTCAGAATAAAACAAACAAAGGCGAACACTTCTGAAGGTCCTTCAGTACACCACCTAACTATGCAAAACAGACAAGAGCCGAAGGGCGTTTCAGTTAATCTATGTTTGCAGAGTCATGGACATTCCAGGATCTCAACCCACAATTAGGGTTCAAAGGATATGGACAGAAGGCTCTGTGGCTGTATCACATCTAAGGAGTGCAGTACACACTTTCAGAAAGGCCAAAGCAAAAACACCTCAATGTGGTCATCTGGACAACTGTGCTCCTTTTCCTTCTCTAAGCACACTATCCTCCAGGCTTGCTTCAAGGAGAGTCCAGGCTCAGTGATAAACTCACTGTCCTGTATGTCCCACACATACACCCTCTCCGACAAAGAAATTGACTTTTCCCACCTTCTATTTCCCCCCGTCCAGCAAAGCCTTAGGACCAATAGCAATACAAACAACACTTACACAAAAGATGCCAGCCTAGGACTTGGTAGATACAGGTGTGAGCTCTGGTTTCTTGGAGTGTTTGTGACCATCATTACTTGGTCGTATTCAAACTGTGCTATGGAAAATGATGTAATGAGAGTCCCCAGATGGCAGCTAGAGGAAGGCTGGGCCTCCCAGGTGGTGCAGAGCTATACTAACATGGCAATTTTTGTTCTCAAAGAGGTGCAGCTGTGTTTCAGCAGCACTGTGCTCTGGTTAACAAGTTCACTGGAGCTCAGAGCCTACACAGCAACTTGCAGCAGACTATCCCCTGGTAATCACTCCGCCTCATCACAGCAGACTGCAGAGAGAAAGAGTTTGAATGTACCTGCTGCAGAGCTCTGGTAGCACCTGCATGGCCAGAGGGTATATGCACAGGCAGGCAGGACCACTTACCCCAGCACATCCTCACACCAAGAGTGGCCTACAGTGATGGAGGTCACCATACGGACCACCTGCATTTGTTAACAGGTCCTAGATATAAAGACACTTTCGAAAAAGCCTTAGCAAAGGCAGCAACAAAAATATATTAAATACTGGTCTGAAAATTGGGCTGGTCAGAACTTTCCTGGCACAGCATGTGTCATATTGACATAACTGCCAAACAAGTAGAAGCGTATGATGCCAGCAGTCTGATTTCGAAAACTCTTTTGCCAGAGAACACAAAGCATTCCTCACAGAAGCCAATCAGCTCTGCCCCAGCTTCTGAGGTAAACTGAAAGGCTTTGGTGTGGCCAGAGAGCAGTGGTCTTCCAGACTCCTCCTCAAAGGACTGAGAAATCTTTACTGCCATTTGAGTCCTGTGGCATCTCTGCTTCAATGTGAATGAGACTAAATGGCTAATTCTGAGGCTGCCTTAGTAAGTGACAGCAAACTTTTGTTTTAAGTCAGCTTGGTAACACTCGCTCACTACACAAGCTGTGCTACAAATTCACTTAGCTAGTAAGGTCCTCAATATGCAAATTAGAAGGACATTAATATTACTCTTTGATGCCTTCTTAGTATTTATGCCATGACTAAATTGGATAAGAGATTTATTAACATTTAAGACTATTAGGAAGAAAATTACATAGATTATGTGGAGAGGGGAAGGGAAAATATAAAACAAAATCTCATACCCTATAAATTCATAGGGATATTTCTGATCAAGAACGTTCAATGTCCAAATAAATGTGTTGATTTCTCTGATTATTTTTAAATGAAGCACTGCACACTGGTTGCAATCAGTGTGTTTCTCACAACTTCACAGCTACATTCAAATCCTACCGTGTTGCGAGCTTATGGCAGACAACACCAGTGTCTGTTATGACTTCACTCAGTCTCAGCTCCAGGTGGACCTTCCCCTGAAACACACCAAAAACACCATAGGAAAAGTTAGTTTTATGCATAGGCAGTCACACCATCCCAACTTCAACCAAAGCAAGCCAGTTTGTACAAGTAATTCCAGAAGACATCTAAAGATGAAATAAGAGCTGTATAGCTAAGGTCTTTCAACTGCCAGAGGATCCAGACTAGTAGTCATTCAACTAAATTTGGGTGCATAATTCCCACCATTATGTTATCTCTACATGTTGTACTAATTGAAGGATATGGAGTATTCAAGATCTGATACAGAAATGTTGTGTTGAACTTGTAATTAGCATTTTAAATATTAAGCAAGTACCTGCAACACTATTGTTAAAAACTGTATCATAGAGATGTATTATAAATTAACTCCTACATGTTTTAAACATTATAAAAATAAAATCTATTAAGCAATATAAATTGTAATACAAATATCAATAAAATTATATCAAACAAGTATTAAAAAATGTTCAAATAACCACAAAAAATGTTCAATCATGATGCTAATATTCACAGCATCAACTGTTACATAGTCTTCAACTCCTTATCATCAGATAATTTATTATTGCTTGGGCCAAGATATAATCCTTCAATATGCTAAGAAAATAAAGGCAACAACTGCATTCCTCATATTAATTCCATTATATTTCAAAATGTGAGTAGCCACTCCCACTGACCAAAACTGAGCATCACTTTTACAGTGTGTACACAGGAAATGCAACCATTGAAAACAATACATATTGTTATTGGCCAAATCCAACATGCCAGCAGTGTCCAGTCATCATCTGCAAATTATCATAGCCAAAACTGAGCCTTTCATTTTCATTGCTCTCCCCTCCACCCTTTGTACTAAAGGATGCTAAAATCCACCCTGCTAATTCGTCACAGCTCTCATGTGAGTACCATATTTACCTGAAATCACACAAAACTTTTTTTTTTGCTACCTCTTTTATAAGATCTTCTAGATTCAACCTTTTCTCTTTTTGCACAAGACCAAAACTCTTGCCAGTGACTTCCCTATCTCTTGCGATTATTTACTACAACCTCCAGCTCTATGGGGATCTGTCCTGGGCAAGAGAAGAGAGTGAAGATGAAACCCTGGCCTCAAGTTGCACCTGTGCTGCAAGATTCCCTTTCTCTACAGCAGATTTGTCTGGACAAAAGCTGGTGAAGGCAATCCAAAGCAGAGCAAGGAGTGCAGCAACAATTAAGGAGCATGGACACACAGAAGTTCAGTCCAAGGTCATTCCCTGGTCCTCTTGTGTTAAGAAGCACCAACACCAAACTCAGTGTGTGAATACTTGTTCTGAAGGCAACCATGAGACATTCTGTTTCTCACTGCTACAGTCATTCTCTCCCCTTCCTAATGCATATTCCTTATTCAGTACCATTCTTTCTGCACTACCTTGACTGCACACTTCATACTTTCACTCCCAAAACCTTTATCATCTACTTATACCTTCAGTATTCTGACTCAGTAACACTTATTCTTATCTGAGGGCTGGAACACAGACCCTTCAAGTACATGTGGCAGACGATACTGGCGTTCATCCAGAAAACAAGCAGGACACCCTCTCCAACTGAAGACAAGCTCTTCAATCTGTATAATGTTGCTGAGGCACCACAGCAGCTCACAGGCATTTTGAACAGGCAAGAACCCAGATGAATGTGTGAGTTTCAAACAAGGCTTCTGCCATGTGTCTTTTGTATCATTGTTAAATAAAATTATTAAACCACCACCACCACCCCCAATGCAAAAACCAAGTGCTACATGCAGCTGTCACTTCTGATTTGCATTTCAGCGACACAGGTATCCTCCTTCACCCAGTCAGTGTGTGCCGAAGTCAGCATCTGTCACTGGCTGCCAGATTGAAGCCTGTCCTCATGCATAAGAGCAGGACTTCCCGGCACAAATGCATAAAGCCACTTCTAGACGCAGCTCTTATGGACTCAGTACCACTGCAGTGCCCACTGCAGCTGTACATGACAAGGGCAGGGCTCATGATCAGCTAAGAACTCTGCTTAAGCAGAACAGCTTTCTTGCTTTTGTTTTACTGTATTTTCCTTACTTTTCCATGTTCTCTTTCCCACTGGCTGCATATTCTATTACAGTACTTAAACCATTAGTCTCTGGAAAATAAATTTATATTATGAACCTGCAAAACCCACTACTGCTATCTTTGTTGATATCCTGCTAATTACCAGAGAAATCCACATTAATACAAGTTTTAAGAAATTAAGAGACAAGAATAGAGATTTAGCATGTCAGAAAATATCCCTTTGTAGAAAAATACCAAGGTACACAAATGTTTTTATAGAAATATTTCTGCTGGTCGTAAAAAAAAAATGAGACTGACCTTTCTCAAGAAAGAATGCTTCAATGCACTTAGATGAGCCTGAGAGCAACCTGAAGTGGCAATTTGCTCAATCTCACACAGACTGAATAAAATGGAAACTCCTCATTTCAGAAATTAGGTTGAAAAATATTTTAAATAAATCAGCATTATTTCACACATTTCCCTAGCTACATTAAATATAAAATGTTAGTGCTGCCTCTTCTGAGCTAAAAGCCATTTTTTCTTGTAGCTTTCATCTTTCTCTTGTGAAAGCCTTGAAAACGATCAGCTGCTCAAAAACTGACTCCAAGCTTCCTACAGCAAAACAGAGGTCATGGGATCACTGGGACCAGCAGCCTACAGCTATTCCCAAAACACCTTCCCATGTTTTACTCCCAGTAAAAAAACTCAATACCTTGAAATAAGGCTACAGCAACACACTTTCAGGCCTAATTTACAGAAAATGTTACTCTTACATAAACAAAATGCTTTTTCCCAAATCAATTATACCTTAAGAATTCATCTGAATACATTCACTCCTGAGAAATGGCATTAGTCGTGTTTACAAAACATCAGATAATTAATTTTGCAAAGGGAAGACAGAAAACTGCAATAAATCCGTATCACGAGATCAAAAGTTCATCTAATCAACAAGAAGGTCAACCTATAATGCATTAAATGTACCACAGAAACAGAGAATTGCCATGATCTTTGACTGACAGTTTGTAATAAAGAAATGTATATTTTCCTTGTTAAAAGAACTACTGTAATAATAACAAGAGTCTTCTATTGTAATAGGTCTGCAGAGTTTACAAGCAGGAAAGATTAGACAATGCAACAGAACAAAAAAAAATCCATTTTACCGGAGGCTGAAACAGTGGCTTCATCCTGCTCAGAGAGAATCCCTTCTTTGGAGCCAGGGATTGAGTCTAGGCTCAGTCCTGCATTACGAGGCTATAATGCGTTTTTTCTCTTTAGCAGAGCAAAAAAACTCTGAGAAAAAATCTGGAGGTTTGACAACTCTGAAGTAGCAAGTAATAGTTACTCAAAACATTTCCACTAACAAATATATTTCAGGGTGCTCCTAGAAGTAGCTATGCTTATTAGCAAGTATAACCTTCTCTTTCAGGAGGATAAGACCCTTGTTTAAGGAAGAAGCTGAAGGAGTGCCAATTCAACTGCTGAACACCACCTTTTCCATCAGCTCCTGCTGATATGGAGGGTGGGTTCACAGGTTGCACCTCCTTCCTAACCACATCTAACACCACATAATGAGGCCAACTGCCTTCCAGTTTCCAGTTATTAATTTTAAAAAGTCACTGGATGACTGAATTTCTTGTAGGGAAGCAGCCGATGTTCAAAAGGACATCAGTAACAAAAAAAAACTTTTGAAAGGCCTTTTTGAGGAAAACAGAAATTATACTATGTTTGTTAGATATAACTTTTACCACACACTCCGTTATCTGAAAACTAAACTGAAACTGATTGCAAGCTGGCAAAGAAAAGGAAAAGCAGACTCAAAGCCCTGGTTTTATAGATACAGGAAAAGCCTGTCTCCAACCACCTCCTTTCTGCCTGGAATGCAGCCATGATTCTGTGGATTGAAACACCAGAAAACAGTTATAAAGCAAAGAAAAGTACACAAATCCTATCTAAACGTATCATGTTTCCAGCAGCTGCAAATTTGTGGTCTAATTTAACCACGGTACTTTGAAGGAAAAAAAAATGCATGACCACAGATTATCCTAAAATTACTCTTATGACAAAGTTCTGCCATCCTGGAATAAAGCAGTTTTAGCATCCTGAACAAGGCCTCAGAGACAGTGTTTGCAAGGTCACCAGGACAACTCTGGGAGCCATGGCAGAGTGCAGTTAAATGCACACATTTTGACACTCCCCACATGAAGCACCAACTGCAGATTCAGATGCAACCTCCAACCTAGCTCAAAACAGATGCAATCTGGTTTTTCAGAGAAATATTTTTGAAAAACCGCTAACAAATACCAGGAACTTCAGTGCCTATCTGGGGCTCTAGAAGAGGCACAAAAGACTGTCTGTCTGCCTAAGTTCAAAACGGGAGCCAAATCTACCCAAATTTCCTAAATAATTCTAAAGCAAGTATCAACCAGGCCTCCATCCTTTTTGTTACTACTAAATTTTTAGAAATCTTTCACTTTTTAAAGACATCAAAGGAAAAGAACAAGTCTTCACAGCTGATTTTAAACAAAACTAGAAAATAAACAGTTTGCTTGAATGTTAAGTATCAGGTCAATAGTCTTAATATCTAGGGCTCACACAGCATGATAATTTGCTTCTACAAAAGAACAATAGTTGATATCACAAAAACTCCTAAATAAGGTATTTGTTTACTATTCAACTTGATGGGCAAAGGTTTGTGGTCACCCACATTTCTACTTCTCATTAGCCTACCCAATTTTGCTGGGAACTTTCCCCTCCAAGGTGAGAGTGCACCTGGATGAAAGTTTTTCCAAGCATTTATTCCATATGGGGACATTTTCCCCAATACAACTCAACTCTGCTCATTGCTCAGTAGTGCGGAAAGAGGGACTGTGACCCACTTTTGTCTCCTTACTCTTCATCCTGCTGGTAGAGTGTGACTGCCAGCAGTCTCCCCTGTGGAGAGACAGTCTCTCCTGGAGACACAGGAGGACATGAGCTGCAGGAGAGGACTAGGCTAAGCAGGTAACATGAACCACAGCTCATGACTGACTCATGCCAGCACCGCATTTTTTTTTGAATCTCGAATTCAGGACTGTGATAACACTGGTCTGTTGGTTTATTTTCCCTTGCTCCAAAAACTGTTTGGAGAAATGAGCATTGGAAAAACTCAGCGCTGCACAGAGACCATTCCAAACTAGGGAATAACGTGAGCCCTTGCTTTCCCTGTCTCCAAATTTTATTTCAGGATATAGCAAACATTATTGGGCAGATTCTGCCTAGTCTGAAACCTTTTTAGCCAACTTCTCCAGAAGTCACTTTCTGCCATCAGTAAAACTTAAATCAAACAAGAAAACTAAGCCAAACCCTAAGGGCTCACTAAATGCTGCCCTTGAGGGAGAGGGAAAGACCAAGGTACAGCTACGGCTTTAGGTAAATCCAGCCCTGCTGTATTATCAGCAGCCTCACATAAGGTTAGGCCTAACAGCAGGTTTGAGAGCAGGAGGAAGAAGGAGTTTGTTTGCTGTCTACATTTGCTACTATAACAGCTGCTCCTTCCTTTAGCAGAGGGCAGTGGGCAGCTGGGAAAGGTCTCAGGATCATGCTAGAATTCCAGCCTGCCTGCTGGACTACAGTGCAGCTCACAAGAAACTGAAACAAAACCCAGCTGATTGCTGAGGAAAGTGCAGCTCTGTTCAGCACTGCATGGATTCATAAATGCTAAGCAAAGCAGAACTGATATCTGCTTGCTCTCCATATGTGCAAGCATGTCAGAATTGCTCAGAAACTGGCAAACAACTTCACATGGCATAATATTAACCTTCCTGTTTCTCTAAAGGAAGAAGACTGCCCATATGGTCAAAATCCTTAAAATTAATCATGTTTTCTTCTCAAATAGTTTGATAGGACATAATATGCAGATGTTGTAAGTGAAAGTGCTTCATTTCCCCAGACAAATTATGCTGTGCAGATACAAAACCCGCATATGTTTATTTAAAACCATGTACACTCATTGCTCAGCAGTGGGTGCTCCTCACCACATCATCTTACAGATTAGCTATTGAAGAGTGATAGACCAAAATCTGATTGGCTGTCTTACCCCTTTGTGCTGTTAAGTCTGAATACTGTGCTCTTATACTCAAATGGGGAGGAAGTCTTGCCACAAAGAAGGATCTGGTCAATAGCTGCTCTTTCCCTTTACAACAACCACTATTTACCATTGCTGATGCATGGTTCAGTTGTCTCAAATAATTTTGTCAGCAGGCATTTGGCCTTGAGAATCTCCCCACCCTATCAAAACAAGTCATCTCTCTTCAAAACAACTAGAAGATAGAAGGCTAAGTGTCACTGTTTAAAATATAGAGGGTAGCACCCATTTATTTCCTGTGTGTGGTAGAAAGCTGATACCAAATCTGGAAGCAGCTGCTTCTTTTTACAATTTGCATTTAACCCACGCTTACAGTAGGTCATACAAAACGCATCAGTAACTCATTTTTATGCTAGAAGTGTTTAAGTACCTACACAAAGATAGTAAATATCAGTGTTGGACAGTGGGCATGCAATGCTCTTAACTGTTCAACAGATAATGTAATTCTATCAATTACTGGAGTGAAACTGCCCCATACAGTTGCTCCTCAAGACAATTATATCTTGTATCTTCAAACACATTCTTAATTAACAATTAGCCACAGAGCCGTCACAGTTCAACATGGCTTGCTCCACATATGCAAAGAGCATTGATTTATACAGAAGCAAGCAGACATGGGAGAGACCTTGGAAATTTCAACAAGCTGAATAAAAATAACAAAGTAACTCCTCCAGCTTCCTCCACAGATCTGGGATAAACTTCATGTCACAAGACCGAATGAAGAAGAGCTCATTAAAAAGCTTGTGGTGAACCCTTGGTTCTGATGAACTCATGGCAGACCCACCCCAGGAAGGCCAAGATTTCATTCACAAAGCCTGACACTTGGGATACAGATTCTGCATTCAATGGGAAGGTGCGGACAAAAAAGGAAATTTTTTTTGAGGACCACATTATGCCTTAGATAGATTCTTCTAGCTAATATACAGGCAGCATTTCAAAGCCAGTAGTTAAGTCCAGCAAGACAAGAGGATTTTATGTGCACTCTCCAAACATACCCATAAAATGTTTTCCGCTAATGTAGTACACCACATGACACCGATACCAGCCTATACTCAAGAACAGGCAAGTTTAACCAACAATAGTCAAAGGCCTGCAAAGACAAAATGCTAATGTGGTGAAAGGAAGAGGAAAGGCTTTTGGTGTCTGAAGAAAGTACTTAACATCAGAAAATCTTTGGCACAAAGCTTTGAGTACAGAAGGTTAAAATGTGAGACAATTTGCTTCCTCAGTGTTGGTTATCTGCCCTTTACATGCCTTTTATTTTTATTAAGTTGATAGCCAAATAGATATCTCAGACACATCAAAGTTCTTATGAGAAGGAAGGGGAAATGAGCAATTTTCAAGTTTTTGTCAGACTTTTTTTTTCTCCGACAATGACTTTACATAAGACCTTGAGCATAACTGGCTTTGGAAAAGCATTTTGTCATTTAAAACTGAGAACCCAGCTATAAGAGGACATGACTATTTCACACTTGTCAATGAGATGGAGGAAGTAACTCAAAGCACACTTGAAAAGGGGAACTTTTTAAACAAGAGCCTGCACAGGAAAACATGTCAGAATAATCTAACTCTCCTTGCAAGCCTCCGCCACTTTGGCATATGCAGACAACATAGTTTGGAGTATGCTGGTGTATATAGATAGTAACCAGAATATCTCCAGATCTTTAACCACTTCACTGATTACATGTACACAAAGGATATTTAGGAAGCAAAGCTCTAACTTCACAAAACAGACTTGAACTATGAATTTAATGCGAAAAAAATTAAGGGGAAAACTACTCGAAACCAGGAAAGGCCTTTTAAAGACTGCATGTGCACTTGGGCTTAAATTCCACTGAGAACACATGGGCCACTGAAAGCATCTGTCATCTACAGCCCTAGGCAAATATCTGAATCAGTTACTGTTGGGTAAACTTCCTTCTGTGAAGAAAAGAAAAACATTCATGGATCAAAAGAGGTATGCACAATAGCATGGCAATTTTTGCTTCCAGACCTCAAAATGTACAACACTGAGAACACAACAGGTCCTGAAAGATAAATGACTAGTAGAAAAGAAACACGTCCCATATAAAGTGTGCAACATCATGCTCATACTGACCTCAAGCATCTGACAATGTTGCCTCTTCTGCTGCTAGACCCTCCCTTCCAGCTGAAGCTGCCTGATTGCTGATAATCTATTTCAATGCAAAAGTTAAACCATTTTCAGTAATTGCTCAATTCCTGTTCTATTTCTCACTGAAATACGTGGGCTTGTGTACTGTCAGACACTGGGCATTTAACTCTGGGAATACTACTGAGGAAGAGGCAAGCTCCATCAGAAGACAGGAACTTCCTTCAGCTAAATGCACACAAACCCACCTGGTTATAGCTTTATACTTTCAGAACAAGTTTCTCAGTCCAGAAAGTTAAGCCACAAATTAAACATTAATGGCTGCTTCCATTCTGTGCTCTGAATAAGAAAACTTCCTGATCACGTTTAATATTTTATTCTATATTTAAAAAGGAAATATTCAGGTATCATATAATTTCATATTTGTATGCCAAACACAAGCTGGAGTATCATCATTTGTTCTCCACAGAGCAGCTCGAACTCCACCACCTGGAGCACAACTGCTGTTTCATCAGCAGCTATATCTCAACAGCATCCAGGGTATCCACTGACAGGACTAGAGCAGACTGTGAAATGTGTTATTTTCAAACTAGTGAGAGCAAAACCAGCCAGTACAATGTGGGGGCATTGAGCAAAAGTCTGTCAGCTTCATGGGGCAGTTACAGCCCACTGCTGAATGACACAGCACTGTGGTAGCTGCTGTTTGCCACCGACTCAGGGAAGGGAAATTCAGATGCACCTGATGATGCTGATTATCCCACTAGGTAGGTTTGCTAGACCAAATGGGAAACCAAACCCACAAAAAGCATGAGGGCAGTAATGCCTGCTCTGCATGTGTGGGCTGAGCAGCTGCACAGTCCCACCTGCACTGCTCCCTGTGAGACCGAACACAACATGCTGCTGAGATCACAGGCCTCTCAGCAGCACTCAGCCCAGACACACAACGCCTTCACTTTTTCTTCAACATGAGCAATCATGCCAGACTCCTCTACTTGCTGTCAAGCAATAAATGGAGGTGGCATTAAAGCATCTGACAGTAATACTCATATCTGTGTAGTCTGACAATTAATGTAGTCCTGCTGCCAGTAACATACTTATCTGCAATAAAATTTATGAAGCCATAATCTCACTCCTGACAATACAAAGCACCTTTATAAGACAGTAAGACTTGGCAACGTTGTAAAACCATACGACTAGATTCAAAGCCTCAAGCTAAACACCTCGGAAACAATCTGTGATGAAGTTATACAACATCAACACTTACATAGTGATTTTTTTGAAGTACACAGGAACTCATACAAATGAGGTACAAACCATGTCGAAAAAAGTATTAAATTCTTCTCATTAAACTTCGGATAGCTCTAAATATCAGTTCTTACATCACAAATGTTATCATCTGTAATTTCAAATCAGTCTTTCTGTTCTGAAAAATGTCTCAGAAGTGGACCATATGAAACACAGCCTTCAATATCACTAATATTTGAACAATTAATTGTTTTTAAGATGGTTTTCAGTTTCTGACTGTGCTGGCTGCTCTGCTTAAAACCTGGATATCTTCAGACTTCTCACAGCATGAAGGTAAGTCCCTCATGGGTTTCTTATTACCCAGTTTCTTTCATAACACAGCCTAATGTATTAGAAATAATTAGAAACTTGGTCTCTTTTTTCTTTTTTTAATTTCTCATTCTGACCGCATAACCCCAAGCAAGTCACATTCTTTCTGGCATTGACTCTCACTGTATTCAAAGTATGGGAGTGACAACAGCTTACCTCAACAGAGTGCTCTGATGCATAACTAAATAGCCATGAAGTGATCTACAACATGGAAAACAGCACAACAGCCACTGGCTGACAAAAGCAGAAGATTCAGGAGTTTCCTGGTACACAGTTCTATGTTTAATCCATTAGATTACATTGGAAAAACTGCTAGAATGATAAAACTGATAGTTGGCACATTAAAACTGCCTTTGTACTAGTATTTGCATGATTCACTGCACATGTTAACTATTAAAAATTTCTTGAAATATTTTCTTTAAAACTGGAGGAAAGCTGAATAACACTGTATAAATACTTGTCATTAACACAAGCATTCTATTTTCCCTTACAAATGAAAATGTGCTTAGAAGGACAACTCGGATACTGCAAATGTAAAAAGACACAAACACAAAAATATTTAATTTGGCTGTCTTCACTTATATCAGAATTCATACAAAATATTTACAAATCTGCTCCCACTATCACGGAAAGCCAAGCCCTCTTGCAGTCTCCTCATAAAGACCAAGGAACATTTAAATAAATGGATAAAATCAGAGTAGCATGTAAATCACATTTACACTACTTGTAATAAATGCTTATCACAGAGCCCAGAAACAGCTTTTAACAGTTGGGCTCTCGTAAGGATGCAAACAACGGAAGTGATAAACTGTACAATCACAAACAGAGAACATGCTTCCAGCAAATCCTGTGCTCCTCATCACTCCAAAAGCTAGAGCTGCCTGCAACTTACATTATCAGTGCTGCCTAGAAAGCACCCTGCTCTAAAAAGCTGCCACAAATTCACTCTGTATAAATATTGAAACAAAACAAACAATGCAGAAGCTTATCTAAATATTGGCTTTCTTCAACTGATAAATTACAAAGGGAAAGTTTTCATATCCTACAGGAAATAAGCATTCAATCTATTGTTCTACAGGCATTGTCCTAAGAGGCTTTTGGTAAGAAGACAGGGATACCAGGGTAAACAGAATAGATCTCATAGTTAAAAGCCTGTTAAAAGCCTTTCCATCACCAGTGTCACTGAAATGCAGCATTAAGGAGAATCAATATTTTACAAGAAAATGTCACAGGCTGAATAGGCTGTCCTGAGGCTTTCTTTGTGTCACATGCACAACTGTTATTTGTCTCTCCAAACAAAAAGAAAACCTAATCTGCATGAATTTTCACATACACTTCACCATACATGAGCACACTGTATATTGGAATATGTGTGCATTT
Organism: Bombycilla garrulus; assembly: GCA_013400315.1. NCBI lineage: Eukaryota > Metazoa > Chordata > Aves > Passeriformes > Bombycillidae > Bombycilla > Bombycilla garrulus. Next base: position 532,036 of record VXBU01018849.1, on the reverse strand, counting down.
TAAGTGTCATTTTCTAACCCGGTATGTGCAGACCTGCACACAGACTGAGAAGCCAAGACACTGTGTCCAACCCTACCATACAGAAGTATCTAAGAGGCATTTCCCCCAGCACTTATCTGAGACTTTTGCACAGGTCAGATATTCATGTCCCCTCCTAAAGAAATATTGTGGTTCAAAAGTGATCTGTAATATATACTTACAGGAGGAAAAAAAGTAACTGGCACAGTATCCTGCAATATAATTTTGATTTCTTGCTTTGTTATAATGACTGTTTTCACCAGACCTAATGTCATAACAGAAAATAGAATCTGCTTCAAAAGAAGGCAAGTACAGAAAGAGGAGTCTCACTGTGTACTAAAATTTGCAAAGTACTAAACCCTGCATGTAATTTAGGGCTGAAGTAATACAATTATCAGCATTCCCATTGTTTGGAAGAGGGCTTAGAAATCTGGCAAGGAATGTTTTTCACATTTAAGATGTACTTGTTGCCATTCCTGTGGCAGCCTGCCAACATAATTATTTAAAGCAGTACCTGCAGATACTGTTTTAAGATGGCTCCACTCCCTGAGGAATCAGCTGTTATTTATAGGGCCTGAAGTTGTTCAATACTTGAGATGTATACACCCCTCCTTTGCATCAGTAACCTGACAGTTCACATAGTTTTAATTATTTAATTATTAGTTATTTAATTATTTCATATTTTTAATTATTATAATTGTAGGCAGAATCCTGACCCCTAGTGATTTATGCACACTTGTAATCCACCCTACACTTATCCAAACCCAAACCACACTAATGGGCAATGCTTCCTTTTTGTAGGGAAGCAACACATCTTTCCCAGAGCTATGAAACACATGAAACTGCCATGGCCTTGTCACAAACACTCATTTGCCAAGATATGTTTTTAGCCATCTCACCTGTACTTCTGAATCAGCATCAACATGCTGGAGTTGAAACCACGTGTCTCTGTTATGATACTTCTGCAGATCTTCTTTCTGTATAGCTACCTTTCCTGAAACAAAACAAACCAGAAGCACAGTTTAAGACATGCTGTAGCTCTACCAAGATATATTTCCACCAAAACCATGTTTTAAAACAACGATTTAGGGCCTGTCCTATTCAAGAAAGGCTTTAGAGCAAAGAAAGATTTTTTTGGGGGAATACTTCTTTACACAATACACAATGATGAGCACAATACTGATGGATCATACAATTCTGATGACCATCTTTTTCCACTGCATTTTGTGCATGACTTGAAAATTCCTAAAGTCCTACTCACCTAACAGAGTGAAGCACTGGATGCTACAGACAAGCTTGTAAATATGCTTATAACCAAAGTGTCATTATTACTTCTCTGACACGCAATTAAACTTGTGGGAAGAAAAGCCTGGAAACTGTTGCAGAGACTTTTTTGTGGCTGATGTCCGTAGCAATCCCAAATTAAATGTTCCATGCAAATGTTATTGCCAACAATATTTCAGGATGAGGCATTTCACTGTACAGTTTTGTAGGAGAAGGGAAACAACTAGAGATGTCAAGTCACAGCAGATTCCCACATCTGCATTTTGGGGCCCTGTCAACCTCTCTCTCACTCAAATCATTCGGACCTCTCATTACACGAGCCAGAACCACCCAAGGGCTATCTCTGACTGTAGAGAAAAGCTGGGGAGGGAAAACCCACCCCAAAACAATGAAGAGTTTTAACTCCCATGTTTTTATACCCTTCTCACCACCACCATATCAGCTGTTTTGGTAGGTACAGTAACAGCACCCATTTCCACGCTGTGAACTAAGAGCTCACATGAATGCAAAGGGTCAATGCAGAAATTTCTGTCCTGCCCAATCTTTCTCAGGCAGCATGTAAAGCACTCTCCAAGGGGCAATGAAACTTCTTCCAAGCGTCTTTCTTTGTATACACAAAGCTGAGCGTGGCATGCCTGAGGAGCACGTGATCCTCAGAAAGCTGCTTTGGGTTGGGTGGCTCCCCAGGCACTGAGCAAAGCCGAATGTTTGAAGTGAAAGAATCCAGGGCAGTCAGAGACACTGACAAGGCTCGAGGAAGCTGGGGTTTGGCAATGTGGTTGGGTAGACTTTTGCTGCTAAAGCAAGTTGCTCACATACAGTCCGCAACCACTGCTTTATCATAAAAAATCAGACTTTCTTTGACCAAACATTGTAAGATAAAATTCACCAGTGGATATAGATGGGTGGGAAGAGGAATACCGAGGCTACCTAAATTCATGCAGTTTGACCAGATGTCAGTAATACATTACCCCAGCAAATGTTAATAGAACACATTTACAAAGAGAAAAAAAAAAGGAAGAACACATGATGAAAGACTACAAAAGTGGCAAACACAAAGCACTCTCCCTTCTGAAATCTAAAAGATTACGGAAGTTCTAGCAGCAAGGTATTATACACCAGCATTCCCTCAATTTATGGCTTTTTCCTGTAGCTGGATGGCTTCACCCAGCCCTCCTGTTTGCTGGGCTACACCCCATACCATGCTGCAGCTGCATTCTTCTGTCACCTCGGGCTGTCTCTGAGACAGTTTCCAGATTTCCAGTCCCAGTTCCTAAACTATCCTGCCATTCTTCAAACAGCTGTCTGCCATAGTACCTGCCAGGGTTTCTGCTCTAGCTTCCCTTTCAGAACTTCTGACCCATTATTTCTGAGTCCTGTTCATTCTGCCCTCAGCACCGTCCTCTCACTGCTTGGCCTGCAGAGATTACCAGATCCATCTCCTGGCAAACATTTAACTAGAGATTAACAAGGGAGACTCTTTATTGGACACAAAAATATCCAATTGGCAGAGCAAGCCACTTGAAACTTCTTAGAAAAGCGATAATTGAATTACACAAACCTACAAAATAATATGGCAGCAAGGGTAAATAAGACATCTGAATTGTGCTGAACAGAAGACACCAAGTTATTCTGTTGAGAATCCTTGGGATGATGACTGTGTTTTTTCAAAACTTCTACTTTTATTCTCCAACCACAGTGGTTTGTGGGGAACCTAGTTTCTCTAAAACACTTTGAGAGGAATACATTGAAATGCATGACCTTCCACTAATTGCTTTGGACCTCACTTGAAATTGTTTACTTTCACTGCTTGCTATCCTCACTCTACCCTTTAATCTCTCGCAGAAATCCTCCACTCAACTGCAGTGTTGCACACACTTTCCAAACACACAGTCTCATTCACACTCACCTCCCATGTAAGAATTGCCTTGCAAAAAAGTCAAGGATGGTTCCCAATATCTGCATCTGCACCTAGTGTAACGGATGTGATCACTGCCCCCTCTTTCAGGAGGGGTTCCACTGCTCTTCCCATCAAGGATGGCAGGGCAACTCAATACATGATTGCAGCACAAAGTGTTCACAGGCAATGGCACGTGCCTCCAGCTACGAGGGAGTTAACGTGGTGATACAACTGTTTTGATTAGGAAACTGTCTGAACAGAACTGTTTGCTCTGCACACAAGCAAGTTTTATTAATGACTGAAACTTACTGACTGCACTGGCTATTATCCAGGGGTTTTCATTGCATACCAAATGATCTACAAAGAAGAAAAATCTACTTGGGAAAAAAAAAAAGAGGGTGGCAGTAAGACAAGGGCCTACAGTTTGGCCATTCTAAACACATACAAAAATATATTACCGATAAGGCAGAACGTTTGATCTGCCCTATTTAACAGTTCTCTGCATACACACAGTGGAGCTTCCCTCCCAGTTTGTTTATAACTCTTCACCTGCACCAGCCATGTCCATATGCTCATGCAGCTCACATTCCTCCTCCTTATCACCAGACCCACATGAAACACAGTGCAGGTGCTGAACATGGTCATGTTTCTGCCTGGTCTACACAGTCACTGCTCTTCCACTGGCTGACCTACCGCTGACCTGGCCCAAACAACTTCCAGCATTACCAGAATTAGGTTAAATCTAGGCCAATAATCACAAGCTGTTGGCACCTGGCATTTGACCTGACACTACACGATAAGAACCTGTAATTCTCCCTGAAGATAAACCTGACACAAGAGGTCAGAAAGATTTACCACCACTCATTTAAAGGATATTTTTCTCTTTGTGGTTCTTCAGCACGCTCCCAAACTTGAGCCCATTGTCTTGCACTCTTTCTCAAGACTTGGGTGGCTTCCAGACAGCATCAAGAAACTCGAAATCTTGCACCTGAGGCACCCAGCCACTCCTGCTGGTTTCCTCAGAGTGGCCCCAGGCTGCAGAGTCTGCATCTGTTTAAGCTTTTAGACACTGCATGGGAAGAGGCAGGAAATAGCAAAGCTTGCTGAACAATATAAGGTGTAATTTCAAAACTTCGTATAAGTTACATTTTCAGAAGTTATATTCTCAGCAATAATCAGAAAAGATGAAGTAAAAACATTCTTCTCATCTGAACTGATTTCTTTCTGAAGCCTGATGCTCACCACGACCCCAGACTGGGGGAGGGTAGGAAAACCTCACACACTCCTGTGTGTTTTCCATCCATATGGCAGTGTTTTCCCTATGACCCTCTCCTCCTCCCACTTCAGGCTGAATAGATCTTGACTGGAACATCTAAATCCTAAGCTCTGTTCAAAAAAAAAAAAAAAAAAAAGGTGCAACATGCCACTACTGAGCTCTTCCTTCTGTGAACCTCTCTTTAGGGAAATAACAATATACCTATTACAGATTAATAAAGTTACTACCCAGGCCCTGGATAATTTTAAAGCTGCAAATTCCACTTTATAATCCCTGGTACAAACTGATTAGAGAGCCTCCTATGTTCTCCACCTATGCACCCCTGTCCTCTCAGCAGGGCATACTGAAAATGTTGAGGAAATCAAGCAAACCTAAAAAACCCAAACAATGAAAATACACATTCCCTGCAAGAAGAAGAGAAAAAGAATTAAGTTTCATGGGTCACATGTGGGTGGTGTTGACATTTTTTAACACAAAGGTCATTTCAGCTACCTGTTTTAGAGCTTCTCCACTTAAGAGTTGCATTAACATAGCTAGAAGATAGAAGACAGTAGGAGGTAAGTAATTTGGGCACAGGAGGCAGAGACTTTGAACAGAGAAGAGTAGGAATTTCTGGCTATACTGCCTGGAAAAGTGCTTGTGGGGAAGCACCACACCCTCAGTGCCCATCCCTCACTGGTTACAGACATTTTTCCAAAGCAAGCCAATGCAGCCCATTAACTTGTCCCTGAACATGCCTAGGCTTGTTAAGTCAGGGTCAACATCTCCATACAAAGACTAACAAAATTGATAATTTGGCTCAGGCATTCTCCATCTGTATACAACCACCTTCTGCCTGCATTACCTGTTGGTGACAAAAAGGGTTAGGCATTGAGCGAAGGATTACATCCCACCTTTTAAGAGTAATTTTCTAGTTTGCAGATGAGACATGTGAATATTTATGACAGATACTAGACTAGTAGAAGACTTCTTTACTGAAGAAGTAGCACAGCAGCAAAGGAAAGGAGCTTGTCATTTTAAAAGGGCACAAGGCCCTACCTGAAACACAATCCAAAACATTTGGATCCAACATTTATTTTACAGAAGCCTAAAATCAGAGCATTTCAGGGGCTCTTGAATCTTCTCTTTAGATTATCTTCACCCTGGAATACCTACACAGCGAAAAGAGATGAATTTTACATACATACATCTGCCAAGTAAGCTGAAACAATATAGTATTTTTTAAGATAATATCCTTCATGAACAATGACTGCAGTACAGTTAATTTACAGCAAAGAGCTAGGTCTGAGTCACACATTAAAAGTCCCCAAAAGCCTAATTAACTGAGTCTTCTCTCAGCTCTGAACAGAGACTTTGTCTCCTTCCCATATAATGCAGTATTAGGCAACAAGCAAGCCTCAAAGCTACTTCAGAAGTTGCTTCATGTTAGTATGTTAAGTGCACAGACACACTGTATCACTGTATTGATTTAATATAACTGATATGAAGGTGCACAAAGAAAGTCGCTTTCAATACCTGGAAAGACTAAAGACAAATCAGAATCAATTTTAATCAACCCTTTAGGTGGTGAGAGCCCGATTATCTTGAAACAAGAAACACCTCTGCTATTCCAGCCTACCTAGAGTTTTATAATTATCTGTATGAAAGATTATTTGTCTTCAAATGAAAGTACCGGAACACTGATTGCCTTGTTCAAGAAGAACAGACGACAATAATTCACTCACCTCTCCCATAACACAGAAGCAGACCAAAACAAGCAAACTCCCTATTTCAGAATTACAAAGATAAGGATGAGAATTAGGGGCAACACAAGACTTCAGAGCTTTAGAAGCAGCAGAATTGCTCCCTCACGGCTCCTGGGCAGTACACCATGAAGCACAAGCACCATTAGAACATCTGCTACAATGGGTAAGAATACAGTGGCAATAACAGCAGAACACTTCCAGCACAGCATTAGTGCATTCACAGAGAGTACTGAGGTATGTGATACTCATGACCCCAATTTCATTTGTTTGGGTTTTTTTAAACTAGGCAAATATACTAAGAATATAACTTATTAAATCCATTTTTCCCCTTTGTGGGATTTATCTTGGATAATCAGGCAGAGAAAGATAGGCTGTGGACAAAATATAGCTTCTATCCTTAAAAATTGCAAGCTGCAGCATTGCATGAACTATCTTCTATCAAGGTTGCTTTGCTGGTAAAAATGAAAGATCTCATCTGGCTTACATCCAAATTTCTGCTCTCTGTTAAAAACAACAGAACCCTCAAACAAACAAAAAGAACCCTCTTCAACCACACCTCTGGTATCAACTCCCTGCCAGCTGCTCTCTGGGCCCTTAAAACAGCCCTGCATTTGAGACACAGGGTATAGCCTGTGGTTGGTCGCAATGGGAGAGGAGTCCTGAACTCTAGACTTGCAGTCACTGCCTGAAGCAGACACCAAGACCCTGAGCCTGCTGCCTGCACTGAACAGCCACCTCCTTCATTCCCTCATTCTGCATACAGACAATATTAGAAGTTGTAATTATGTAAGGAGGAGGTCTGCATGAAAGGCCGGTCGAGGTTCCAGCACCCTATGCTCAGCACTTTTGTTTATATTTGTACTTGCAGGATGAAGAAGAAAAAGTACCACTTTTTGAAAATTCAACTTTGTTTTCCTGCTCTTGGGACTACCCATCAGGTTAAAAGATACTGTGAGTACATCCTAACAAGTTATTCTATACAGAGAGTATTTGCTTCAGCTTTTCTATGTAGCTGCAGAGAATCCTTCCAGGATAATTCTAGCTTATATCTTTTTGAGACTTGTCATTATGGAAGAGTCATCTGCTACCTTTATTTCATTAATAGTTATATTTATATCATACTGAGCAGATACATTACTCCCATGCCATCCACCAGTACATTACAGAAACAGTAAACCACTGCCTAAGCCATGCTCAGGCTACAAGAAACCAAGGAACACTATTTTCTACTGAAATCTTGATCTCTGCTTCATGCTGTATTAGAGGATCTTTCCTACACTTAAGTGGCAAGAAGCACAGTTCATAAGGGATGATTCTTTTATTTTTTTTATTTTAAACCAGTAAAGTAATGGAGAAAAAAAAAAGGTGATGCTTCAGCTACATTTGGTAACAGTTACCTAGTAACAGTAGGTGGTTTGCTTGGATGTTTGGTAACAAATTGTGGCAACTCTACAAACAAACCTCCTCATGTTCGGAAGTAGCCATCAACAAAGGTACAGGTAACTCAAACATGCAAGCCTCAGACAACTTTCAATTCCAAGGTGTTTTCACTTTGTGTCTCCTAGAGCTATGATTTGGTATCAACTACTTTAGTACCAATTAGCTAAGTTTAACTACTTCTGAAGGCAAATTTGTTTTAGTGCTCTCTGTTACTTCACCTCACCCAGCATTAAGCAGGAAGAGAGTTACAACTTGCCAGGATACAATGGTCACAAGAGTCTCAATTTGTCATACAACACACCTAACAACCTGTATGAATGTGACTTAGAGCAGTTAAGCTATTGTAAATGTAATTAACTGAACCACACACTAGTCTTCTCCCAATGGCTTTCTGCTCCTTCACTGCAAAGCTTTAACATTTCACATCTGTGCTCTATTCAGCACCCTTCCATCCCCAAAAGCACAGCAGCATTTTGCTCTATTTAGCTCCTGCTTAGCACAATGTTGGCAAGTCAGTTCCAAGTATCTCTTACCAAAACAAATGAAGTGCTGAGGTGAAAAAAACCAAACTGACTTAAGAAGAGGACAAATCATTGTGTTAGTCACCTGAAGGACAGCTGATATCAAGTGATCTCTCAAGAAAGTGTTAAGTGATTTGGTGTAGCATATTTCCTGTTTTTAAACTGATCTTGTGTTTAAGGTCACAGCCTGGAAGCCTGAGCTATTCATTACACACCTAGAAGAATATCAGCTCAGGGGATACCACAAACATGGTTTTCCTCACTAAATCTAGCTCAGTTACTGAGGTGTGAGAAGCTCAGTTTATTGTTATTGCAGACACAGTATGTCTCATCCAATATCTCTAAAAAGCTGAAAAATATCAAAACATTCATTAAAGAACATTTGCCTGATATAGCAGCACTACTATCCTAATATTCCTTCTGCTGCATCTAGCCAGAGACATTTTTTTCCCCATTATTATCGGAGGGGCACCAATTGACAGTTTTCCAAGTTAGTCCCATCTCCTCTGTCTTCCTCATTCTAACAACTAGACGGAAATAGCTATTCTACATATTATAGACACATATTCCAGGAAATTGGCCTACTACTGCTATTTGATCATTCAGAAACAAATGTGATTTAAAATTGCATTTACCATTGCTTTCAGTAGTATATTTCCTATTCAAAGCATTTCAACATGCTATATAAATGTGTACATAAACTCTATCCAGTAACAGTCAATATCAATTAAACAACTTCAGACTAGTTTACTTTCACAGTAACTTTTTGCTATATTTTATCTAAAAAAAGAGAAAAATAATTTTTTCAAATAATATTTCAGATCCACTGAACCCTGCACTTTCTTCATTATATTTGTAATTCAATCAGCATCCAAGATTCTTCCAAAGTTGTGTCTGTTAAACTAAGAAAATCCCAGATGACTTAGCAATTATGGTTAAGAAAATGCAAATGTAATAAGCAAACATGCAAGCTCAAAAGATATCGTTATCTGCACAGTCCTCCCATCCTGTATGCCACAACACTACAGTATGTTCCAAAACACATGTTCCAGTTTGAGTTTATTCAGCTCTTCTCGGAAGTTTGTGTCAGAGGTTTCAGGGGGTTCTTGTTTTTCGTATTCTCTCTCCCACATCTTCCACTTTTGGTAGCTTAACCATTCTTGTATTGTCACACACTGACATTGCATTTCTGAAGTTAAAGCACTTACCATCACAAACTCATACTTTGTATTTGAATAAATAAAAGCATGCCTGAGCTCCAGTAACCCTGGAAGTCAGTACTGTAACACCAAGAGAAACTCCTGGAAACATTTAACAGTGAATTCTGCTAACCGGTCATCGTAAAAAAATAGCTACTTGCCAAATTCTCACCATTTTGATCCATATGCATTCCATGCTCTGTCTCAAAACCCGCCAAAAAAACAATGCAAAGAGATGTGAAACACTGCAAATTGCACATAGGAAAATTCACAAGGTCAGTAACATATGGACTTAAAAGTAGTATCTCCTGGATGGAAGACACAATACCCCAACTCTCTCCTCTGAGGAAGTTCATTGCTGGATGAGCATGAGTAACCACATTTTCTTCAAAACAAGTCTCTAATGATAACAGAATGTTACAAGTGATCTTTGGAATGCAAACAAAGGGCCCCTGAATGCAGAATTTGGTGGTTCAGTGGAAAAGAGCTCATTCCAGCTCTACTCTGACCACTCTTTTCAGCAGGGATGTCTTCCAAACCTTCCCTGCACAAGCCTCTTCAAGAAAGAGTTTAAGTGTTAAAACTGAGCTGAAGATATACATAGTGCAACTACTGCTTTTAAATGTTACAGACTTTTATCAAATTAAAGAGTTACATTGTTAAAAAAAAAAGTCTATTGTTGAGCTTTGCGGCTGCTGACTCCCATTCGATAGGAACTACTGAAAACAGCCACAAGCAGTTACTCCAGAGCACTGTTCTCTTTACAGAAAGTTTTCCTACTACAAGCAGAACTTAGACAGTAGTATCAAACTGACAGTAATTCTGGATTTTCTTGTTCCTTCTCTCCATTGCTATTTATCACACTTCCATATCTTTGAAATATTTGCCTGCAATAAGGAGGAAGGGGAACGGAGGGAGGAAGAGAGGAAAAAATACTAAAATACATAATATGCACTGTAAAATCTCAATGTAGACAGGAAACACCAGAGTTTTGACTTTTAGTGCTACATCAACACTGACACCAAGCTCTGGTTTGGTTGACACACAGAAAAGAAATGGCATCCAGGGGGACTTAGACAGGTTGAAGAGGCGGGACCACAGGAGCTTTGTGAAGTTTAACAAGGCCAAGTCCAAGGCCCTGTACACGGGCCAGGACAATCAGAAGCTCAAAGGCTGAGCAGAGAATGGATTCAGAGAAGTCCCGAAGAGAAGGACTTGGCAGTGTTGGTGGACAAGAAGCTCAACATAACCCAGCAATGTGCACCTCAGATTTCCAAGTGTATCCTGGGACAGCAACAAAACAGTGTGACCAGCAGGTCTAGAGAGGTCATTCTGACCCTCTAAGTCTGCTCCTGCGAGACCCCAGCTGGTGTACTTTGTCCAGGTCTGGGGCCCCCAACACAAGAAGGATGTGGACCTGCTGGAATGAGTCCAGAGGAGGGTCACTAAGTTGATCAGAGGGCTGGAGCACCTCTCCTATGAAGAGAGGCTGTTCAGCCTGGAGAAGACATGGCTTCAAGGAGATTTTACAGCAGCCTCCAAGTGCCTGAAGCAGGCCAACAAGAAGGCTGGAGAGTGACTTGTTACAGGGCATGTAGTGACAGGACAAGGAGGAATGGCCTTAAATGAAGAATAGGTTCAGAGTAGACATTGGAACAAACTCTTTTCTATGAGGATGAGGCACTGGAACAGGCTGCCCAGAGAAGCTGTGGGTGCCCCATCCCTGGAAGTGTTTAATGCCAAGTTGGATGGAGCTCTGAAAAACCTGGTCTAGTGGAAAGTGTCCACTTCACCATGTTTCAACCAGGGGTGTTGAAACTAAATGGCCTTTAAGGTCCCTTCCAACCCAGGCCTTTCTATGATCCTAAGACCAACACAGTAATACACCAGTTTGCCTGCCTGTGGATTCTGCAACACATGCAAAAATGAACATTTAGAGAAAAGAGAGTGAAAAATGCAAACTCGATCAATCATTCAAGCATGCAAACAAAAGTCTATATTTTATGCATGTCCTCTTCACAAACTTCTCCTAGTATCTTTAAGATTTCTCTAGCAGCTCCTGAATAATTCCCCTCCAACATCACAGCTTGATTATTAAAACATGAACTTAGGAAATATGGAGAAAACAAGAATATTTTCACTTCCCTATCTGCAATTTCATGTGTCTGACATGTATTAAGTGGTTCAAGAGACTGTTTTTCCAAGAGAAGGAGTAAAGCCCTGAGTAAGGAAAGTCCCTGGCCCATTGATGGGTCACTGCAGCTGCTGAAAACTGGTGACACACAAGAGATCAGATAATTTCAACAATGAAAAACTCATCAGTTGAAAGACGGGAGGTGTTACTTTCAAAGTACAAGGGAAACTAGACATTAGAGAGAACAAGAAGCTTTCCAAAAGCTCATTCAACAATCAGAAGTTGACTCCCTCCTCCTCAGGATGCTATACACACATGAGCTCACTTATGGACAAAGAGAACAATGACTTGCTTTCCCAGCTTATATGTAAAACAATAATTAAAGAAAAAGCTTGTGACTGCATGACAAGTTACTGTAATGTAAAGATACACGTAAAATATCTATACTACCATTCCATGGTTTAAGATAATAAATTTTATGCCATTATATAAATTGTTGCTCAACATCTGACAACTTCCTCTCTACAACATCTGTCAAGATAGCTATAGCCATGATAGTCACACACAACTTATTTCAAAAGAGATTAATAACTGAAAAAAAAAAAAAAAGCCCAAAGTGTTCAAGTGACTTAAAAATAGAAACTGTCCCCCTCAATAACAACTAAGTTTTTAGTTAAGTTTGGTTTTTATCCCCAAAGAGATAAATGGAGAGTCACACAATTTGCTGCAGAAGAAATGCACAGCAAATAATATCTGGAAAAGCAGGAATCTTGTCAGTCTCAAACAGGCACTGGAAGTATTTTAGAGCTATTCTGTAGGTGACAGCTTGCTCTGATAAACTCCACAAAATTCTGTCATCATTGTACTTGGGGTACCTATGGCCAGCAGCTGTTCCTCTGCCTGTTGTTAAGGTAGCCACATTTTAACAATACTGCATGCAGGCAAGTGTGAGGGCCCTGGAAAACTGCAAGAATAATGGCCTTACACTTAGGAAAAAAAAAAAAGTAACATTTGCAGTAACAATTGAGGTTGTCAACATTTAAACAAGGTTTTATAGGCTGTTTTAGTTAAACTGCAATCTCCCCAAATTTTTTATATACAATATGTAATATTGAAGGTATTTTTGAAAATTGACATGACAAAAGAAGGACAATACTGAGCAGCAGCACTCACCACTATCATCACAGTCCTATCAAGACCCCCAACTCATAAGACTACAATATGATGTAAAAGGTAAAATCCAAGAGAAATAAGCTGTAAGGAAAGTAGTAATTTATGAACACATACCTATGATGGAATCCCTTCGAAAAACATCTCTGTCAAAAATATAAAATGACAGATGGCGAAAGGTCCGAGGAATTTCACAGTAAAAGTCTTCTCCATAGAAGGGGCTGAGTGAACAAAAAACCAACATACACAAACACATACACACACAAAAAAAAAAAAAAAAAAAAGGAAAGGGAATTAGTGTTGGTATCCTGGACAAGCCAGTGTGTTTACATTTCACACCCAGAACATCACTCTGGACTGTGATGGTCTTTCCCACCAATGAATGTGCACTTTCAAGCACTGTTCCATTTTGACTCTACCTAAATATCTTAAATGCCCACAGAACAAGATCTTTTAATGAGCAAAAAAGAACAAATACTCCTTTCTATCTGGTAAGCAAGTGTCCCTTTACAAAGTGGGGCAGAGACCACATTATTTGTTAACATACAATGCCTTGAAGGGTAGAGGGAAGCCCCTGCTGCCACAGAATGCTTACAGTAGAACATTAGAATAGAGATTACAAAAGCATACATGAACAGGATGAGAAAAACACAGTATGGTTCATGGCTTTTTTTTTTTTAAGCATTAAATATATTTAAAATAAAATGCCTACAACCACTGCGTCTTCTCATCCCCTGTGAAGTTTCTTATTTAAAGTCAGATTCACTCAACTGACAGTAACTAAGCCTTGGAGCTGGCACCATGCTTGTTACCTCAGAGCACTGAAATATCTATTTTTGTATAGTGGAATTGTATAGATTTTTTTTTTTTTTACAGTATGACCACATTAAAAAGAAGGGAAAAAAAAAGTACTACCTTAGCATGAAAAGCTTTTTAGGGACCTAAGGGGCTTTCTTTGGATTCTACTAATTTAAATGGGGGAAAAAAAAAAAATCTCAGACACCGGACAGCAACCCTTTCAGTTTCTCTCTATCAAATTACATGGTTAAGGATTTACTCCTAGGAACTATAAGCATATATCAACATTATTTATTCATTGACAGGTCTACCATTTTACAAAGACCTTTCATTCCAAGTCACTCATGCTTCAGTAGATCTGAATGACTGGATGCAATTCAAGTCACATGGACAAATACAGCAAGCACTGCTGATGTAGAATTAAAAATAAATCTAATTCCAATAGGACAAAAGCCAGCAAGTTTTTTCTTCTCCTAAACACCAACCTCCTTCTTGCCTTGGTTGCATTCAAAAATGAGACAGAATTGTGCTACAGTTTAAATCACTATTAAAATTCTTTATGTTAGAAAATTAGATATGCAAAAGTTATCAACAACTCCTTAGATTAACTTTTAAATTTTTCAGAATTTTGTCAGGAAAGGTCATTCCCCTCGTTTCTTTCAGGGATGTTTTGTACCACCATATGTTTTTGCTTGTATTTCTGCCTATAGGAAAAATACACTCCCTCAGAATTACCACATTCCCTCAAGAGCTAGCTGACAAGTCTTCCCTGAAACACAAAGGCACTGCAAATTAGCTAATCAGTCTGTGTTTGAAGGGAAAATGCCACACTGATTTCATGAAATCCAGAGACATCACCCAGTATTCACCAAGAACATTACTGAAGTCACTACTCCAGTAGCCACACAGAGGAACACACTTTGAATGAACAACAAAGGCCAAGGTGTACCCACAGGTTAAACCTCCACCACTGAAATGGTTTCCCATTCCTTGAAATAAATATATCCGTCCATAAGTTATGAAAACCAATGTGAGCCCCACTCAGTCATCCCTGCTGTGAAGGCAGGGAAGGAAAACCCTGACAGCTGGAAATGGCAGCTGGTTTGACTGCGTGTCCCAACTGCCCCATTCGATACATCACTCTTTGTTACATCCTCTTTACCCATTCTGCTCTGAGAGGTTTTATTTCGAAGAAAGAATTTCACAACCACCACTTCAGGCACAAAATACCTTAATTCTTTGTTACAAGCAACTTGTACCAAACTGGGAACTACATGACTGTCCTAGCAGCCATGACTCTGCTGGCAGCCCCGAGGGTGTCATTCTGTGCACATCACGTGCTGCAAGTTTTCACTCACAGGCTTAACCCTAGGGAGCCAAATAAATGCATTAATATTGCCCAAATATCTAGTGCATTATACATGCAAAACACTTTCATCATTCTGAGCTTTAATACTCTATTCAGCCATAAAATTGTCCTTTCTGCTGGAAGAACATGACAGATTAATTTATTCACTAATGACCTTAGAATGAAATGATACTTAATGAGCTGTGGATTATATATCCGATCCTCTATCAAAAACAAGAGGGAAGCTTCAGTGTACTGCGAGTCTAAATGCAATACAAATACCAGTGACTTATACTGAGCATAATTTAATGATTCTGGGGGGAAGAGCAGGGAAGAGACATCAACTGGAACCTTCAGCAAGTCCTCCTATTAACATCTGCCATGGGTGTTGGACAGAAGCAGAAGTCAACTAAGATCACACCACAGCAAACAAACAAGAGTCAGAAAAGCAGCACGAACAACAGGAGGTACCTAGCCCAATGCACAGAATCAGAAAGAGACCAATTGCCAGAAGAAATGCTGTGAAGGCTGACTTAGCCATGCAGGGACCATAGGAGGTCGCTAATACTGGCACAAGTTCTGTTAGTCCGAGCAGTGCAGTCTGAGCCACCATCTATAGAAGAGAAGCTTCATTCTGCTATTGGCTTCTCCCCTCTGAGATCTTGAGCCCCTTGTAGATTCACAGCCTCTCATCACTCAGGTAACACCCCTGAGGTGCACTGGTAATTCATAAATTTAAGCAAGCAAATTTCCAACAAGCATACTCACTCTGCACTGGGTAATTAGCCAGCAAAATTTTAACTGTAAGAATACACATCAAGATAAATCTGATATGTTCCCAACCCAATCTTGTGTAGCTCTGCAGAAACAGTAACTTCATTCTAAAGGAATCAAATACAACCACGCAAATACTTTCAGCTTCCACTTAAATATGTGCTCTTTCTCCATGTATCTCTTCAGAACAGTACTCGCTTTGTCTCCCATCAAGACCTGAAGAGCAAGAGGTCACAGCAGTCAAAACCCATGATTTATTTCCCAAGCTAACTTATCTTGAGCGAGAACCCCAGGGCTCCAGAACGGTTTTTCCAAAAGAACAGCTAAATTCCTCCCCAGCATCTCCTCTCTCAGAAAAGCCAGAATTTGTCTGATGGGGATACAGAAAGTACTTTTATTTTGACAGAGTAATTAATAAAAAGCAGCAACATCTGCCTACCCAGTCCTCAGGAGCCTGACAATATCCTCCAAAACAAATACTGGAACTACCTCAGCCGAAAACTCAGAAATCCTTCAAGAACCAAGTGAGTTCAGATTCAACTTACAGGTTTCGAACTGAACTTCCCTTATAGATCAATCAGCTTTACACTCAGGAAAAATTATAATCATTCAAAGTGGAGGAGTAACAGTGAGGGCCTCCTCCCCAACTGTGGCAACATAGACTGCACATGGCCAAGACCAGTGCTGTCATTATTTCAGTTTCTTCTGGACTTCAAACAAATGATGGGATGTAACTGCTGAGAGCAGGAATTTGCAAGGCCAGAAACAGTGGATCTCCCATGAAAAGCAATTCATCTCCTTCCAATTTGAACATAACTGCATTGTCAAAGCCAGCTTTTTCAGTAAGGACTACTAAGTTTAGAACAGCTCATCTTTAGCTATGAAACGGGGCTTATTCTTAAGTTGCTGTCTCTTGTTTTCCCGAAATGGAGAAAGATCTGTACCAGTATCTAAATCCTTGCTCCAAGCTTTCAAGCACACAAGAGCCTGATTAGCCTTCTATTCCACATACCCTCACTTCACACCCCTTTCTCATTTCTTTTATAGTACATGTGCATCACCTTAATATGTCCTGAAAGGGAAGCCCCACCTCAGCAGTCCTTTTTCCTTAGGAAGCACAGGGCTCTCTTACTGCACAGCTTTTGTACAGCCTCTACCACCAACACACATGCTGATCCATCTCTCCTCAGGACACTTTCCCCTAGCATGTTTCCAAAGCTCTCATCACAGAAGAAATACACGCAAAAAATAAAGTCAGATAGATGCATAAACAGTGCAACGGATTTGCATCTTCAGGGATACTCACTCTCCTCCCCTCACCAAAAACGTGCTTGCTTTGAATACTTATGGCATGGGAGCAGGAATACCAAGAAAACAAAACTAAAACAGATCTCTCTAGGTATTGTTTCACTTACTTACAGCTGTCCAGCCTTCCCATTTCAAGATATCTATTTTTGAATGTCTTCTAATGCATGTTTTGGCAGTGGATATTTCCAGGAGGAGACAGGGAATAAAAATTACTGAGCAGATCAAGTGGAATGAAAACAAATCAGGAAGAGAATCCTTACTTCAAACACAATAAATAGGCTAAAAAGGGTTCAAAAATTGTTCATGTTAATATATTTTACTAAATTTCAGAAGCATACTTGCAACCTTAATTTCATAGTTTCATATATCTTCTGATATCATAACAAATAATATTAATGGAGAGGAAGAGATTTCATAAAAGAAATGTTAGTATAAAAACATTTCTTTACTTTCAGGCTGCGTTACAAAACCTTATGCTTGTTTCTCAATACTCAGAATTTGCTAAAGCAGTTTTGTTTTTGTGTTGGCACCAGACTTCAGTGGATGAAGTGAAAGAGTTGCATGATGAATAATAATGAAACCCCTCAAACCAGAATTCTTTGTGTATGGATTTTTTTAACTGCTTTTGTGATTAAAAGTAAGTACTATTAACATGCCACAGGCAACTCCACATCCTCTAACTATTTTAAAAGGTTTAGAAATACTGAATTCATCCTGCTGCATGAACTGAACACCACAGTTCACATCACCATGTGAGCAGGAAGCAAAATCAGTCTGTACAAAGGAGCACACTTGTTTGTTTCTACTACTAAGCTTTTTCTACTACTTGGCTAATACTTTTTATGCTATGCTTTGCAGCATATGTAAAGGGAGTGGGATAGAAGAGAGAAGGTTTATTCAAAGCAGATAGAGCAAGCCAAATAAAATCTGAATGCACTTCAGTCTCCTACTAGAAACAAAACTAGATGACAACAGGCAAGCAAGACAGGCTCTGTAAGAGCCTGAGCTGGCAGATGTCATGGTAGCTTTCTGACACAATTTATTAAAAATCACTAGTATTATATTTGAAGCACAGATTTGGCAGAGGACACGCAACAGGAAATATACAGCACAGGAGGCAACAGCTAAATCCGTACGTATCACTTATGCCCACTGCTGAGAGTGCTGGCTGCAGTCTACCAGACACCCACTGAGCCCAAGCAAATTTTTTCTCATGTCACTGTGCAGAGACACTCAGATGAACACTGCTTTGTTACACCCATAACCAGCCCTACTGCACAGCGAAAAAAATAAAGCAGTGTGCATTTTCTCAATCCTGTGCTCAGAAGAGACAGACAGACAGACACATGAGCTATAGTTATCAACCTCACTTGACAGTTGCTGGTTTGGCTCAATGAGGCTTACAAGGATTATGATAAATCGAAGCAGCAGCCATTTGGCCCCTGGTCACCTCCCAAAATATTCTGTAAGATGACACACACAAACAGCAGAAGTCACATTACAGCTGCATTTACTTTTTTTTTAATTGCTCAAAGCAGCCTACAACACCAACAATTGTTACTCACACGGGTGGCTTTTCATATAGATAAATGCTCTCATTCATAAACCCTGCCTTGGGTCTCAAGGTTCACTTCACTCTCCTACCATCAAGTCTTGCTTCCCTTACTGGCACTCTTCCCAGCTATATTACATCCCTGCACAGCTATGCAGTCCTTGGATTCAATAATATCCCTGACCAGGCTGAAGTTTTACCCCTACCAATCTTAAGCCTTTCCCTTAGAGGCTTGGGGTGTTCCAGAACTGAAGTTTATTGTCTTGAGGAATTCAAGCCACAGTTAGGTGCTGTCACATGCAGAAGAGAGCAGACCCTGGGAACAAGCAGGAGTGAAGCTGCAGAACACACTACAATATCCACCTCAAGGCCTCTTCTGCTTCAGGCCCCTAGGCTGGGGAAAGCTGTTATTTCAAGGAGGTGAGCTGGCAATGTAAGAATGCAGAAACAGCTAATGGAGCTAACTCAGATACAACAGCTAATTTTGGCAACGCTCCAACTAAGGGAAACAACCTTGTGTTTAAAATTTGAGAAGTGGCCTGCATCCAAGATGTTATCTGAACATGAGAAGTTTAGCTATGCAGCCATAAACTCCAAACACACACGGAAAAAGGATTTAAGCAAAACTAGGATTAGAAAATAACATTAAATATGGAAGTAGAATAACTTAGATAGTTCTGAGAGCTACTGGCTGAATTTGTTACCTGATCTAAGTCTAAAACAAAGCCAGAGAAACCACTCATTAAAAAGAACACAGCCTTAACTATGAATTTACACCACATTCCAATATACAGTCACAAGCACACTGCAGACTTGTAGTTCTCATTGCTATGTTCACCAGAGACTAGCAAAAAACAGAAAAGGAAGACTGGGGGTGGGAAAGTGGGGAAAGTGCCTATGGCTTCATTTGCTGTTTCATTCAGGCTTTGATCACTATGTTTAGCACGTGAAAAATTCCTCAGTGAAATAGTGGTGAACTAAATAATCACGGACTCAAGATGCTTGGCTCACCTCTCTAAAGCACACACTGTCAGACATTTGATTCTTAGTGTAAGATGGATTTTGCCTTTATTCATATCCTTGAAACAAATTTAGAGATGTCACATTCTTTCCATTCTTCACCTATGATTTGAGAAGCTGCCTTGATTTCCTGTTGCAGCTGACACTGCCCTTTAAGTGAATGGGCACACTTGATGCAAACTAAGTAAAGTAAATCTTAACACCAACAGTCCAAGAAAGCTCATCCTTGGGAAAAATCTTCAGCTAAGAAACACTCCTAGATGGTGGAGCCTGAAGCAGGAAAAGCTACTAATGAGGGAAGAGAAGTAGTTTACTGAACAAAGGGAACTTAATAGGCAAAATTCTTGTCGGGCTGTTTACTTGCAGCTCATAAGTAAAGAAAATTTGTAGATCTCTGCATTTGAAAAAACACAATGTAGAGTCTAACATGCTCCTTAGGACATAAAATACACGAGTCCCTTCACGTACAGCTTTGCTAGGTTATATGGAATGGATCCAAATCTATTCAGTGTCTTTGTAGATGATGGTTATATAAATATTGAATGACAAATACAAAAGAGAGAAGCATATTAAATCCTGGCTCTAACTGACCTCGCCCTCATATCTTATGACTTGCATGTGACCTTCTTAGAATTTAGTAATAGCTTGTGCCAAGTTTACAAAAACAGTGCTGCTTGAAGAGTTCAAGATTCTCTCCCTGAGAACCTGGATTTCTCAGTCTGACCAATTCACGCATTCACTGTTCTTGCCCAAAGATGCCCCGAAAAGTGGGATGATTCTGAGCTACCCATATAAACAGCACTTTCATGCTGCTCTGTGGTTTTGCAGGAAGGCTTGCCCTGGTGGGTAACCAACCCTTGACTTGTTTCAGTCAGACACTACTAAGTTTATCACAGCAGTCCTCAAAATCTTCCAGCACAAGGCAGCAGTGCCCACCATTCAGTTTAACAGCAGCCAAGAGGCTGGATGGCAGGAATGATTTAAGTTCCATATTGTAATTTATGAGCTCCACCTGACTGCTGAACAGAGGAGGTAAGATTCACCATGCTGGCTCTTCTCAATTTTTGAGACACAAATTTAGATAAAGGGCATCAAGCTCCTAGAGATTCTCTTCAGAGCACTGGTAATAGCACTTGACTGGACAATAGGATGTGCTGGTTCAGTTCTTTTGAGTTCTGAATGATTCATGCACTGTTGATTTAAAAGGTTACTGCTCTCAGCTGTCTTCTCATGCCTCTGCCACAGTCTAATAAAAAACAAAAAGAAAAAATGTTGCAGAAGATTAGGACAAAGCTCAGGGAGGCAACTTCTTACACAGTCCCAGCATAAAATAGGAGATGATGAGTCAGAGCCTGAAGGTTCTGTAAGAGATATTCCAAGCAAGCCAGAATTGGACATTCATCCAAGTCCCTCTGGGAAGGAGAGATAACTGCTTCCTTTTTTCCATCTGCCAGTTTTATTTAAGCTTTACACTAGGAGAAGGCCTGCATAGAAAAATATACTTTTATGCAATGTGCCTAGTAGAAGCCTAAAAAAGCTCAACTGGGATAAAAGAGGAGGGGAGGAAAAAGCAATTCTCAACTACAAGACACTGCATCAATTACAAGCGTTTTCATGCAGGTGAAGAAAAAAACCATTCAGAAATGCTGCAAAAGATGGGCTTCTCCAGGATAAGTCCGAACAAGACATCATTCCAGAATAAGTAGTGCCAGGGCTGCACATGAAAGACCTCGCAATTCAGATTTTCACACAAAGCAACTTGTTTTCTATAAACTACATAAAAGTTTCTGAGCTTACTGGAAGATGAGAGAATTACCAGCATTAGTAAAAACACAAGCAGTTCTTAAAACTTTATAGAAGCCAGTCCTGTGCCAGACATGAAGTAACAGGAAGTAGAAGACAGGCATGAACAAGAGATCAGAGCCAGTGCTCTCTCCTTCAAACTGTAGAGGAGAACTGTGTCAAGCTGTGTCACCCACTCCAATGCCAGCCACGCAGAGCTTCAGGCAGGACTCAATTAATTTAGTCAAGCTTCACATCCCTGTTCCCAAACATCGTATATCACTGCAGCAATACCTCAGAAAAAGAACCAACAAAATTCACAGTTAAGTTGGGGTGCCTGCCAAAGAAGCACCCTACATGAGAGCAGGAACTTTCTGCTGCACAGAAATTACCTGGGCCCACAGGACATAACCCTCATCTGCCCAGTAACTCACTCTTCAATCCATCTGCAAACAAACATTAAAGACTGGAACAGCATGACTGGCTCCTCAGCTCATCCCACAATCCTACAAACAACAATAGGCAGCTGCAGTAGGGTCTGGTATCACTTGAAAAGCATCTTCTTCTGGAAGTCTATGTATGCCTTTGTTTCAAAAGATGTAAACACAGCCATGAAAGATAAAGTAGCTGTTTGAATGTGCCTCACAAAGAAAGAGTAATTCCTACCCACAGATTGGGAAGCCATCCCAGGATTACCACTCATGTATTTGGGATCTTTGTCTGCGTTTCTTTTATGCCCCAGAAAAACAAAGACAGAGAAACACCTATATGGCAAAACGCAAAACTGAGTTGATATCAATGTCTATAAGTGGATATTCAGAAACTATAAAGCAGCAAGTTTTCCAAAAATAGTATTTGAAAACAGAAGCTCACACAGGGAGAAGGCAGGCTCCCACTGAAGACAAGAATTCACAAGAAGAAAGAATGATGAAAGAGACCATTTTTAGTCAAGCCTTAGATCTAAGAAAATAGGTCCATCATGGGATTTTGAGAGGTCATCTGGTCCCACCACTGTTTCAAACCTGGAAGATCCCTATTATTTAGTTGGGGCTGATCATATAGAACCCATTAAAAGCCATCAGTAATAAAACACAAAAACCAATAAAATCTACTCCAGTGCTTCAGAACCTTTCACAGAGATTTTTCTTCACAATTAACCTTTATCTCAAATTTGAGTTCATTATTACTTGCAATATCCATACTGGACAGACAGTTCCCCCTCTCCAATTTTTGTTTTGGTTGGGGGATTGGGGGTTTTTGGGTTTTGTTCAATTTTTTAATTTACATATTTATGTCTACTCTCATCCCACTTCTCTAGGCTAAACAATCCCAGTATTTTAACCTTTTCTCACCGGTTCTGTTTTCCAGACCTCTGATCATAGCTCACTTCTCCCCTGAATTCACCTTAATTAACAAAATTAACTCAGCCCCATCAGGAAACTAGAAATCTTCTAGTTTTGCACAGCCCCAGTATGCCTCTCCATCTTTGTAAGAAAATCTAAAGACAGATGGAACTTTTCCCACTGAAGGAGTTATACTTCCTGCTTATTTTTATTACCAAGAGTTTATTTTTTCAATAGAAAAATGCTTGGATTAATTCAAGGAAATGACATCAACTATTCTCACACATCCTCACTTCCCATCTTCCATTTCCCTGTGAAGCACTAATGATCATCCAGAAAAAAAAATTCCAAACAACAACAACAAAAATGTATATGACTTATAAAATCACTTTTAAAGAAACAACTGGTTCAGGGATATTAGGTTTAGGGACAGTAAATGTCAGCTACAGGGGTGAAGAAGGCATACAGACCAATTTTTGGTTTTTATTTGCATAATATAAATAAAAAAGCATTAGCATCATCACTCAAAAACACCAGGGCTTACAGATGACAAAATGTATGTGAAAGAACAATTAAAGAGACTTACAGGAATAAATCCCACTCACATTCCTAGATACGTCAGGTACCTCTGAGTGGTTGGGAGTAAGGTCTAGAGATACTTCCCAAAGTATATTATTTGCAATAACAAGACAAACAGCAAATTCCTAACATATTACTCAAATTGGGAAAAGAGTGAGAGTTATCTCTTAAGATAAAAGTTATAAACTTGATTGTTCCTTGCTGCTTCTTTCCTCTCCACTCAAAATAAAGCCTTGCTTACCAGAACATACATATATCCCCAGTCTAGTTCCCTTTATTTTTTTGATGTCTAAGGATTTCCAGAAGAAAGCATTTTAACTTTTGCTACATGCTTCTCATTCTGTTTCATTCTACATTTGACCTCTGCAATCTCATAGGAAGTGTCCAAGATAATCAGACAGGGATCTTGTGTTCAAACCTCTCCTTTCAGTTACAGCCTCGTGACAGGAAAAAAAATAAAATTCTTAAGTCAATTCCCTAGGGCAGCCAGACCAATGCAAAATTCTAAGCTTAGAAAGAAGCAAAATGGAGTTTAGTGCTTTTTTTCTAAATAGAGATTTTTAAAGCTTAGGGAAGTACAAAACAAATACTGCAGAAAGAAAGGAACACTGGTAGTACATTGTTAGGAAAAAATAATATGGGTTGCCTTGGTGAAGGCATTTTCCCATAAATATAGATAGGTACCATGACATTACTGTTTTTACCACTAGTTTTTAAAACTAGAAGAATCCTATTCATCCTCTCTTCTGCCCCCAAAAAAGTATCTTTAGAATATTAAACAAACCTAGTAAGCAGAGAATGAGAAGAGTTAACAGAACATTTATATATGTATGTTACCATAATGACTTCTCCACTATTTTGGTCCTGAAAACCTCCTCCTGGTCCAGGTTTACAGTACAGTAGCAATCTCTCATCTTGTTTGGCCCCGGATATGTAGGAAGATTTTTGGCTTCACCTGAAGACAAGAAAGAAAAAAACCAGAAAGATTACACACAGCATGGCTAAAGCAAAGTATTACATTCCTTCTCAAATGTGAACTCCATTAAACTTTGCAGCAGTCTCCTGTTCTCAATGCAGCAGGTCCTGACAGTCACCAGGTTTAGAGCTCAGCTAAGAACTCAACTGTCTGTTGCATCCAGTTTACTCAGATGTATTTGGATGCAGACTATCTTCTTCCATACAATGTTTAGGTTTTGCTCAATGTTCCCCTAAGATACCATGAACACCACACAACCCAGCAATCAAGCTTTTCAACACAGCTCACTGACTTTATCCTAAAGCCATTACCAGAACACAGCAAATGAGCTGTGCAGATCACAGCCCCACCACTCACCACGGATGTGGAGGCGCAAAACAGTCACTTTAGTTACAGCCAGCCTTAGATCACAGCAGGGACTTCAAAGCACTCTGATAGGATAATTAGCACTTGTGAGTGAAGCCGCCTAAGGTCCTTGCACAAAGGTACCATGCAAGTCATGAATATTCTTCACAATAAACATTTGTTTCAAAACTACAGCAAGAACTATGTATAATTAACAACAACAGAGAGGACAGGACTGAGGAACTCAGGGTAACCAAGAAATTACCAAACCCAAGCATATGAAACAAGAACGAAACCACAGTTTTCCCCTCTACATATCAACCAAAGCCGAGCACTAAATTTCCTTGACTGACTGATACAAATCAAAACTCTCCAACAGGAAACTGGACAATGCCCCTCATCGTTTTGCTTAAGTACATATCACTATGTGGATGAGTGATTTAATTCTAAAGACAAAACTCAGACCTAAAGGTAAGTCTGCAATGCTCATGGTCTTATTTACTGTCACTCTTCCAGTAGCTGGAGATTATTAATGCATAGCATGGCTACTAGATCACTTTCTCCTGGAAAAAATATAAGGAATAAAACTAAAACTGCACAGACCAAGGGAACACAGGCTTGTTTGTCAGTACAGAAGGAAACTCAAAATCATGATAACAAATATAACTTTCTATCCAACCTCTGCAGCTCAGCTTAAGGGCATGTGACATTGTTTCCCTGTCTCTGGCTCTCAAACATCCTTATACTATTAACAGAATCACCTTGCTTTTTTTTCAACCTTATCTTCAGTAAGACATGCTTTTCCCTTTTGGCAGATTTGTTCTGCATCAATCTGATGCACGTGCCTGTAAATACTGAAAATGCATAGCAAGGAAATGCTGAGCCAACCTGCACCCTCAGCTATAAAGGCATGAAAGGACACAGGACTCCATGTCTTCCTGCCTATGATCTCTTCCTGGCACACTGTTCACACACTTTTGCTAACTGACCCATGGCATGCCCTTGGAAACATCACACAACCACATTTCTCACAAATGGCTTGTATATGGCTGACTGTATGAGCATGTTTTCTAAATCTAACCATGGAGCACATACAGAGGCACAAAAAAGGGACTTGAAACTGTTGCTTCAGACAGTAATGCCTCACTTGAGAGGTCTTCTAAATAAGTTTGTTTTCTCAGCTCAGCTGATACAATAGCATTCTTCCCACTTCCTTCAGAGAGTTGTGAGACACTGCATTAAAAAAAAGTTGTCTCCACTGTAATTTGAAGGTGTGACTGGAACATATGTTGGAGCACTCAGTGTGGTGTTAAACTAAGCCGAAGTGTTAGCAATAGTTTAACTGCAGCAGCTCTAGACAAAAATATACTGAGGATTATTGATGGCTTGCTCAGTCTGCACTGAAGTCTATCCTGTGATACTAAACCTCCAAATTTTATTCTTGTTAGTCTGAGTTCAAGCAAGTTACAAATCAAATGCACTACTCTCACACAGACTGAGGCCTCCAAATCTGTCTTCTCTCCCCAAGCAATCAAATTCCTATTAATTCTTCTCCATTAAAGTCACACGGGACCAGCCCCTTTCCTGGACAACTGGGTAAGGCTCCCCAAAGAGACAGAGTGTCAACAGGAAGTGTTTCAATAGCAGACTGATAAGGAAGTCTTCCTCCAGGGCTGGCACGCTGTTCTCACGGCTCTTCCAAGAGAAGGACACAAAATTTAAGCTCAAAATCAAACCAAACAGTAACAGAGCTTCCCTTTTTCTTCACTCTTCCACGTCCTACTTCAAGATTAATGCATCACATGAAACCAAATCGCTACTCATCTTGATTTCCTTTCTTTTTATGTTCACTTAAGCACTTAAAGGTAATAGTTATGTCAAATACTCTGTAAGAACCACATTTTGAAAAATCAGTTATTTTCTTTCTTAAAAGACTTACAACGGGAAAGCCCACAATATAGAAACCTAAATGCAACATGAAGGAAGACACCATTTAGCATCACTAGAAAATGGCTGCCTGCACAGTCTGCACAGCAGATTAAAGGTCACCACCATCACAAGGTTAGAAAGTGCACAGAGGGAAGATAGAGGGAGAAGACGTTTTACAGTAAATTTCTTTCTTCAAAATGAAAAAGACCCTGAAAAACCACTGAGACTAGAACAAGGGATTAATTGACCAACCCAATCTATTAATCATGTTACTGACTTGAGTAGCTTACAAAAAAAAATACTGTTTCTTCCCAACACTGGCAGCAGCCAATGGCTGTTTAGATTCCTCCAGCACTGAGCAGTTGAGAAAGAAAAATTTATCAAGCTTTCAAGCATAGCTAAAGACTCAGCTCTCTAGCCAGACATTTTAAGCCAACAAATGCGCTCTGTTAGAGCTTCAGTTGCTCTTTAGATTCTTCCAAGACAAAAAAAGTTCCTCTGTGGCACTGTTTTGCCATCTACAATGAAGCTGAACAACTTGATCAGTATTTTTTTGGATTTGCTACCAGTGAAATGAAAAAAAAGAAAGCCCTGAATACATGACACAGTCATGCACCATTCCCTCAAAAAACAGATTTGATGAGATCATTTATTCTGGGCAAGAATTTAATCACTTAACCTGTGTAGAAGAGACATCTTCATCAACTGCATTTTCAAAAGCCAACTCCCTGTTTTTTTTTTCTCCTCTCCTCACATGTGAGAAGTACCTGTACAAGAGAACTTGGAGAGATTTTGCAGATGAAAGGTCAATACACTTGCCTTTAAAACCTTCAGTTTTCCATTTCCACTAAGAAGAAATGGAATGTTTCTTATGATGTCTAAGACCCTGACAATTTAGACTACACACAAGCACTTTGTTTTGGAGCATAAGGCTTCCATTTGGAGCCACAGCACCAGAATAATCTGTTCAAGTTTGCAGTAGCTTTCCCCTCTATCCCTGCACTTCTAATGTACATGGGTCCTAATTTAACTGCGTGCCAAACTCAATTTAGCACCAAGTACTTAAACCTAGCAAAGCTGATTTCAGCTACAGAAAAGTTAACATTAGGTATTTTGGACAAGTCTTAAAAAATAGACTATACAATTCTGAATATGTCACTGGCTTGCTATCTTCTCCCATTCTTCTCCTAGAATTACTATGGGGTCGCTACAGTTCAAAAACAGACTACCACAGCAGCACAAATAGCTTAGCTTGAACCAGGCACAGGGAATGCAACAAGCTGGGAAAAAGATCAAGGAAAAACTAAAAATTGTACTCATCTTCCTTGTTCTTTCCAATGTTGCGTATTCCTGCCCTGCTAAAACACCAGCAAAAAAAAATTAAAATAAAAAATTAAAATTTAAAAAAATTAAAATAAATAAACAGGTAAAAAGAGCTCTCTTACACATATGGCAAGAAAGGGCACTGGGAGCATAATGGGAAAGAACTACTAACACTTTGAAAATGCTTCTAGGAATAAACAAATGTATACATACATTTCCTTAAGGTTTTGCCATCTGAACTTCTTGAAGCCTCAAGTATTTTTACTTTAATTTAGATACTTGCCATTGTGTTATCTTTGCTTCTGATGTATTTCCCCAGATGCAACTTTCTGAAAAGCAAAGACTACAAGACAGGCACGTATTATATCTACCTTTTGCAACAAACTTCCTGCCCTTATGCTGCCAAATGTGGGGTCACCAGCACACATCTGCCAATCTGAATGCATTAACGAAGACTTTGAAATGCATTAACAAATTTAGCTTGCTGTTTTCTAGCAGCAACATATTTGACCACAATGGCATGAGAGAACCATTTCTCAAACTGTTTCAGAAAACAAACAAGCAAACAGAAACCTATCTCCAAAAAAGAAATCCAATAAAAGCAGCTGAGCTTTCAGTGCTAGACCATTTGACTTCAGGGAGAATGCTGAAAGACTTAAGTATGGAAACAAAATACCTAAAATCTGAAAAGGGCATCGTATGCAAACCCACAGCAATCCACATTGTTCGGCTACATTCAGGAAAACACTCTCCCCCAAAGAAACTTGCAGGGAAGCATTTCAAGAAAAATAACAGAGTAGCAATGTATGTCAAGAAAGAAAAGCTCCTCCTGTTCTCCTTTAAGCCCTCTATCTCAATAGAGATGCGGGAAATCTTGAAAAATTCTCAATCACTCCTTTCAAGTTTTCTTTCTTTCTTCTTTCATAAAGCATTATTGCTTGAACATCCACAGACAAAGCAAAAATGGAAAAAGGAAAATATATGTACACCCAGACCTCTGATTACAACAACTGATGCTTAAAAAGCTACTCATGCACAAAATTCAGCATATGTATCAAGATGACAGCAAGTTTCTAATTAATACTTAATTTTACTTGAAACATAAATATAATATCACTCAATGCTGATTAAAACATACAGAAATACCTAGAATTTTGGGCCAATGCATTAAATTTAAACTGAACAGAAACAGTTACATTAATGTTGAATGCTGAGAAAGCAGTTCATTTTCTTGCAAATAAAAGATCATCTTTTTCACAGATCAGATGGGGACTAGGGGAGGGATATGACAGCAATATCAGGTAGAATATACTGAGAAAATAATCCCTTTTAGTATTGAAATGGTCACAGTTGAAAAACTTCCATCCACATTAGAAACCAATTTTGTTACTGAACAGCTAATGTGATAATTATATGGCATTGATGTAATGTCTTGACAGTAGAATAGATGGTTTCATTTGTATATAATTCCTGTACGTAGATATACTGTGTGTTCCTCTCAGAAAAGAGTTTGAATTAATTTTTGCCAGTCCAAATAGAAAATAGCAATAAAATAAAATAAATTTTAAAAGCGACGTTCCAAGAACCAGTATACTCAGCATACAACTATGGAGCTATGCAAGTAGCTTAGTACTCTTTTGTACTTCTGGAGTAAAATAAAAACAATAAATACTTTCAAGCAATACATGCCAAGCGTCAAAAACGTTCTTTTCCCTCCAGTTCTGTGCGGAATTTTCACAGCCTAAAAATAAGAAAAAACATGAAAACCAAATCTCTAATAAAGGAAACTGATTTATTTTTTAAAAGTATTTATTTTAAAACAGATGTTGCTAGAAATGCTACTTGTCCAACAATCTCTCTTTGCCTTGCCCTCTGGCATTTATGTACACACACATACACACAACTCTCCTCTCACAGAGAGGCAGATTGCATTAGATTTCTAAACCAGGTCAAAAACAGCCATCTGTGAAGAGATTTTGATGATCTGGAAAATGGGATTTTTAGATGACCTGTTCTTAATCTAAAAGCCCTTGCCTGCCAGACTCTTTCCACGTGAAATGGTCATCACATTATCAGGGAAGGCATTTTCTCAGCAAAACAATACTGAAGACCTGGGCATTAGCAAGAAGCCCTGAGCAGCTGATACCACCATGTTCCTTCAGCAAGCAGCCATCAAGGAAAGCACTCTACATCAATTACAACTTTTTTAGACATGAGTATCGTGTGGAAACCCTCTTGGCTTCAAGGAAAGCATCAACCGCAGATCTTTTGGCATGAAACTGAAGACCAGCACCAGCTGATACCTCTATTCACAGCCTAGTGACGGGAACATTTGGCATCTGTCAAAATCCCACCTGCACAAACCACCTCACCAAAACCACAGTACAGCCAGCGCCATACTACTATACAACCTTTCCCCCCCTCACATGATTCAACTTATTCTATGCCACTCAGGAACCTTCATCAGATCCTTCTCTGCTCTGGAGCCTGTTCTGGCACAGCAAACAGGCCCTACTGACAACTGTACCAATGGCTAAGCCTAATCAGCCACAGCCTGCATGGTGAACAGACTCAAACCCATCACTCAGAATGGCAAGTAGCCAAATTCCCTTTTTCCTATATGCGTGTGATCAGACATTCCAGTTCTCCTTCTGCAGCCCTGAAAGGCCAATAAACTGTCCACATATCTTGCTTTATTTTTCTGCATATAACAGAAGCAGCTGAGGATATTTTCACTGGAGAGCAATGAGAAGTTGCAGGCTGACAGTCTTACTTTTCATGTAAGAAGAATGAACAGAGAGAAGGCTCAAAAGATCTTGTCATGATCTTAAGTACTTAAGTGCTTACAGCACAAGGGCTGTTAATCAAATCCCAGGGCTGAGAGGAAAGATGCCTATAAAGCAAGTTTCATGAGAGCTGCTTGCAAAATTAAGACTTTAGTTTGTACAAGAGGAGAAGCATAATTCTCCTCAACTCTTTAATAACTGTTTGCATACTACTTGCCAATATTGTGGTCAGCAGCAGGCATTGGGTTTCTCTAAAGATCCCCTTAGAATAGTAACTTAATCCCACAAAATAAAAAATACCACAGTCCAGCTGCTTTTTAACAAGACTGAAGCTATTCTATGTAAAATTACACTTTGATGGTATTTTACTATTTTAAAGTAGAATACCACCAGGAAAAGGTATTTCTCAAGGAATTTATGTTAAAATTCTGGAGTTAGCATTATAAGTTGCTTTGATATGGTTTTGTCATATTTCTACAGAAAAGCTGACAAATTAGCTAGACTCTGAGTTGACACAAAGTTAGACTCAGTTCCACAAGCTATTTTTCAGTCCAGCTTGTGTTTTGAAGACAGTACGACGGTACTTTGCATCAAGACGTCTCATGTAACTTCCCAGCTGCATTTGCTAGCGACTTGGGAGGTTTTTCTTACAGTTTCAGAACTGTAGGGACTGGCTACAGGTCATTCTGAAACCTCTGAATTCTGACCTTTGTTTAGATTGTGGCTTGTGCAGTTCTCGGTAGGTTTTCTGATTTTGTTCCAAGGTGGGGCATTTGCAAGGGAGAGCTGCTTGGTTTGGTGGTAAACTTCCTAAAGTTATAAAAGACCTTCTCTCAGCAAAGTTTAAGTCATGAACATCTGTTGTGGGAGGCCATGAGGGAGAGACTCAGGCTGCAGGAGGGGCAGAGTAGCTGAGAGGAAGTAACTTTAAACAGGCTATTCCATCATGGAGCTGCACTGAGCAAACAGCAAGCAATTCCAGCTATTTTTAGAAAAACACTATGATACAGGAAATACAAGCAAATGATTTACAACATCAAACAACGAAATTCAACAACAAGTGTTCCCTCTTGAGAGCCTCTGTACTTTAGCATAATTTAAAATTATTGCTCTGTAGTAAGGAACCTAGTCATTGCTGAAGAACAAAAGTACTGTTCTCAAAAATATCAGCATAAGCTAAGAGAAATGTCTGTGGAAATAAGTATTTTTACTTTCATTTATATTACTCACAGACAAAACCTAAAGTCGTGTCACAAAAAATTAAAAAAGGACAACTTTTATCTGTGTATATACCATTTTTTTTAAATTGTAGATCAAAAAGCAACAGCTGTGTGGAAAAACTAACAAAAAAAAGCAATGTAAAAGGTGTGATGCCCTCTCTCTTCCAAGACAAAATCACTTCTATCACAACAAGAGACATCAAAAATTTTTAGAGTAAAGTAACATCAAAAGCACAAATCTGTCAAAGGTTGTGCTTTGCTTAGATTAAAAACTACTAACTGAAAGGAATAATTGCTGAAAAGGCAAAGCTTTCTTTTCTTTTTCCCTCTAATGCTTCTGCTGTCCACAATAGCTCTTGCTTTAGTATTACATCTTCACCAAGCAGAGTCTCACAGGATCAACTTTAGATCAGGTTCAGTTTGGTCCTGTGGCTCCACAGTGTTCAAAGCAAAATAAAACCTGGCTATTGAGCAACTGGGTTATTTTTTAGCACAGAGGTTCAAAGCAATCTTGAGAACCATCTAAGATTTAGGAATTAATTGAGAAGAGAGTGTCTTCCTCCACATTCAAAACACTCTTCCTATTACAAAATTAATTACCATAATGGAGAAACAAGGTTTTGATATCTCCTCAACTTGCTTTACTTTAGTCTTTCTTCAAGAACAGTGAAAATAGGTACTTTTCTACAACAAGATCAAATCCTTTTTTCCCATTTTAATATTCCTCATGTGTTTTTTCACACAGGACAAGCATCCCCTCTATTAAGGAACAAAAAAGAAGGAAACCCTTTAAGCCAAGTGTGATCACAACCAGTTCTCAGTCTACAAGCTTATCAATAGGTTTTGAATGAAAAAGGGAAATCATACCTTTCTACCTGGAGTCTTAGGCAGCTGACAAATGCGATACGTTACAAACTCAGCTCTCAGATTAGGACATTATCAAACCCGTCCACAGTATCTGTTTTACTTCAGTTACCGGGCCTTTATTTACATAACCCTTTTTCCAGTAGAGTGAAACAAAAGTAAATTCCACTCAGACATTACTAAGGTTGGTGCCTTATAAATAAGGTTGGCTATTATAGGTGACCTTAAAAAATTAATTTCACTGTTGAACAGCCTGTATTGCACAGATGCATGACAACAATACACAAGAATTTACATAAATTACGCTAATTTCTTGTTGATAGCTTGCAGTTCCATTAATGAAGCAAAACCAATAGCATCTCCCCCTCCAACATTTTAAGGTGCCTAAAAGCATTTGAGCTTGACTATCAAAGCAACCACCTGCCAGCTTGCAGTGCTGTGCAGCTAAACTCTTAGGTCTGCAGGTGCAAGGATACACTATAACTGATCTACAAACGCACTGCACTGATTTCTCCACAGAGGGTCAGAGGACAACACGCCTCTACTCTGAGGCCAGACTGCCTTAACCACAAGCCTGGCCCAAGAATTCCTAGAGGTGGCTACATCCAGAACATCAATACACTGACAGAACTGAACCATCATCATCGTCATTCAAGATCCTCAACATTCCATTTACCATGTCAGCAGGCTTACTAAACAAGTATTTCTTTTTCAGAAATCTCATCAGCACAGGATTCCTGGCTCCTTGTTGAAATAAAATTTTCATTTAGAAATTACAGATGAAGACAAACTGACCTAAGTACTGGGAGGAAATGACAATTGTAGCTACCTCTGCCTTAAGTCTTGGAAAGTTTTCAAATTGCAAGCTAGGATTGTATGGGATTATTTTTAAAACAAGCTGTAAAAGATCTATCCACAAATCTAGAGCAGTATAAGGGACTTGATTGACCAGCACTGAACAAAACGAACTGCAAAAAAACAAACACAAATTCCCCCATCCAATTTCTCAGTGTACCAGGTGGTGGCTGGGGGAAGAATCTTTCAAGGAAATGAAGTTCACATGTACAAATATCATTTACTTGCTCTTGCCTCATCTGCAGTCAAAGGATCAGTACATAAGACACAACACACTCATCTCTGCACAAAGTAACTGCCAAAATATATCGTTATGTTGTCTTCCAGGGGAAGCTAATGCAGCAGGATTAAACAAACTTCAAAGCAACACAGGTCTGTTCTACTCCAGTGGACATTCTCCCAGAAATTAACTACAACCAAAATTTAATTTTAAGTCTTGATCTAATCACCTAGAGGCTGCGTATTTTTCCAGTCTGGCAATGTTTTTGGGAAGCTGGGTATTCCCTATAAGCTGCTCATCTACACTCACAAAATTCATGCAAAGTTGAATTTTAACAGATCTCTTTAGTCACCAAATGCACCTGGTCTCACACAGAATGACAGGAAAGCTAACAATGTGAACTAGTATTCTATTTGTAATGATTGTGAGTGTACGATTCCTATGAGAATCAGCTGAAAACTGGAGACAGAACAAGACCACCACAAAAACCTTCACAAAAAAAAAAACAAAAAAAAAACAAAAAAAAAAAAAAAAAAAAAAAAAAAAAAAAAAAAAAAACAAAAAAAACAAACACACCTCAACTGGCATTTNNNAAAAAAAAACCACACAAAACCAAACCACCACTACTTGGACTTCCTACGGATATCATCATTTTCTCCCACACACTGGTCTGCACCCTCTGCCTACTCATGTCATAATCCTAATTTGTTCTCAAGGCACAAACCAGACATTGGTAAGAAGCAATACTTCGCACAATTCAGGTGCCTGCAATAACATCTACTGTTGACAGACTCTTGTATAAGAGGATTTGGGCCATGAACATAACATGTTTTTCGAACCATGACTTGCTATCCATTGACTAGATGTGGAGCTTAGCCAGCTAACAGCAACATCTGGGTTATGCATTTACAATCACTCTGTGTATATTTTCCCCTTTTACTTCTGATCTGGGCACCAAACATTTTCTGCACTTGTTTGTCTTTTAAACTGCTACTTCCCACAATGAACCACCACCCCTAAAATCTTCTAGTACCAAGATAAAGCACTTCAAGAGCCTTCATAACAGTATATTACACAGCAAGGACTGGAAACTGCCACTGTCCTAAAGCTGTTTGAAACCTCCATTAAATCTCAGCTCCATCAGACACTTCCAGGTACAGATAATTCAGCAAGAAGAGTTTCTGCCCCAAATACTGAAGTCTGATTCAGGTACCATGACACTAAGCCATCTATGTTAACAATTTTGGTTCTTACCACTGCTTTTACAAATCTATAGGTTTCACAAAGTTCAAGCTAATAATACATTTGCAATGCAATTGCAATACAATTGCAATGCAATGCAATGTTCTTAATAGTATAATGGATGAAGCCAAGTTTAAGTGACATGTATTTCAGCACATTGAATTACTTAAAATTCACCTGCCTTATAGACAATACTTTGTTACTGTGAGTCCTGAATTTAATACACTAATTTCAGTGGGACTCCAATAATATGTCAGTTACCATGACGATAATATATTTTCCAATATAATGATGCTGCTGAACCCAAACAGCGAGCAGTAGGGGAGCATGTAACGGGTTAGCAGACAACAACCTGTGGTGCAGTTCATTTTTTAAACAAGATTTCAAACAGTGACTAATCTGATTGCCCCGAGAAGGGGAACATCACATGAATCCTGGCCTGAGGAACAAACCTAACGAAGAAAGCATGACTCATCGTGCAGGCAATGTGATGAGAACCAAATGCTTGATCATCCAAATTCAGTAACTATGGAAAGAGAAAACACATTTACTTCTTCACTTCTCAGCACAGTATGGATAACACAGGTACAACACTGCAGAAAAACAAGCAAGAAGCTGAATACAGTCATTTATTTGCAAGCAATGATCAAAACTACAGACTTGAGAAGTTTGTGTAGCTGTGTGCTCCAAAAACACATCACTTGATATAAGCAGCTGAGATTCTGAAGAAACGTCTAAGCCAAAATTACAATATTCCCCTGCAATTTCCACAAGCATTCATATGATTTAAATTTGTATTTACAGGGAAATATATAACTTTTCATGAACTGTCTGCAATCCTCTTGGGGTTTTATGCAAAGTATAAAGTGAGTATTTAAAATGGAAAGTGACCTACTTTCCTTTCCTAAATTATGCAAAGTGTTGATATAATGAAACTCAATTGATGTTGGTTTTTTTCAGTCTTCTGGTTTCAGTTTACAAGTTAGTCATATCAGCTGCAGAAAATGGGGTAAAGTCACACTAATCGTGAAGTATTCATGAAGTGTTAAATATTTTGCATATTTATTACTAGTGAAAAAGCAGAAATAATTTGTTTATGCAGAAGCAAAGGAACTCAAAAACATGAACAAGATGAATATGTGACAACGGCTCCAAAATACATTCACAAAGTTTTATTATTACGTGTACCTCCAGCCTCCTAATTCTGTCTAACACAGCACAAACCTACTCTGACTTTGCCTCAGTAGCAGAGGTAAAACAGTAATGAGAGCTGTACCAATAAAAAAAAATATTCTCTTCCTTAAAATGCTTAAGCCTACACAAACATTCATACATGGTAAGGGAGGATTAAGCATTAAGAAGGGAAGGGCAGGTAAAGGATATTTGACAGGATGGAAGTATAAAGGCACAGCATTCCTCAACATAATGCAATACAAAAGATGTACTGAAATGTAATGTTAATCTTAATTCAGAAGTCTTATTCTGAAAACTTTGCCAAATCAAACCAAGATCCAACTTCACAGTCTTTGAGCCAAACACGGCTAGTTGGTGACCACAGCTTGCTTTCATGGCACACAGGTGGAGAAGGCACTGCAACCAAGCTTATTCCGCAGCCCAACAACCAAAAAGGACAACACAGATTTAAGTAAATTTAAACTCACAGTTTTGAATCACAGTTATGTGGTGCAACCACTCGGTCATCAAAAGCCCAAAATACACAAATCCTTGGTTAACTCTGTCATCAGCACTCTACAGAACACATCAAACAGACAAAAAGTGATAATTTACCCACACATATCAACTTCATCTTTTCCAGAGCCCAACAGAAGTGAGAAAATCATGCTTTTCTTTCTCATACAGACTGTACTAGTTTTATCTCAAACTTGAAAAACAGAAAGCAATAAATCCTTTCATATTTATTGAGGGTCACATGAAGCTATGCTATCACATGCAGGCAGTGTCAATAGATATCTAAAGGCCAAACTACACGTGTGCAATATCAAGTTGTCCTAAAATAAACTTCTCAAAGCCCTGTGCAAATTCATGGCTTGCAAAAGAACAGGAGACTGGAGTCAGGGAAAGCTTCTGATAATCATGTGTAAAACAAAGTTGATTTCTGGATTATATCATACACTTTCATGGACTCTAAGGAAGTTCTTTACAGACATTTACAATAACCAGCCGCAAAAATTAAAGCGTGTAAATAGACATGCCCATCCAAAGACTATTTGCTGGATAAAAATACTCCCTTTTTTTACCTTTTAGGGTAGAACACAAGTTACAAAGAGTAGATGGACACAAATCCATGTGCATGCTGTAGTCATAACTTTTAATGCTGTGGGATGGGGATGACTATGCCAGAGATTTGGCTACCAAAACAAACTAATGCTTCTTTGGAGAGATCACCCAAGAATGGAAAATCATGCACTCAGCCTCAGTTAACTCCTTTCCCATTTCATGTGGTTTCAAAGTGGTCCATTCATTTTTACAACACAACGCAACGCAGCAGAGCTGTTGTGTGCAGGAAGGTTCCATCCCCATGCAAGAAGGTGGCTCTTTTGGTTGAAGACCTGGATTCCATCCCGGCTCTTCTGCAGACTCCATCTGTGACTGTGCATAGTAAGTCAGACAGCAAACTTCCATGGTCCAACTCCACCCCTCTCTAGAGCCTCATAACCAGAATGCAACTTCAGATCCCTCAGATGAGTCTACATGGGAGCAATGCATTATAGAATTTGCTAATGCAACCGCATGAGATTGGAGAAGCTGCATCTGAGGGCCATTGAAGCCATCCCAGACTGACCCACCTGCCTTACACCAAAGGGCTCTCCTGTGCAGCACGTCAAGATCAACACCTTGATCTGGGAAGCCTCTTTCCTGCTGTCATAACAGCACAAGGGGGAAATCAAACACAAAGCAGAATTTACCAACGCAGAGCAAGAGCAGACAAAGCACCTGGTCCTTTAACAAAGAGGTAAAACAAGCAGCTCCCAGTAAGCATGACAGGAAATATCTTACTGTTAACAGTGTCTAATTCCAGCAGCACAGTCACATCCATTCAGAAAAAAAAAATTACCCCCAAAGGCTTCATTGGGGAAAGAACACCAATTTAGGCAAGAAAAAGGTACTATAACTATTGCAAAGCAACCTGGCAGAAAATGCCTTGTGACAGAACATACTTGTACAAGGAAGACACTCTTCATGGGAAGCTGCTTGAGGTATTCCATACCAAAACAGAGAACTC
Source organism: Bombycilla garrulus (assembly GCA_013400315.1). Lineage (NCBI taxonomy): Eukaryota > Metazoa > Chordata > Aves > Passeriformes > Bombycillidae > Bombycilla > Bombycilla garrulus. Next base: position 493,841 of record VXBU01018849.1, on the reverse strand, counting down.
CCAAGTGGAGAGAGGGTATGTGCACACAACTGAAGCACAGACATGAGCCCAACAACAGTTCCCACTAAGGCAAAGTTCACCACTACGTACCCCAGCAATGTTACATCTCAAATAACCATGCCATATAACCACAGCATAACCATGATGCTGCCAACTAGAGAGTTAAGGGATCTGAAGGAAGACACTTTCTTCTCATCTTTCCAAGATGAGCCATTTGTGAATAGGAATGTTAATTATTTCAAAAGACATGCAGTCAGAACTGGTATTTTCTATAGCGAACATTTTTGACTGTTGAGGGGTCTCTGCAAAAGAGACTACTTGTTCCTTATTTCCAGCTCTAACCTGTTCTGAAATTAATATATTTGCATTATAAATTCAGAAGTGAGGCAGTGGGTGTACCTGCAAGCAGGAAAAGAAATGCAAATTTACTATTCAACCAATGAAACTGCCTATAAAGCTAAGCAAAAATACCTGTCTTTGAAAGACAAATCTACATAGGTAACAATACTCTGCTATTTGCTTATTTCTTGGTAATTCTTATTGTTATCGATCAAAGCTTCTCTCCTTTGAAAGGCAGATAGCTTTCTGTACTAATATGTTCTTAGCACACATAAGATATTGCTCCAGAGAAAGAGCAAACATTGTTTAATAGCATAAGTTTGGTAGGAAAGCTCAAAAGCAAGTACAACTGATTTTCAACCAAATTGCAAGTCAGTGTCTTCTTTTCCTGTACTCCAACACAGCCCTTCTGTGTCAGAAGACAAGAGTTATAAGGCGGTTTTTAAGCAGGGAACAGCAATGTCCTCACCAGTTTCAGTAACTCTGCAGCTTCATAGCCACCTGAAGCCACCACAGGCCAGCTGACTCCTCACTGTCCATCTTCCCCCACGTGGTGCAAAAGCATACGTTCATGTGCTACACAAATCCATTCAGCAGAACAGACCACATCAGCTCAGAGCACATCTTGTGCAACCATGAGCTCTGACACCATAGAGGTTCCTGATGGATCCACACCACAGCCTTTTGCCTTGTTGCAAGAAATGGGGCAGCAATGAGAGTGAACAGGACAGAGCTTGTGCAACTGCACGGCACTGGACACATTTCATACAGCTTTATGGGATGTAAACTCCTGGAAGATCTGAGGCTGCCATCTCAAGCACTTGAACTACAGGCTCATTTTTAACAGCTGCTCTTGCTGGTGTTGTTCTATGATGCCACTGATCTAAAGATTCAAGCAAAAGCAACAAAGTCTCTGACAAAAACAATCTGGTCTACTTACATAAGATCCAGTTTAATTCATCATCATACCCCATTCAACTCTGTATTACCTGACCACCACGTAATGCTCTCTGCTGGTTAGCCTCTTCACCCTTTTTACTCTTGAGCCCTTTGAAAAAAAACCTAATAATCCTGCAAAGTTTTCCAGAGCTAACAACATCCTTCTATCAAAATCAAAGGGAAGTATGTGAAGAACACCAATCTATATAAAACAGCACCAAATCTCGACCACTCTGCAATGCTTGAGCCCAAATAAACCAATTTGAACTTTTTTCCAAGGCATTCTTTGACAGTCAATTTCCCTACTTTCATTTTATTTTTCTACTTTTACTTTTTATTCTTCCCTTTACTCAGCTGAATCACTACTGTGATTGAAACTTAGACTGTATATCATCTCTTTCATCAGGTTCTCACTCCTTACCAAAATGAAGTCTAAAATCAAGAAACCCACAAAGTAATCAGCTATTCACATCCTCCCATACCCTACTTATCATCAGTAATGCTTCTTCTCCATCAGACAATTAAATATTTTCCCCAAAAATGGCATCACCTGCACACGTTACCTCTAATTCCACACAACTGCACGGTGTCAGGCTGGGTCACTGGCTCTGCATCTCCAGTGCTTTCCCTGAGGTCAAGCACAGCTCCTGCCTCCCCTGGCTCAGCAAACTGAAGATGGCATGGTGTGGCCACAAGTCGGTTTTTACATTGGATCAACAAGTTCAGTCAGTTCCACAGCCACCTGCCAACCACTGCACTCGAGGGCAGAAGCTGCAATAACAGCCCCTCTAAAAGACAATGCACAGTTATAGCAAGTGAAGTGTGTCCCATTAACACTGATCTCTCCAGCTGTATTCAAATCCGGCTATGGAGGAGCCATATCAGAATCACTGCTTCACCAAACTCATTACAGCTCCCACTGCAAAACCACATTTCCCCTCCTAGCCAGCACAGTCATTCCCTGTGATGCACATGCAATCTGAAGGTAAGCAGACCTATTAGACTTTATTAAAAATACTGTCTTGAGATTATTCACAACAGCTGTTTCCTCTTCAAGCTAGTGGAAAACAGATGGCAACATAACAAGAGCTAGATAATTTTAAAAATTAACTCTAAAACATGACACTTGTACAGGATGTCTTCCACTCATGCATCTCCAAATGGGATAGTAAAATAAATTGGTGCCAAATGTCATTTTGCTAGCACAATATAGCATAATTAACACATCAAGAAGGGCACAACAAAGAATACTTCAATTTGCACGGAAAAGCTGCATGTGGTGTAGAACATAAAGCTGTTGTTGTAGATTCCCTACAAAACCACTGAGAACATTGTTTATCTCCTCTGTCAAACACCTACAAAGCCTGACAGCATCAAGACACCCACTAAGCATCAAGACAGCACAATTACAGGTGTGGAGAACAGGGGTGTATACTTTTTAATAATCATCAGCAATTTCAGCCAAGATTTACATGGGAGGGAAACAGCAAGGAAAATATTTAAAGTCATACTAATTATCTCTGTGAACATAATGAGGGGATTTTATTTGTGTCAGTCTGGTTCAACTGCAGCCCATCAACTGCATTTCATGCATATTCCATATGCTTAAGAGTAGAATTTACTAAACTATAAATACACCACTGTAACAGTTTAAACACATATTGAGGGAGACCACCTATTATTGAGCTACCGCATGTTGAAACAATTCCTACCAAAACATCAGCATTTATGGACAGACAAGAATGAATTCTCAATCAGTTATGCATCTACAGGACCAATTTAGAGCCAAAGAAAAAATTCTGGACAGAAATGAAAGCTATGCTTCTGACCACCTACTTTATGGAAACAGTTATGGGTAAGTGGTTACTTTTTTTTTTTTTTTTAAATATGCTTAGCACTGAAATGCAGTATGCAACAGACCCCTGAACTACCAGCTCACATTTCAGGATTTACTAATGCCTCTGAGTATCAGATTTAGAGTAGTGAAGAAAACAATGCTACAACACTTCATTTTTCTGGGCAGACTCCTGGAAGTGACTACTTAAGTCTGGTATACATTGAAGAACTTACAAGGTGCAGCTTTTTTTTCCTGGCAGAAGAACTTGTTTATTTTAAAAGCTAACAAAGTAGCCTCTGCCAATCCAGACAACTTTCCAAACTCCACTGCAGATCTGCCGAGAAATATACCCACTTCTATTCTCCTCCTCCATCAACATGCCTGGTACAAGCCTCCACCACCTATTCTATTAACATTTCTAAAACCTAGAAAGTAAACAACCAGAGCAGTTAGACACCATCCTTACAGTACAGCAAAATCGGTCTAAAAGAAAATTTTTGTGTATGCATCTGTTCATACCACTTAAAAAAAAACAAAAAAAAAAAAAAAAACCAACAAAACCTCAAGCATTAAATAAACCACATACATAAATTGTGCCAGATGGTTAGCACATTTAGAGATGGTCCTAAAATCAGCTCTGGATACACTCAACCCTATAACTGACAGAAAAAAAAAAAAAACAGTCCCTGTGATTCTTCCACCCATGATGTTTATTGCTGTAATTTGAAGCCGATGTGCCTCCAAACAGCAACACTTGCGGTCAGTAAAGCGTATACACAAACTGAAATACTGTCCTCCATAATAATAATGTACAGAATATATTAATAAAATACACTACACACAATCATAACCTGCATAATATATACTGTCATAATTATGTAACTGCTTTACATTATATGGGTTTTTTTATACTATTATAGTCACACGTTACAGAGATATACGAAAACCCTACACAACTTGCAAGCAACTTTTAACTTTGAAAGTCTCTGTGTTCAGCTGACATTTTAAAAACCTTTCATTTCTGACTACTTATTCTGCTGGGTTTTGATACAGCTTTATCTGAGATGAAAGAATTCTCTACTCTCTTTCTACCAGCATAATCAAATACCACATGTTGCTAATCTTTTACTACATCTTAAATACATCTGTAGTGTCCGGAATAGTGAAAGTGTTGGGTGAATTGAAGAGCCAAGCAGTGAAAGAGAACAATTAGAGCAAAAAAAAGATATTTCCTTCCATGCCATTTTATCTTTCTGACTTCCATTCTAAGGGTAGAAGACTGAATTCTGCAACTTGCCTGCCACATTATTCAGCAAATTTGTGATCTCAAACAAGACAGTGAAGTCTGTGACATACTCATGTACTCTCTAGCTGTGACTGTATGAATCAACTTCCTCTATTTATGGAAAGAGGGTACTAAATTAACTCTTGCCTTGGCATTTATCATCTACAAGCTTCATTCTCAAATTCATAGGATATCCTCTGTCCAGCACAGTCTGCCATTCCAAGTAAGTTGTGTAACTCCTGCTGGCATGGTTAACCAAAGTTGGCACATGTTCATATTACAGAGGTGAAAAAAAAAAACAAAGCAACAAATTGTTACCATCTCGTGAAACACAAAACTCAAGTAAATGACACCCAGTCTGCCATTTCCCATTGCCAGACCCACACCCAGACCTGTTCAAGTGGTACCTTTTTCATCACTTCTCTCCCTTTTGTAAAGGCAAATAGACATAAACACATTGATCGAGAATTTGTCTTATAGATTAGGAACTGAATTTCCAAACCTTAAACATAAATCCTGCCTAATTTTCTTCAGGAATCAGAAGTCATAAAACGCTGCCAGTCAGGCTTACATTTAAATGGAAGGAGATGGGACACATGTACAGCTGATAACTGCAAAATAACCACCTAAAATAAATCTGCCAAGGAATCCAATTACATCACTGAGCTTTAACCACTTGCAGTGTACTTGCAGGAATGAGAAGGACACCCATTTAACAAGCTTCCTTCCTCTTTAACAAGCTTCCTTCCTCATCCTTTTGTCCCCTCTACCCCGGCAGATCCCCATTTAAAATGCTTTACAACAACCACCTATATCATGTGGATTATCTAAAATAAAGTTATCTCCCTTGTTATCATTAAGAGCTGCAAACTATCAACAGCTCACACCCAGGGGAAGATGTTTACTAAACAGATAGTACAGCTCTGTGGTCTTCACACCAAGGAGGAAAAAGCCACTTAACCAGATAAGCCCTCCTTTCAACTTCTCTCCACTTCCACCTCCCTGCTGCAGCCTTCAGCTCAAAGGAGCACCTAATCTAACTTAGACAGTGCCAGAATCAACACTGCACTTAAGTAAAAGAACTCACATAAAACTCCAGCACTAACAGCCAAGCTTAGCTATAAAGGAACATACAATAACTTACTGAATGCATCTCGTGGGCACTCTCTGCTGCTTTGTTTGGGGAGATCCTATACCACTTTCTTTACATAACACTTGTGAATTTCCTTCCCCCCC
>VXBU01018849.1:470873-488187 GCA_013400315.1 Bombycilla garrulus | reverse complement strand
CCCCCCCCCCAATCCTGCAACTGCTGTCTCCTTAATCTTTGCTTAACTTGATTGCTTGTCATATCCCTGCTCTTACACAAGCAAGATACCCTTAAGCATATGGGAACGCTTCATGTCATGCAGCAAGGAATTACCAAACCCACAAAGTGCAATGTGTATCTTAAGATGAAAATCTCTAAGCAATTTGATTATGCAGAACAAGCCTCAGATGCAGTTAATAGTACTCCAGCATGTGAGTTTACCATGATACACATTTAGACTACAATTCAAAATATTTTGCATGAGTTATCATTGCCTTTTCAAGAAAGGAAAAAAAATAAAAAAGGTTAACAGTAGTAACTTCTAAGTCTTTTAATCAAGCAGAGCTAAAGAGGAAGACAAGGAACTACATGCCTATCTATAAAACACTGGTCATTACTCTCCCTTCTGTGCAAGGAGCATACTGCAAGTACTGCTGTTCTGAGACACATCACTGTCTTTCAAAGCAGCAGGAAACTCGAATGCAAACAGAACCAACCCTTTCATCTCAAGTACAGGTCTGCAGGGAGAACCACAGTTGAGTTCATAAGCTAATTTCTACACAACCTTCTGTCTGCTGCAAAGACTTCTTCAACACAACTCCCATAGAAATAACACAGAGAAGTGTCTAAAAAATCCTTCTGGGGAAAGGGGAAAGAAAAGGCAGGAAACGAATGAACACTGAACTCTAATAGGTCTTTTCTGCTAATTAACAGAATACTGCTGACATGATGTAAGAGCAGACTTGACACAGCCTGGAGAGAAGTAAGAGCATGCACCAGAAATTTCACAAAAATGAGACATGGTTTTCAAACCACAGAAAGAAGGAAGAAGAATAAATCACTAAAAAATGTCATAGAATGAGAGGAAGATATTAGTCAAAGTACATGGATGAATAAAGGCACAAAAACACAGCTGCAAAAGGTTAGAGACTTCAAGAGAAATTTTTTTTTTGTCCATCCCAACAGTCTAATTAGCAATCATTGTAACATACTGTAGCAATAGCTACCTAATACCTAGGGCCTCCCACACTCGCACTTGTCCACAAAGTGCTGTGGAAATACCCATCCAATATCCAGCCAAGTCACCGCGGCTGCAGCAATCACAATGGGGGGCTGGCTCCCCTCACACACAGGATGCGTTTTATTGCCACAGTCAGTGTTACAAAACACGCAGACCTGTTTTCTGTTATTGCATCTCCACTTCCTCTTTTCACCCTTTACGATTGACTCCGCGGTTATCCCAGGATCAGGAACTGCAGAAGGTTTTGTGTGATTTAAAGCTAGCCCAGACTAGATCTTACCCAAACACGAGCGGTGCCAGGGCGCTGAGCAGAGCCTCTCCCGCAGCCCTCGGGGGTCTGCAGGCCTGGGCTCCGGGCCAGCTGTGACACAGTGCAGCTGTGTAAACTCGAGCAGGCTGCTGGGGAGGCAGCCCTGCGAGAAACCACTGAGGAGGCCTCGCTGGAAAGCCTTCCCCACTTCAGGCCTGCATTCCAGCTCATTCCAGCTCGGCCCTTGGCAGAGCTCTGCAGGTTTGTCTGCATCTGGCCATTTGCCTTACCAATCCTGACAACTTCAATACTGGTGTTACCTTGGACCCACTCATCACTACAGAGCTCTCTGGTGGTCACCAGGCTCTTGGTTGACCCTGGCTAACACCACGAACCTGCTCCATCCTTGTCTGGCTACCATATGATTCCCCACCTCACTGGCAAGATCATTGTCCTGCCTGCTTTGTCACCATGCTCAGCTTCCAGCCTGCCGTTTTTTATCAAGTAATCCGCTTGGTGCTCCATGACAAGTGGAATAGGATAGCCTCACATTAAATTAATCTTTTGTTCATTCAGTTCTGCTCTAAATATTAATAAAACCACCCTTATACCAGCAGGGCACTGGAGTTCTGTTACTAAGGTCACAAGGATCAGTGGAGTATTCAACCATTGTTATTCAGAACAGGGTAACACTTGTCAAGGCTAAGCAAAAGGTTATGTTGTAACATAAATGAACAGCAGCTTTTCAAAAAGGTAAACAGCTAGAATACAAAATTAAATTTATTACCAAGGCTATAGTAGACTTCTCTACATTGTTTAGACTCCAAGCAACTAGAACAGAAATTATTTGCACAAAACAATGCTCTACACTAGGACTGAGACCTTGGTAGAGCAGTGCTCCAAATTCTATTACTGTTAGCTTACAGAAAGGCAAAAACTGTATTAAACCCTGCAGATCAACAGGGAGACTAACAAGCAGGGGAGGATGGGTACACTGGGCAAGGAGAAAGCAACAATTTAGTACCAGTTACTTAATAATAGCTTCCTTTATAGTGTCTATTCTTCAGAACCAAATAGAGTACTAAAGCTGTTTTCTGCTAAACTCTTCCTACACCCTTAACTGTTCCAGCTAAAACAGACAACATCAACTCAAGTGAAGTCAGCTTGTCCAGCAAATATCCAGGTGTCAAAATTAAGTATTAGGCAGCCCTTGGCTTTTGACCTTAAATAATTCACTAAAATCCCCCAAAATCCCAGGGAATAGAAATCAGTGTCTTTTCTGATCCTTGTGAGAGATACTTGCTCTAGTACTGCATTTCATTTCCCCAGTACTGGTTATGCCAGGCAGTACTTTCCCTGCGAAAGCCCTGTCATGTCAGGAATACACAGAAGGCATTTGACTCCAAGTGCAGATTGACAAGAACAGGATCTTGAAAGGAAGGAAGCAAGACTTGGCTAGGCAGAGAAACAGAATTCTCCTTGTCCTGCCCTGTCCCTTCCCCTGGCAGGGCTCTCTCATCACTCTGGGCACTGCTTAGCCAAACCAGTTAATTCCTTCTCTACATACAGCTGAGAGAGGCGTTTGTGAGGCATCTGCACTGGACATTTGGCACATTACAAATGAAACAAGCAGGAAGAAAAGATTGCCACAATAGAATAACAATAGCTGAATGGATACTCAGGTCCAAGATCTTTGCCACTTTATCAAAATTGCCTTCCAGAAAAATGTAGAATTAGATGGAAATTAGCACCATGACTGATAAATACCATTTTTCTATCCTGTCCCCCACTTAAGAGAGTCAACTCTACCTTGAAAAAGGCTGGATGATTAAAGATTCCACTGTACAATAAGGAATGCAGCAAAAGGGCTCAACAACAATGCCAGAGCAGGTTTTGAACTAAATAGATGGGCAGAAAAAAAATGCATTCCACTACAGGAACAGAATACAGATGATGGCAATGACAATAACAATAAATTAATAATAATAATAAAAATAATAATAACACAAGTACCACCCATCCCATGGGCTGAAGGCAGTATAGTGGTTTTCTTTTAAAAGTAAATACATAATCCTGTAAAGGTAAGACTGTTGTGTACACAAAGGGACTCAAGATTACAATGAACAACCCTCAGGATGGTAACCCTCAGTTTCAAGTGTTTGACTCCGGAAGCTCACCGGTACTTAGCAGGCACGGGTAAACAATACAAGCCTTTTAGACAGTGCTTCCAGCTGCCAGGAACATGAATGAAGACATATGTCTGATGTCATAATGTCACAGTAAGACAAATATCCAGGCTGTTTTACGGGCAGAACAGTGACTTTCCTAAATCAGGCTGTCTTCCAAATCATTAGCATAAAAACTCATTTATCATTAAGGCTAATTAGGCAATTAATGAACTTAAAAAATTACACCTGAGGAGACTGTAAAATGAATTAAGTGGGCCAGGTCAAACTTACTGTCTCATATCTCAAAGGTTTGGGGCTGAACCACCCAATCTGGATTATTACAAGAGCACAAACCAATTTTGTACCACAGTAATTACACTGATTACAGCTAAGCCGTAACTCCTGATACGATTCTGAAGCCTGAGTATAACTAAAAACCTTTCAGAGGCATCATAATGCCACACAAGATGTACAGCAGCATCCTTTTGAGTTAGTTTTAATTTACAAAAGTAAATTAAACCTCCTTCCCCTTCAAAAAGCTCTCAATCAGAGCCCTACAACAGAATTCATGTTAGTCCCCAACTCCTCAATGTAAGTGTTCCATTCCTCAAAAGAAATATTTAAACACACTCTAAATATTAAGCTATTTTGTTCCAAAGATTTTACTTGAATGATTGTTAAAAAAAAACACTAAACAACTAAACCTAAAAATCCTGATTAAAGTAAAGCTAACCCATTGGCTCAAAATCACATTTAGAAGCTTTATATTGTCGTCATCTTCATCCTATGCTGGCCTATTTTAGTGCTAATCTCATATTCCAAAAGAAAACTATCATTCAACAAACAAAGCCATGCAAACCAAAAAAAAAAAAAAAATTTTGCACACAGTGGCTGAGCCATGGCTCATCCTTCCCACACCCTGTTCCTCCCACAGCTGTGAAGGCTCAGTACTCCAGCACAGCTGCTTTCAGGTGTACCACAGGGGCAGAGAAGCAACAAATGCTGTCAGCAGAAAAGAAAAAAAGAACTTGCATCCATGTCCAGAACAGTGGCTAAACGGCAAGAAAAAATACCAAATAAATGCACATGACACCTGCACTAGATCAAAGTGCACTGCATTTTGCCTCTGTCAAAACCAAACCTACCCTCAAGAGAAATATCCCAATTCTGTGTCCTGAAGACTGATACCCTAGAAGATACACACACTGCAAAATATGCCAGCATTTCACCATGACACTGAAGACACCAAAAGTTATACCTACAGTACAGCAAAAGCACTGATAAATCACCATCCCTGCCTCCACCAGAAGTACAGAGGGAACCAAATTCCTGTTTTTAAGGCATAGCTACAAAGGTGCAGCCTTGCTGCTGACTCCATACTCTGAAGGAAGTCGACAGAAGCTCCTGTCCACATCTCCTATTGTGGAATTTGGGAGAGCAGTAGGGAATGTGACGTAGCCCCATACCCAGTGTTTTCCCACCACACAAACTGTTTTTTCAGAACACATTCTGTAGCACTGAGTTAACCCCATGCAAGACCAGAGGAGTTTTGGCATATCTGCAGCCTGGCACTAATTCACAGACATGTAAGCTCTTATTTGGTTCTAAGCCCTTCCTGGATAAGATATTCATGCCTGACCCCATTTCATTCTGCCACTGTGCATGGTCTGTTAAGTACAGAACTTGCTCCTATATGTTTCCCAATGCAGTGTGCATGGTAGTGCTGAATAAGATTCCACTAGACCAGGAGAAAAATGCACCTTAAATTCCAGAGATTCCCTCTGCACAAATAAGTGAAGCCCACATTCACGAGCATGCAGTACAAGTTACTTTCAAGACTAGATTACCAATCAGATGCAGAGCACCAGCATACCAATAATTTGCATGTGTTTAATAATGACAATATTTTCCACTAGACTGTTACAGAGACTGGTTACATTTAATACTGAAGCTGGCTTTAAAAGCAATTCAGCTCCTTTTTTTTCCACTTTCAAACTCACAACTTTCTGGAATACTGTCACAGAGTCAGGTGTCAAAACACCCAAATTATCAGCCTGTTGGAGTTTAAATTTTACTGAAATTATTTTGCTCTATTGCAATATTCCTAATTCCCCCAGGCGCTTTTTATTCCCTGTCAAAAATCACAGAATCACCACTCAAAAACAGACAGGCAGGAGTATTGGTCTGAATAAAAATTAGCCTTTCTCCTCCCTCTCAGACAATTTTGCTCAGTAGGCCTAAAAAAAAAATAGCCACAGGGGAGTAGGGAGAGGCACACAATCTTGAAATCTAGTTCCTTTCAACTCTAACACGCAACACCAATTTCCTGAAGTCCATTGCAGGCACCACCCCACAGAGCACAGAGGTTGGCTCTATACATCACCAGGAGAAGGAAGGGACACCAACAGCTCCCTCAGCTTTAAACAGGGCTGAACTTTGGACCAGGGACCACAACCTCCTTTCTAAGCCATCATCATCTCTGAAGTACCTAAGCCTATTCTGCAGCAACTCCCTGGAGCTCCTGTTGGTGCAAACTGGTGTTCACCGTGGTCGTGCAGAGTCATCCTAAAGCTGCCGGCCCTCAGCATGCAGCAAAATTAATTATGTGGAACAATGTACAAACACAGGTAAGACAAATATTTACAGAAGCAAGAGTAGCACTGGTCAACTCCTACCTTACACTTAGGGCAAGAAATGCTAATAGAGCACAAATGTGGTTCTCCAAGTATCTTAACAATTTGAAATTTTAATATTATTCAACATCAACCAAAGTCTTACATATGAAATATCTACACTGTAAATGTAACTACAAGTTTATAAAGAGGGCCACAGAACATTTGCAGAAATAGCTGATGGGTCCTTTCCCTTATCTACCAGGGAATACTTTATACAAAACTCAGAACTTGAACATTACGTTCCTGGAGGTAAAATGCAACTTATCATTTGAGGAATTGAACTAATAGGTTACTGAACCAGTGCTACAGGGATAAGTACTCTGAAGGAAGTCTCTTAGGACTTGGTCTAGGCCACTGAGAATTTGCACAGACCAAGACGAATACCTTACTGACAGTTACAACACTGCACAAAATTTACAGGAGCACAGCTCCTCTGACTTGAGCAGAGCAGGTGCAAGTTTTCTAGGACCTTCACTGCATCCCTGAAATAGGGCATAATACACTCCAATAGCAACTATAATCACCTAGAGAGCAAAATGGCTTTTGGGTTTACCAAATTCTCAGACACACTGAGCAGTACGGCTACTTTTATGTAAGTGCAGAAGACGTGAGAACCTTAAAAATGGTTCTGTACCCACATAACATGCTGAAAGACACACAACTGCTGGAGTTTCACAATTCTCTCACTATTTTTGCATGCCTTGTGGGAAACAAGCAGCTCTTCTCTCAGCTCCTTATAATACATAGAAAAAACATAATGTGCAACTATCTCCACGTACTGCCTATTTATGTAATTAATTATGTATCAGCTGTCAGGGACATTTGAAAAGAAAAATCAAAGTAAGACAAACTGTACTGATCACATCTGTAGAGGAGTGACAGGTCTCAGCGCTAGTATCCCTTGCTTATCTCTACTAAAATGTATTAAAAGCAGCTAAAAATAAGTATTTCCCCAACATTAAGTTCTCCATGAGAACAAATGCTGCCATTTCAGAGATATTCCACGCGTCAAAAATGGAAGGGAAAAGAGTAGGCGCATTAATAAAGTGAAAAAACAATGCTTCCAATGCAATCTCATCTTAAGAGCAGGTGCTCTGTGAGGAAGTTTTTGAACATATATTGTACCACTACAGAGTTTTCATGACTAGTGACAGTATGAAGTATCAAAGCTGCAATCTCAGAAACAACACTTGCAGCTGGCAAATGGCAACAACAGAAGAGCCAACCACTGGACTATGAAGAACTTGCATTTGTTCTGGAAAACCTGGGGCTGCCACTCAGATACATAAAATATTCATAAAAAAAGCACCATTTTTTCTTCAGGAAGAACAAAAATACTTGCAAAAAATGAGAGCAATTCTGTTAGACAACTGCATCTCCTCTCTTTTAATGACTATGAATTATCTGCAATAATGCAATCCCAACCAACAAATCTAACTTAAACGTGGCTGTTTTGAAGAGGATGGATTGGTTTTTAGACACACACAGCTCTCCCATTGTGCCACAGCATCAGAGCTCAACTTCCCAAGGTTGCGTTCATGTGTTCTGTGGCACTCACCAGCCTTTCAAACCAGAATCAAAAAGCAACTGTAGGATGTCACACCCTGTGTCTCCTGCAAAATAGATCTAATTTTCCATTACAAACTGGTCATTGTTCCTGGGCAGGGGGAGGGAGAGAGGGAGGAAGAGAGAGACTAAGAAAGGCAGCTTTTGTACTATCTACCAGATTTTTCTTCTGTTTCTACCACCCTCCTTTCTACAAGCTGAACGACAGCCAGATAAATCAACAAAACTATTTTTTCACTGAAATATGACAACAAAGCATCTGAGAAGTTTTGTAATACAGTTCAATTTCACTGTTCAATTACACTGTTAAACACAAGCACATATAGCTACCTTTAAGAACTCGGTAATTGGTTTAAAATGCACATCTTAGAAGATGCTAAGAGAAATAGCTTTCAGAATGTTGCACTGTAGTACTCAATGAAACAGGAAATGAGGAACAAAGAAAGGAATTTCATAGATTCCAGATGTACTCTAACACCAGCTGGGAAATAGAAGCAAGAATCAACTACAGCCTTGTAAAAAGCTACCACTAACTGTTTTCTTCTAGAGTTCTTGAACAAAAGTAAGTAGCTGTAAACAATTTGTAAATAGAAATATTTTTAGAAGGAATTGGAAACAGTAATAAAAATAAACTTCTTCCCCTCCCTCCTATTTTAAGGAGTTTAAAACTCAGTCACCAGTTCATCTGGTTTTCTGAGTTGCTTTTCTTAAACATAAGAAATCTGTATAAACAGTCATAACAGAAGCACAAATGTAAATAAAGTATTTCAAGCTGTCCCTTTTCCAATACTTGGAATGTTAAAGCTGAATGAAGCTCAAAAGCAAGGAAAAATTTACAAAACAGTACAGTTGATTTACACTGCATGCCTTCCACGCAACTGGAACTGAACGGAATATAAATTTGCAAATTGCTATAAAACAAGTTGTCACTTAAATTTTTTTATTTCTACATCTCTAAATTAAAAAAAAAAAAAGAACACTCCAGATTAAAAATCCTGGAAATAAAACTCCTTCACAAGTTCAAACACCCTTCTGCTCCCTGTGTAGTACAACATCTTCAATGTTTCATCTTCCTTTTTTTGAAACACAAACTCAGGCCTTTCAATGCAAACTTCTTCTAAATGGATTTTGAAATCTCTTAGTAACAAGTTTAGAGACAAATAGACAAGTATATTCCCTCCCAAAGTCACTGTAACATATGAAAAGAAAGCTTAAGCATGCATCTTATGGAAGACAGACCTGTGTGTCCCCCTCCTCCCCTCATCACAGAAATAGGTGTTCTTCCCAGCTTCAAGACTTTTCATTTGTTGCACATGGAAGAATTGAGACATTTCATCTAATGTTCATCCACCTACTAGCAGCATATAAAAATACATGAATATTTATGCCAATGAAACATTGCATCAAATGCTACCTGTTCAAACCTACCAGTCATTCTCAAGTAAGTGAAACCCTCTTACCATCCCGTCACACTAATCCATTTAAGGCGGTGGTGGTGCAGTCACAGCTACACACCCCAGCAACAGGGAACAGCAACATTCAGTTGTTGGGCTAATGAAGTGACCTTCATTTTTCCCCAGTGCTCTTTGAGAGGTAAAATAGCCAAATGCACAAGTTTCTAGCAAAGTAGAAAAAAAATTGTAATACTTTGGAGGTCTGGAATGAAAATTGAACAGCAGAAACATTAATCAGAAGCCTCAGAAGTCTTCAACATTTGTGTTCTTTTCCCAAGAGACTTCAAAAATACAGATACACTATAGTTTTTTCCCCTTTCAGGCATAAGGGAAAAAAAAAAACACCAAACGAACCTCAAAGACCTCAAACTTTCCACTGAATATATGAAGTGTTTTACAATTGGCAATGATCCACTAAAATCTGAGAAAGGAAAACAGGGAGAAAATATTCCAGTTCTTCATAATTTTGAAGCTTCACATCTCATTTTGCAAAACTTTCACCCAGAAAGTCTTCTATAGGAGGAAAACAACATGTGAAGTTTCAGGGAAGTTCCTTTCCCCTTGGTAGAGGTTAGGATGGGAGAGGAAGGAAGTTAGATTTGTTTTGTTTTTACTCCAAAACAAAGCTTTTATTTGGATCCTAAATTCAGTTACCAGTCCTCTACACTGAAGAAATCAGACACTGCTAAAGAACAGATACTTCATAAGGTTTAGCAAATGTCAGTAAAATCAGAAGCTTAGAATGGGCAAGTCCACAATCAGCTGTTCAGTTTAACAAAATATAACCAGATATTAACTCCAAGCTTGATTTTTCCTTGGTGTAACCACAAAATACATAAACCTCCAGTACTAGAAAGTTTAAAAGCACAGCATTAAGACTTACTAATGCATGTTTTGACTATTAATATAAGCCTTCGGTGACTTGCTCCCCAGAAGCATTATCAGTCCACTGGCACACACACATTAATTTTTCTTTGAAATATTTGGCTGAACATTTGTTGGTCAGATCAATATGAGCAATGCAACTGTCTGACATTTACATCTTTTACAGTATGCAGCCAAGTCTACAAGCCTCTGATTTTATTCTAGGCTTCTTGCTCTCACAAGAGTTAGCTGTACAATTTATTCTCCAAACACATCCGTTTGCAAAGTGAATTGTAACAACCTGAGAGATATTAAGTACTCCTTAACAACCCAAAGTGGATCTTACCTCATCCTTTCCCCTCCACCTCCTCCAAGAAAAAAAAAATTGCTACATGAGATACTCAAAGACTTAATTCAACTGTCACAGAAGTGCAATTACTGGCTTTAATAGAATTATTCCTAATTTACGATCCTCTAATGGGAATCAGTCCGTGAGAAAGGACAGAGGGAATTTTAACTTGATTAATACTATCAAAGGTATTTTTGATGAGGTTTTTCAATTGCATTTTCTAATCTTGGTGTAGGCAACATTGTCCAGTGTTTACATGAGGTCTTCCTCAAATGGGAGCATCAGTGCAACAAATTACTTCATATGATAACAGTGTTTGACAACATAAAGTCATAAGCAAAAATCTTGCTTTACTGCAGAGAAAGGAGAGAGGGAGCTCTGTTAAGCATAAATACGATAATCAACATTAGGTGCCCCAGCTTTAAAAGACCAAGTGTGTGATGGAGAAATGGGGCAGCATGTGTAATTAATACCAACTAAAACACCTGAACTTTCATAAACAGCTAAGGCTCCCGAACGGAGTGTGAGATTCAAGCAGCTCTCAAGCAGAAGGTCAGAGATATAGATACATGAGTTTGTCAGATAATCCTCTTGCCGTTCTCACTGGAGTTTTAACATTTGCTCTCCAGAGCCACTGACCAAGCTGGTGAGTACTGGCAGCTAACAAATACAACACCATCAAGATAACCCATAGTAAGGAAAGGGAGGGAACTGACAAGCACAGAAAGAGTCAGGCAGTGTCATGATGCCGCAAGAACCCAGACACAAAATCAAGGGATGCACCTGCCCTCCCTCCGATTTCCCACACACACTCCCAGGCAAGCTCTTGGCTACTCGTCCAAGAAACACTTCTGACAACGACTGGAGCGCACAGCTCACTAAAATGGAAGAAAACTAAACCTGAAAAGAAATGAAGATGTATTCTTTGGCTCTGCTTTGCAAATTGAACCGGATTTTCTTTTCTGTGAGCAGAGGATCACCAGTCAACAGTGTGCAAAGAGCACCTCATGGCTGGGAGCAAGATGAGCAGGGAAGGGGACAGACAAGACCTGCCTTCTCAGCAGCACCAAGGTACTAATTCGGGTGAGCATATCATGATTTCATGCTTTGGACTGCAGCTATCAAACAGAATTGAAGCAACATGCAAAACACAAAGAACAGCATTAGGCAGAACAGACACATAAAAACAGAGCAAGAGAAGCTAATACTGGCATCTAACTAACCCAGCAATTTCAAAACTAAAAATCTGGTTTTAACCAATGATAGTGAAATAGTAAAATAAAATTTAAAAACACAAAAACCATTCATCAGTCTGAAGAGTAATTGGAGGCAATGAAGTTTTCAAAAGCATTTTCTGGAAAGATATCCAGCATTTATATGTCCTTATCTAAGAGCATTTGGTACTCTGACCACCAGACAACCACTTTCATGAAGAGACAAGAATATACTTATTTCTCATGAGACAGATTAAATAACAGTTTTTTCAAATGTACCAATTCCAGAAGACGACCAAAAAACCTAGCAAGTTTGCTTACTGACATCAGTGGTCTTCAGAAGATCTGTTTAGCAGATTCACTCCTGTGAATTTACCTCTACACACTCTAAAAACAAAAATACATGAGCTCCTACTCATATAAGAATGCTTCTCTGCTTAAAAGAAAGCAAGGCTACGGATGGAAGGCTATGGAATTTGGCATCAGGCTGACAGCCCTAAACACAAGCATCTTCTATTTCTTCAAACTATATTCACTGCAGCATTTTCCACTGCTACCCCTGTTTTCTCCTTGCACTTGCAGAAAACATGGTCTCCATTTTGGCTCCAGACAGGGCTATTCTTGACAGCCCCTAAACAGCCACGGCACTCTGCCTCTACGAACAGCACTGGTCCCAGACCTTTTCCATTCAGCACACTCAACACAGGCTGGTCAGAACACAATTACCACCAAATCTAGCAATTTCAAATACTGAACCAGCAGTGACAGATCTGCATAATTTATTCTGCACCTTCCAAGGCCTGTGAGACTCAAACCCAAATTAGCATTGCTCCAGCCAGTCAATAAGAACGTAGAGTTGCCACTTTATTATACCTATGCAGTATCAGTTTAAGCTGTACTTGTTAACTTTTTAATGTGAAGAAAAGACCTTGAGAAGTCTTGAATATATTCAGAGTGAGATGAAACAGCTTTCCTTCCTTTCTTTACTTCTTGGCCTTCTAACTTCAAAACACCGGAAAAATACATTGTTATCTCTATAAGAAATGTTTCACACTTCCTAAATAATAATTTGCCATTTATACATACATACATATATATATATATATATACATATATATATATATAGTGAGAAAGAAAAAGGAAATACCTGGGAAAAATTCTCTCATTCTAAAAATATCTATTCCACAACCTTTCGCCCCATTTAAATGGGAATAAATCCTTTTACAGCATTATGTAATGAACATATTTAGTGATAATTACTTCTACAAGTAACCACTTAAGGCACTAAATCCCAGCAGACGACATTAAAAGGGACATCTTCTCAAGACAAAATGGATTTCCCTGAACAACCTTAGTTTTATTAGACTTAAGGGAGACCTTAAATTTGTCAGGGACAAGACAAGTTTCTTCTTCGCCTGGGAAATGCAGAGACATTTCTCAAACATTTACTCTGTAACAAGTTTAATGGTGGAAGCCTGTAAATACCTTCTCTTGGCAATTGACCTGCTTGAACACCAGTAAACTAGCACTTAACTAAATACTCTGCCTGACTTCACCCAAGATTCCCAGTCTCATGAAATTAACTGCTTTCACACTGCCTTAAACTACATAGCTCTGAGTGAATTAGTAAAGAAGGCACATGAAGAATAAGAGGCAAAGAGATGGCACATCTACAGACTAACCATCCTCATTTTGTCAACAAGGCCTTACAGTTCCTAGAAAATGGGGTGAGTTTAGAACAGGGTAAGCTGTGTGTGAAGCCCCAACATATATCAGGTAGGAGACAACTTTTACCACAAATATTTCACTACTTTGTGATTCTGATCACACTTAGTGCTAAAGACAGCTCACGCTGCTGGAATTCCCACACTTTAGACTAAGACCTCAACACCCTGTAACCACAAAAAAGATCTTTTGAAGATGACAAAGAGAAGCTTTAGAAGTTCATGAATGTGTTAAATTGCAAAAAGTGCTCACAGTGCACAAGTGGATTTTTATTATCAGTCAGCTCAAAAGAACAGTGAGCAAAGGGTCCTCCTCCTTGTATTACAGCCCCAGTAAATCCTCAGTGTGCAATAACCTCCTGCCCCAATCACTACTTTCAAACTATCAGACAGAACTATAACAAGCTCTACTACTGCCGGAAAAAAATACTATTTTAAAGCAGAGTCAAATGCCCCTAAGTATAACAGTACTAGATTTCAGGGACATGAAAAGCTTGCTAAAGTGAAAACTCACAAATGAGCTGTTTCTTTTGATTTTTCAGGTATAAACAAATAAAGTAAAACCTGGCAGCAGGTTCTCTGCTAGCCAGCATACAGCTTTCAACAACAGAAACACTAAACATGAACTTTTATTTATTCAACTGAAAGTTTAATAGTTGATGCCATTTAAGGAGAAAAAAGTAGCAATTAAGTACAGCATATTTATTAAATATTAACAGTACAACAAAAGTCATGTTGTCAAGCAGAAGGACTCTCTTTGTAGTTTTTCCAGCCAATCATCAGCCATAGAGCCCTATGTTGTTTCCTTTCCGGTTTTGAAACACTGACTCATGGAAATATCAGCACTGCACACTTCCTCAAAGTGGCAATCTTATAGGAAGTGTTTGTTTAGTCTTACATGACACATTGTTTTGTTTATGTATAAGGGATTCCGGTAAAAATAATTTTCAATTAAGGAAAAAAGAGGCATAAGCACAACAGCTTCAGTTATGGGAAGCCAAAATAAATCCATTTCAACTAGACATCTGAAGATCACATTCCTTAACACAAGTACTACTTTTTTCTTTCTGCTGTACATTACTGCCTTGCAACATGAGCAGAAGTTGCCAGCATTAACTTCTTTCAATTCAACTAACCACAAAAGAAACTGGACAAGAGGTAGCACAGTAACAACTCCTCTTAACACTGGTACCCACATCGACAGACTTCACATTGCTGCCCCACAACTTCAGCATCTCAATGAGATATCTTCAGAAGGAGCCACACCACTGTCAGCTCAAGTGAGTGAGGCAAACAAACAGCTTCCTACAAAGCCGAACCATTTCAACATTTAGAAAAAAAGAGACAGATGGCTCAAGCTAAATCCAAGCATGACTAACAACAACACTCCTCAGAACATGGAAGCACTTAGGAGATGCAGAATGTAATTACCCACCTAGCTAAATATGGCTGATTCCAGGCAGCCCATCAGTCCCAAAAGAACAAGCTACACGAGCAGAAGAAAATAACTTCATTCATCCGCAGCTTCTTGGAAATACAGGACAAGCCAGCCATAGCAGTACACTACATTAAGGCATTCAAACATCTCCAGGCTACAGATGTTTTGCACAGCCAGAAGCCTCCCAACTGCACCTGCTTCCTCATTAAGAGAGGCATGCCAACATGGGTGTCCACTCTGTTTGCATTGATTCCTCAAGGCACCAATCCTACATTTCATTCACTTTATTCTAAGGCACACCCATATTTCAGTGTCCCAATCCGTGATCTGCCAGCAGAGGGGCTACAGAGAAGGAAACATCTTAACAGATCAAGCACAGAATATCTGAAAGCTAGAGATCAGTCAGAGCTTGGCTATGAAACAAGCTCCCAAAGAGAACTAACCATTTCCACAGCGTGATAAATCAAAGTAAATCAACACAGAAAATGACTAATCTTTTTGCCCTCAAATAACTTTTCTCTTAACCCACTGAAAGATTCAAAGCCTCCTGTCATGAGAAAAGAGAGAAAACTACAAGATATCCATGAATGGGAATTGCTAAAAGAAATGTACTGTTGGGAATAGCTGAAAAAAGTAGTGTTCCTCCAACGTTCACCATCTTTTCAGTGGTGCCCAGCAACAGGATGAGGAGCAATGGCCATAAATAGAAACACAGTAAGCTCCACCTCAACATGAGGAAGAACTTCTTCACACTGAGGGTGGTAGAGCACTGGAATAGGCTGCCTAGAAAGGTCATGGAGTCTCCCTCTCTGGAGACATTCAAAACCCACCTGGACACTTCCCTGTATAACCCATGCTCGGTGACCCTGCCTTGGCAGGGCGTTTGCAGCAGATGATATCAGCGAGATCAGCAGAGATGCCTTCCAACCCTAACAACTCTGAGTTTTTGACCTCCCTTCAGATCCTGTCACGGGACTTTTTATAGGGAGCCCACAGGCTCCATGTACAAATTCCAGAAGATCAGGATTGCTTTACGAGGCCAATCTGATTAGGAATACTTCCTCAACCCATCAAAGCAACCCTGCCGCTTCCTATTTTTCTGACAAGCTTCCCCGGAGACAGCCAGCCGCAGAGAGGAGGGTGCCTCCCGGGCACGGGCGGCAGCAAAGGCGCGGAGCTGCCGCGGGCAGGCGGAAGCGCTCGGCTCCGCCCCCTGCCGGGAGGCGGCGGAACGGCGGCACAGCGCCGGGCATTGTCCTCCCCATCCTCCGGGAAACACCTTCCGCCCCGACGGCACAAGCCCAGCGCCCGGGATGCTCGCGGCTCCTCCTCTCGCTCCCCAGCCTAAAAACCAGCGGGGACCCTGGCTGCGGCTCCTCAGTCATCCAGTGCTTGGCTCTGATAGGGGCTCTGCTCTGACAGCTGAAGTCGGCAGCGGGATTAACTTTAGTCCGCGACATAATGAGATTAATCTCAAGACTTTTGCTGCTGTTATTGTCTTCGACCTCTTCAACAATTCAAAGAAATTCCCACACTCTCGTGACTTCAATCATTCAGGTACAAGATCATCACTGTGTTCTCCTCAAAAAACGCAAGTAATCAAACACAAGCAGCCACAAGTCATCACCCTACACACGAGATGTGTTCTTAGCCCTTTTACTAGAAATCCCCAGATAAAAACAACTTGCAATTCATCACTCACATGGTGTCCGGATTTCTCCCTTGTGAAAAGACCTTTTCTTATTTCCCGTCCTCTCTTTAAAAAGAGACAGAGAAGAAGTCTCTGACCATATTCTGTAGTCTTACTGAATCTCTTTTCTGGGTGTACACGAGAACATAAAGTGAACGCATAATTTTTAGTTTATATTATAAAATTTTAATTATTAAAAACTGCTATCACTAAACTACCTGTTGACAATTAACGAGGAAACGATCCAAGCAATGGTCTCTTTGCTAACGCCACTGTCCAATAACGAGATTCTCTACGCAATCTCGCGCTTCAATTTTCTCTAACACGCCAGCTGGATGCTGCAAATTTGCTTCCGAAAGCAAGGAAACATAAAGGGAGATTTTTTAAGAGCTCTCTTAGGAAGCCACACTCCCTCGGTACCCACCGCTGCGAGCCCGGCGCTAAACTTGGCCACTTCCTCTGCAGCTCGCAGCCCTCGCGCCCCGTCCCGGGGAGCAGAACTGCTCCCGCGGCATGTGGGACTGATTGCCTTACGGAAACGAGGGATTTCCCACCCAGCCGGCACACTCAGAACTCGACCAGGGAGAGTTTAATCCGCTCGCTGACATCTGTCGCTTACTTTCTAATAATGTGGTTTGGAACTCGCTCAACGGCAAGAAGAGCGAGTCTCCAAAAGAGCGTGTCGGAGGAAGCCGTGAGGAAGCGGCAGCAGCCCCTGCCTGTCCCCCTCGCCGACAGAAGGGGCTGGGATAGCGGCTCCTGCACACAGCCGCTTTTGGGCCGGCTTCACATCAGCTCTGCCAGTGACACATAGCGCCGGGACTCGGTGACCGCCTTCAAACTTTCAGCGCGTAACATAGCAACAAAAATTAAAAAGAAAA
>VXBU01018849.1:412121-470475 GCA_013400315.1 Bombycilla garrulus | reverse complement strand
GGGGAGCGCGGAGCGCGGCAACAGCTGGAGCGGCCCCCCCGCCCCGCCACAGCCCGGCCCCAGCGCCGCCGCTGTCGCTGCCGCCGCCGCTCCTCCCGGCCGCTCCGCCGATTTCGGCCCTGCCGCCGCTCCCGGATCCGCCGGGACCCCCAGCGGGCAGCGCGGGGAGGGCGAGGGCTGCCTAACTCCGTGGCCCCGCTCCAGTGCCGGCCCGGACCGGCCGCCGGGAGCAGCCGTTGGCGTCATGGCGAAAGAGAGGGAGGGATGTGCGAGTCCTCTTTCCCACACAGCCGTAGAGAGGGCTCTAGCGATGCCCCAGGTTGAAAGCCATTCATTAGCGAGGAAAAGAAGTCCCGTATTAAATAAACAAACCCGTTTGGGCGCTGGGAGCAGGCCAGTCTGTCTCCTGGCTCCATTTGATCAGCGGCAAAGCTGGCTTTACCTGATTGCATGGGGAGAGCAGGGAATTCAGATTTCAGACTTGCATGATTACACACTAAACAGCAAGAAATAGGACCTGTGTCAGTGTTCGTTACAAACTTCAGGTCTCGTAAAGTCAGTAATTGAAATACGCCTTCCCTAAAGGTCTGGCAAAAGCAGAGCACAAAGTTCAGTGCAGGTCTACAGATTACATTATTCAAAAACTAAAAAACCTAATTACCTTTGGTGCAGTCACAATCCCCCTAAAGAGCTTGAAACATCCCTATGCAGAACAGCCCAAGCACATCACAGTCCAGCTTGTCTGATAAGCTCAGGAAAATGTCCGGTGTCAAGCCTGCAAACAAAAACAAAATGAAAAACAATTAAAAACTTTCTCGTTCTAGCTCTAATTTCAGGAGTGAGAGAAAGGGAAACTCACTGAGGACAATCTATACATATATTAAAAAGCTAGTAATGAAGGACAGCAAGAAATCAGAAAGCTAATCAGTCACTCGCAGGATGAAGTCTGTACCAAAGAGGTGCATGCAAGCCTGATGAAAACAGCTGCGTAATCCATCATTGCTTGAATCATGGCAGGTACAACATATAATAAATACCCCTTATTACCAAAAAAAAAAAAAAAAAAAGGTAAAGGGTGAGATATTGAAATACACAAGAGCAAATTGCAAATTAAAAGCTGGGAAGGAGCTACAATAGCAGAGGAAGTCAGTGTGTAGGAAGGCCTGAGGCATCTGAGTTTTCCCACACAGGTATGGGCCTAACTGAAGGAAACTGGCAAGCTCACAGCCAAAAAAGGAAGCAGGAGTTATCTTAAGGAGCTGCCTGACTTACTGTGTCTTCCTTGTCTGCATAGCCAAATGACATATGTAATTTGATAAAAATAATTTTAGAGCACAGGACACTAAAGAGATTTTATAAAGTACAGGCTTCCATTTACCAACATCCATGCCATAATTCCTTCTTCCTCATTGTAATATGCCTGATGTCCTCTGTAACCTCATTATACTCATTCTACCATGTGCCGTCTTTTCTTTTATAATGCTCTCAGCTCACTCCCAGCAACACTTCAGCTCCTCTGCCCACTTTTCCTTCACATCCCCCATGATACCTTCAGTGCTCCCTGCCCTAATAACCTTTAGCATTTTCTGCACCATAACCCAAATTTCGATTGTCACAATACTTCTGATTCCCCTATTTTTGTCTCACCTTCCAGCTGGAAAAGAGGCAACGCAAGCAGCAGTCTGAACATAAACTACAAGAATGCTGATCAGAGAGCTCACATTTTAAGAAGGATATTGTCTCAGATCAGCTAACCTGATGTTGCCTCTCAGATGCTGAATGTGACAAACAATTTTGGGGTATATGTGTCTTTTAACACTCTGTACGTGCTCAGATATAAAAAGGAATATACAAAGTCTGTTGCTTTTGCTCCTTCACCACACATGCACGTTCCTTGAACATATTGGTACAAAATAAATACAAGTCCACCAGGCCATCTCATTGAAGAAAAATAGCAAGCAACTCTTACACACAATGCTGTACACAGGCACAAAGAAAGAATTACAGCTATATAAAAGTGACTAATGTTTATCTATAAGCAAAGGTAAATGTATCCTGTGCTTAATATCTTTATACATCTTCCTCAATAGCATCAGGGAGAAACCTGTTTCCATGCTCTAAATATTAGGGGCATCTTGAATAAAATATTTTAGTTCTGTGTTTGCCTTTGCTACTACATAAGGACTTCAGCAGGCCTCATTTCCTTGTTGGAAGCTTTTCTTCTGTGCAGAATGTTGACCTTAAAATAGTATTTTTTTCATTTTTTTTAAAATCGATTTTTCAATTCTCTTCCCAGCTCTTGCTGCTCCAAGAGTTGCTCTCAGCAGATACTGAACAGACTATCCTTCCTGATTTGCCACTGTGTTCTTTTCAGACAATCATGGCACTTCTATCTATATCCTTTATGCCCAGGAAAGGAAAGAATATAAATACTGGGAATATTCTCTCTCTATATATATATAACAGTCATTGTATGTTCACAAAAATCAAGCCATATATAAATTCCGCACCTCTTTATGTGCATCCAAATTTACAGTCAAAGCCCACCACCCGAAATCTAATGTCATTTGACCCAGCATAAATTCACCTTGTAATCTAAGGTGCTGATTTTCTCCCACACCCTAACCCCAGGTGTTGCTTGCAACCTCTCCCTGTGGTAACCCTGGTCTCACAAGGGTGTGTGGAGTAACACATTTGTTGGGTATAAAAATAAAATACACTGTCATGATTCCCATTTGTATTTTGTGAAAAACAAGGGGCCCATAAGCCATGACACTTGGAAATTCTTTACCCACGATCATAAGCAAGCTGATCAGAAAGCATCTCAGCCCAAAGGTGTGGTTAGGGCACCGTGGCATGCTGGGCAGCTTTAGGAATGCATACCTGCCCATGGCTGTATTTCCAGGCTATTTTTCAGGATGGCCTAGCTTTGCCAAGAGCATGGATATGTCCAGGAAAACTATGGCAAAATTTAACCATAAACCCAGCCTTTCCTTTGAAATGTAGTGAAGCACAACCTACTTCCACACTTAAGCATAACATAAAATATCAAGATGCCTACAGAATCAACTACCAACAATTGGAACAGACCAACATTTAAAAACATCAAAAAGCACAAAAATTAGTAAATAAAAAGACAATGTATAGCAAGAAAAAATAGGGGAAAAAAGCTGGCACCTTCTTAGAGTTTTTGCCATGGAATAAATTAATATTCTTCACATGAAAAGGTACAAATGGTTGCTTGCAGCTCTCTGTGCTGTCCAGCTACACCTCTGGTTTCCCACCAGATCTTTTCTGCTGAAGCTCTTTGTCAGTGCTTTTTTCTATCAGTGTGCTAGTTTATTTTCTGTCGGATCTTGTTTTCTTGACATACAGCTGAAAGCTTGTTGCTTCCTCTGTAATAAACTTATCTCCAAATTTTATACAGTCCAACAATGTAAATGCAAGCACTGTTTCAGAATTCACATGAATATGTATTTTTAAAGATGTTAAACACAGTATAAAAACCAGCCAAAGAGCATGTGCTGCTTTCTCAATTTCTCCATTGCTGAAATGAAACCTCAGCAGCAGCATAACATGTATATGTGCACATTACACATATACATGTGCAGGCAACATGAGGTGTGCAGCTGCAGCTGTCTGATCAAAAAAATCTAGGCAAAGTGAAATACTGCTTTTTAAGATGTGGATGAGTCTGTTAGTGACAATGTCTATCCCAACTTTCTTCATCCAAGCCATATGGGTTTATATTATCAGCTCTTCAGAGGATTCTTGAATCTAAATTAGACTACAAAGAAGGTCATTTTCTGTGACTCATTTGTGCCAAGCAAGGAAATCATTTCCTCTCTTGATCTACACGATAGCTTTCTCTTGGGAGGAAACAGAATATAAGAAGCTCTCTAATCTCCTTTTGCATTATGGAAGAAACTAACAAAATATGAACCTTCTATCCCCAGGGTAGCACAAAGCTGCTACCTATATTTATGTGAAGGAAAAACGTATTTAAGACAAATCTAAGGAAATATCACTGTTATAAAAAGCAAGACTATGATCTGATGATTGAGATATTGTAATTGTATTCTAGGAAGAAGACATTGACAGTCTTAACTAAGAATATCTGTGCCAGGCCTAAAGGCAGCTACTATCCATGTAGAGATGCTGCATGATATGACAACTACACTGACTAGGGTGACCCAATAAACATTTATCCCTGGTAAAGTGAGTGGAGAAGCAAAGAAATCTTTGTTAGAGCCTCTGCATCCTATTCCCTGTCTGAGTGGTAAATTCGGACCTTGCAGTGATAACTCTCACAGGAAGACAGCAAAAATAGCTGGGTATTTTTGCTCCTAAAGTCCTAGAACCAACCAACTGGTCAGGAAAA
Source organism: Bombycilla garrulus (assembly GCA_013400315.1). Classification (NCBI taxonomy): domain Eukaryota; kingdom Metazoa; phylum Chordata; class Aves; order Passeriformes; family Bombycillidae; genus Bombycilla; species Bombycilla garrulus. The sequence goes on along the minus strand of VXBU01018849.1, from coordinate 466,094 downwards.
GGCTGCAGTCCTTCCTTCAGTCTCCATGCATAGTGAGATATGGCAGAAATATACTATGCAAGTAGGAAGTTAAGACTGAGTCTGTGATTATCTGTGTTTCCCCAGGCTAAGAGTTTGCATCTGATGTAGCTACAGAGGAATGACGAAACAGTAGTGAAGTTGCTTGTATGATTAGTCTGGCAGAAAAACACCCTGGCCATTACATTAAATAAAAGAAGAAAAGAATAAGAATGATGACAAGAAGAAACCTTTAATTAGCAAAATATCAGCAGCAGTGACAAAAAAGCACAGATTTCGCAATAATACAGAAGTGACAAAGTTTAATGGGAGGAGAAACGTGGGAAAGAGCAGATACTGCTGAGGTGGCTGTTACTGAACTCTGTGTATGTACCAATACATATGCATGCATGGTACACTCACACACTGGATAAAAATAGATCTATGCATCAGAATCAGGAAAACTGGGGATTGCATTGCAGTTACTACACTTAAAGAAAGCAAAGATCTCCCCTGTGCCCCTGAGTACAGGAAGTAAAGCGTATCTACCTGTTTTTCTTACTAGTTGCCTTTTCAAAAAATCCCACATTTTTGCTGCTTGTTGCTGAAACACAGGGCCAGGAAGAGGCCAGAAAGGGGAGAAGAAAAATGGCTTTAATTACAGGAAAAAGGGGCCAGTAAGAACTGGTTGTTACAATAGCCAAGACAATACAACTAACTGGTATATGTTTTTAACTTCTAATTTTTTTTCTCTTTTAATTCTTGTTCATCACTTCTAAAAATCTGCCAGTCTAGCTTTCTCCTAAAATATATATCTATGTTAAAATCCATGTAATTTCAGCAGCAAGCACAGAACATTCAGAATACCAATGAAGTTTACCAAGATGAAATACTTTTAGGTTAAACTTGCAAAAGCATCTGCTTTATTTGAGCTTATAAACTTTGCTTTCCTATTAAGGAACAAATCTCTTAATCCTTTCATAAAATATTATAATGTAATAAAACTGCAATAAGATCTCAAAAAAATACAAAAATAAAACCAAAACAAAACACTAAAAACCCCAGTGATTATATTCAAGAATGAAATATGGTGAATTTTCCTGCAGTTTAAAAGATATGCATCTATTCTCATATCTTCCACATTAATCTTCTATGAAACTGCTAAGTGAAAACAGTAAATAATATTGAGAAAGAAAAACTGAACAGCAATAAGACTTGCTACTATTTTAAAAATACTGAATACTTCTGTTTACAATAAATACATGGTAATGCAAACTAGCATATAAACAATCATATTTCATGAGTCATTGCATATTGGCAGCCATAATCATAATTTTCACATCTCCTTTGCTTTTAAGTCATCAGCTCATCTGCAATGTTCTCTGTTCTTTATGAGAATTAATTTGACAAAGTAGGACTCCATCCTTACTCTCCACCTCCAAGGCAAAATTTCAATCCCCCTCAATTTGGCAGCAGTATCTCTTTTGAGGGGACTGTGAGGAGAGCTTTTACCCTACCTCTCCCTCTTATCTGCCCCAGGGGATTGTGTAGCCACCCAGAGGAAAGCCATTGGGATTATATTAAGAACATCCACCCCAAAACTCACATTAAACACTTCTCTGCCTCCAAGGTGTGTTCCAGGTGTGTGCTATAACCAAGAGCTGTAAGACAGACGCTGTGAAGTTTACATTGACTTTGTGAAGCTTTGCATCATTCACCCACAAGCAGGGGCACACAGCTGTAAACCTCGAGCAGACTTTTCCATGTAGTCACACGTTTAGTATGGGTCAGGTCCTGTGGTCTTCCATTTGCTCAAATACCCCATTGAAGCCAACGCTGGAAGGTCAACTTGCAAATGCCACCCTCTCTCTGTGTGGTGAATAGCTCCCATTGAACACACTGGGATTACTCATGTGCGTGAGTGACTACTAACAAGAGCAAAAGGAGCAAAATCTGGTCCTCATTAAGGAATGCTAATCTGAAAAAAACCTCCTTCAGTCAGTAGTACCACTCAGGCAGAGCAACTCTGCCAGTGAGAAGCTACATAGGAAGGGCAATATAGCATAATTTGTCACTATATTTTAACACATAATTCTTTGAAGCATCAGTTAATTATCCAAGCATGACTACATGGAGGTGCTCTATCCCACAACAGTTGAAGAGCAAAGATAATCTCATACCATAAAATGCAATTATCCAGATGGTTATTTGAAGGTTTTTGGAATGGAAGCAATTTCTCTGATCTGGGAGATTTAAAAAAAAGAAAAAAAAATCAAGGCTGAATTTAAAAATAAAAATCATACCGCACTTGATACCCAAGTATTTAATTACATATTATCATGGGTAATTACTAATGGGCTCCAATTAGGCAATCTTAGTTTATTGCTTTTGGAAACATTTATAGCCACCAGATAACGTATAGATTTAAGTCGATATCTGAATAAACAGCCTGGAAAACTCATCATTTGTAACCAGATTGAGTTACTAGCGTGATTATCATCTGCCACCTGCTGGAAATAGCTGTGACAACGCAACTAAGTTCCACAGATGGAAGGTCTGGTCACTCACAGAACAAGCGGAAATAGCAAAGAGCAAAAATATATTCCTTGTACCCAAGAGCTTATTCCTCTTCTTGCACCCACTGGGAAAGTTTGATTTGACAAAGAGGGATATTTGTGAGCATCCACAGAGAAGCCTTAACATGACTTTGTTTAGACAAACAGAAATTAATTTGCTATTGAGAATAACATTATCTGCCTGTGTCTGACCGGAAGGCAAGATAGATAGTCTGAAACTAATGCAGCCAGTTAATCTCATCTCAGGCTGGCATAGCTGGCTTGCTACTCTGCTGGAAATGGCATGATTGCAGGTTCCCCTGCAACATCTCCACAGTGTCTTCCAGCCTCATTCAAAGAGATTCACCACTCTGGCTTTATGGTGGCCCATCAAACCCTCAAGTACAACAAAACCTGGCCAAAAAAGACAAAAAAAAAGGGACATGTCGTGTTTGTATGCAGTATTTTTTAGAGAGCCAGAACCTTGTAACTTGCTTCCTCTGTGCCAGCAAAGCAGAGTGAGTAATCCAAGTAAGCCAGAGGGTAAATCCAAAGGCAGCACTGCAGGAGTGGCCTTCCTCTCTCCCTAGTGCAGAACAGGCTGAACAGTAGCAGGACACACAGGTAAGACTAGCAGCTCTTGTCAGGGGGCTGGCTTATTGCATCCCACTGGCTGATGACAGGACTAATTGTATTGGTGTGATTTTGCAATTGGCAGGTCTCCCCAAGCCAGCAGGGAGAATGAGACAGGTGCCACTATATTAGAGATTCAGACCTTTTGGGTTTTTTCAACCAAAATCAAACACAGGCCCTTAGCAACCAATTTTTGCACGCCCAACAGGTTTAGAACATCAGCCCAGAGTTAGTGTTTAGATGGCTTTTGCATTTAGAGAAACAGTGCCTTTCTCTGGAGGCCTTTCAATTATTTCTGAGGTCAAAAAAAGGAGAATAAAAACGGAAAATGGAGAATAAAAAGCCAAAGAAAGATAATAAAAAAATGAAATTATTTTTGAAGGTTATCCAGGCCTGTGGGATGGAGTGGAAATAGAAATCAGAATACACATCCCAGGACCTAATAAAATTCTAATTAATTCCTCATTTTCTCCACTAACTTGTTTTAGCCATCATAAAGCAACCAGCTGTTTATAGCAGTAAGAATTCATATCAGCCCTGAAAGCAATATAAAAAAATCTAAAGCATTGAGCCACACATTAGCAAGAATTAACACGGGCATGGACTAGCACATGCCTCCTGCACAGGGGAAGGGCCAGGCCTGCAAGAGCACCATGTCCCACTGCAGTGTACAGCATTTCCTCCAGGAGCACTGGCCACAGCCCATGTACCCAGCGCAATGTTTCTGCCAGCCTTTGCTTTCATTCTAAAGCCTTTGTTGCTTCATGCTGCTTTGTCTGTTCTTAGGAGGTCACTGTGCTTCAGGGCACCGAGTTTCCTCCCATGTACTGCTTTTAGGAGGCTGACACCTCTTTTACAGCAGCATGGTCCTTGCCTGTGTTGGTAAGTGGCCCTCATTCCAGCCAAGCGTTTAGCTGTGCCTCATGCAGACAAGTTGGCTGATTTACTCCTGTAAAGCTTGGCAAAGGTCTGATATAAAGAAAACACCCAGAAGTAAAAAACCTGCCAGCCAAAGAATCAGCAACACCCTCCAGCCTGCAGGCATAGAAGTCTGACACCTTTGCTGCAGCCATTGCTGCAGTGACATTTGTACCCGGGGGGGCATATGGCTGAACACAGACCCTCACCTGGGAGCATATCGGGCTGCCAGGAAAATTCACCCAGCCCTCTGCCCCCAGACATGCCGGCCTCTGGCTACAGACCAGCTGGTCAGCAGCAAGAGCCTACCCCACCCAAGCGCCTTCTCTCCTACGTGACCAACACCAGGACAGGGAGGTTATCACCCAGAAAGCTCCCCCCTCCTCAGGCAAAGGTGGGGGACAGGGCTCTGGCCTTTCCTCCGTGTAACTACTCTGTATCATTCATCCAGGCAGAGACCAGCCTTCCCCAGAAAGCTAAGGACTGCTGCAAGAGCAAACAGACCTCAGTCAGGAGCTCAGTCAATTGCTCAACAGTCGTGTCCTGCCCTGTCCTTTCCCTCTGTGTCCTCCTCCCATGGTAAAACCACTCAGGAACATTAGCTGTCAGTGCTAGTCTTCTTGGAAATTTTTCTGGAGATCAAGGAAATAATGTATTTTAGTAAACATAGTTCAAAAGATTTTAAATTGTGTGGGTAGATATAAATACATATAGATAAACAGAACTCTGTGTGATTATAGCAGTGTTTTTTTCTTCCTCTCTTCCCACCCCCTTTCCCTTCTCTCATTTTCTCAGACAATAAGTGAGAAACAACCTCTTTTTTACGTTTTTTTTTTTCCCCTGCCAAAAATTAATTCTTGCTCAAAACTTCCAGAAGGGGTCAAGTCTAAAGGAAGCATCTGGTCAATCTGCTTTTGTACTGCAGTGGGGGCCAAAGCCCTCAGTCCCCTCCCTCTGCACCACTGACCACCACAAGCACTTGTGCCACACCGGGGAGGTTTTGCTCACGCACCAGGGCACCTCGGCGTGGCTGCAGGCCGCTCTTAGATGGAAGCCCCTAGGCATGCTGCATGCACAGACAGAGCACATCCCACTCATCCCAGAATGCTTCCAGTTGCTTTTTTTATCCCCCTGAGCAGAGGCGGACTCCCCAACTGCTGAGTCGGGTTGTTTGCTCATGAGTTATCTGATAAGGGGGTGTGCGTGCAGGTCAGAGTCGCAGCATGGGGTCCTATCATGAAACGTACTGAACTGACCAAACAATAATTTGGCTTCTCTCAGCATCTTGAAATGCACACCCAGGGACAGGCAATGAATGAAGGCAGATTGGGCTTGATCCTCAAACACACCCACAAGTGGAACCATTCGGTCTCTGCATATGTTCAAAGTCAGTCAGTGTAAAACACTTCATAGAATAAAGAAATTGTCACCGCTTTAAAATAGTCAGGAAAGCTGTCCACAAAAAAAATCCAGGACATATTTTCCTCTTGATACATACAGAAAAGCTTTAAAGCCTTAGAAAATGTACATTCACCATCTTGCATTTTCTTAGTAAATATACCAAGATCACAGCAAATGGAAAACATGGAAACAGGCTCTTCTGGTCATGATGAGCAACAGTACCTCCAAACATACGATCTCTATGGGGCGTGCAATGGCAGAAGAAGAATTTTTTCACTTATTCTGTAACTGGGCAGTAAACATGAGCAGCTGCTGTAGCTAGCAGCTCGTGAGTCAGCCCAAGCTCTGCTGCTGGCAAAGGAGGTGGGAGAGGAAAGGGCAGCGACTTGCTAATTTGCAACATAGTGGGAAGTAAATCCAGAATCAAATTCCTAGCAGCAATACCACCGGCAGAGCTTACAGCCCTATATATTTTATGAAGAGGTTTGCTTAAAAATCAGACCAAAACAAAAGCAAGATTAAAAAACAAATCCAGAAACCTATAAGAGTCATAGGGTGCTGAGATCTCTGATGAGAAGCTGAGCACACTCCAAGATTAACAGGTTAACAAAGTAGTCTGGTATTGACTACCTTGATCTTGTGCTGCAGAAAACACAATTCTCTTTGCTGTGTGTGAAAGCTAAATGTATTTGTGTCTTATTACATAGTGACAAATGCATTTTTTGCAAAAATTAAAATAGTCTTACATTCATTATCTCCCCATTTCTCATCTGTTCTTTAGCAACTACCTTTTCGTATTAAGAAATTACATGCAAGTCCAGTCTGCAGCTTTTTAAGGATGCTTCAGAAGACTGCTTTGACTAAGCAGTGAAGCACCATTCTAAAGAATTCCTATTGTAGCTCCAAGTTTAGAAATTAGAACTAGAAGTAGGACCTATTGTCCCTGTCTTCCATCACCATCTTCTGATAGAAAGGACCTGCTGGACCTTAAGTAGCTCAACATGAAGACAACCCTTGAAACTGCAGAGATTTTATTCCCTTATGTCAAAATAAAACAAAACCCAGCAATACCAATTTCCCCCAGAACCCAGTTTAGAATGCATACATGCACAGTTTCTGAGGATAGAAAGAGAACAGACAATCAAAGAGAAAGTTTAAAGCCACCTCTCTTCACAGAATTTAATTGAGAAGCTGCTGGGAGCCACTGCAGGTGATTTCAATTTCTTATTGGACCATGTTTCTATCAATCTGAGAGTCTATGTTTTTCTTATATTTTAAGGGCTTCTGGTCAAAATCATTAAAAAGATAATGATGTCCCTCAGATCAGTCCATAACAGATCATTAAACATATAGCATTTAAAAGACCAAGGCCAAGGCCCTGCCAAGCACTTTTATTTGTTCAAGAGCAAAATATAATTGTGTTATGTGCACAGTTCAATTTTATACTGGTATTTGAAAAAAAATGCACTTAAATTCTGTACTCTGTATTATTTTGACTGACATTCTCCACATCTTCCTTTTCTATTAACAGGAAATTAAGAACACAAACAGTGGGAAAAAACAACTCTTCATTTCCTTCCATCATTTGTCTGAAAATAAGAGTATTTGCCCTGCAGCTCAAAATTAGTAGGTATCAAGATTTTAATTATATGTCTGCTTCTGCTGTTTAAGCTCCATTTCACATCAAGTGCAATAAAAATCACTAATGCCTATAATCAACCTTATTTCAACCACTGAAATGAATAAGATAATCAAGATACATATTAAAAAGAGCACTGGCCCTGACTCTGTGTTGGGTAGTTATGTGACAGATGTGTTGCTGCATCCACATTGTCTAACATCAACATTGTCTAAGATCAACCTGCACAAACTTTTTGCTGCCTTGCACTAAAAAGGAATATCCTCTGGTTCATCACTGAACAGACCAATCCTCATTAGTGAATTTTGGTACTATCATCTGCCAAAGGTTCCCTCCCTACTTCCCAGCACTCTTATATAATGTGCATTGATCTACCCATTTTAAAAGACCCATGGCAGCTGCAAGCTGTAATTCAAGCCTTCTCCTTAGGAACTAAGGACCTTATAAAGAAAATGCATGAACCAAAAGCAAACATGCTCAGCAGTCTGACCCAGCTTCAGGGTGCTCTGTACCATGAGGAGAGAAAAATCAAATGATCTGTGTCAGCTTGAAATCGTCTTTGGAGGAGACCAAGATGATCTTGAATGAGCAGGGCCTCAGGAAACATCTTTGCCCATTCACTTTTCTGCCAAATACTGCCTAAGAAGAATGAAAGCTAAGGTGGCCCTGGATGAGAACCAGTAGTCAGCTTGGTAAATGGATTTTGGAAGTCTGTCTGTTTTTCTTAGCAGTCAGATATTAAGCAGATAAAAAAAGGTGAAAAGGCTATTAAACCCCGGAATTATTTCAGTATCAACACATTTGGCCTGGATTTTAAAAAGTGCATTTTTAATCAATGAAATAAATTTTCATTGATTAAATTTCATAAGTTTAAGTAAGTTTTAAAAAACAGATTGTAGAGCAAAGGACCACACTGTGGGTTTGTTCAGAGCATTACTGAGATGTGCCATGCAATTCAAGACTCGGTAAATACAGCCTGTTATGCAGTCCTTTACATATTTGTATGAATTATTTGTAGAATCATGGTTTGGGTTGGAAGGGACCTTAAAAATTGCCTGGTTCCAAACCCCCTGCCATGGATCTTATTAATGGCTTACACTGCTGTCTTTCCTTCTGTAGTGAGAAGTAGAGCTGGTTTGTGAAGTACAACTGGTCACCTGTTTAATGTATGAATAAAATACTCTTTGCTATCAAATTCAGTCCTTGATTTCTATTAGTTAAATGTGTTGTTTGAAATGCTACCACCAGCTATTCATTCCTTTTCTGAGCAGCGATGCCATGACAACCCCCACGTGACTGGCTACAAGCATACCACAAAAATCTCCAGGGCTTTGCTTTAGAAAACACTCAGATTGATGTTACTCATACTTTTTTTTTTTTTTTTTAAAGAGCCTGGTTTCAGAGATGCTTTATTTTGTGGAAAATGCATCAAGCCTACCTGTCAATTCTATCATGTGGCAACAACAATTTCAGCTAAAATGGGACTAAGCAAAGTATGAAGAACTCAAGAAAAGGGTGGGTACAACTGTTTGATAAAGAGCATGTTCTTTAAGACTTCATTAAAGAATATGCTTACCCAAAAGGACTACAGCATCTCCCTATTAATTCTTAATGTGTTGTGAAAGCTCCTGATGAGCAATAAGGTAGAAGAGACATGTTTTGAGAATATCCAGCAAATATGTGTATAGCTTTTGTGTCCATTTAGGGTATCATAATGATTTTCACCAAATTTAGAAGTGAAAAAGATCGGATTAGTCATTTACTCCAAATCAGTAATAATGCAAGACTGTGTTCTCTTCAAAATCTGCAAGCAGTGAATAGCATGAGTGATGATTCAACTGCATTGCTACCTTAGGAAGATTGTATCACAATACAATTAGCTTTAATACGGAGAAATAGTTCTTCATTATTTCCAGACTGGCTCTGCTTCATTAACTGTGTAAAAATATCTTCCTTCCTTCCTTCCTTCCATTGTTCCCCTAATTTGACTTGCAGGTGGAAAAAAGTTAAAGATGAGGTAGGGAATTGAATCTGACATATTTTTCTAACTAAATTGGCAATATTGAAATAAATAAATTTCTTTCTGTGTGCATCAACCTCAAGAGGCTCACTAATGTTTATAAAAATGGCTATTTGAACAGTGGCTCATTTAAAGCAGGGAACTGATATCAGTGTAGCTGAAACACCCTCAGCATCCACTGTTCATACAGAACTCTCCTTTGTTCAGTGTACAGAGCAGTGTACTTCATATAGGCATGAAGGGCCAAGAGTAGAGGTTAGAAATCACCATGATATATAGTGAAGAAATGTATTTATAGAGAACAAAATATTTCCCATGACTCAATCACTCTTGGATTAAAAACAAGTATTAATTTCTGAGTGCAAGAGAAGAGAAAGAATAACTCTCATGATGAGCGAAGAAAGTACAGAATTTTGTTTCTTATTGTGAAGTTTGCACCAAGCAGTGATTAACAAGGTCCCCAGTGACCAAAGAGTGGTTTTATCAAGTGCCCCTGTGTTGTCATGCTGGTACTTCTAAATTCCCATCCTGGTTTTCCTGGCACAAGCACAGGCCTGCTGCAGTGAACAGCAGCTACCAGAGCAGAGGTCCCTGCAGCTGTGGTACCTGGGAGCAGCAGGGCAATTTGGCAGGTTGTCCTGAACGACACAGCCCCCTGGGGCCCAGGCTTTTGATCTACCAAGAGAGATAGAAATTGCTCTGAGAAAACATAAGGGTCTTTGCTTGGTGATGTGAAGGCTTTGCATTGAAGGAGCTCACAAAAAAAATGAACCAGAGCAAGAGAGAAAGGGGGAAATAGGAAGCAAGGAAGAAAACCAGGTCCACTTCTTGGAGAAGACTACTGAAAAGATGGCAGTGTTTAGGGATGAGTTATCATTTTCTCCATGCTGCAAAGGTACAAAAATATCAGTGTGTTTTTATGAACCAAAGAGCAAATGCATCCAGTGGGAATAATTTTGCTAGTTTCTTGATAGAAGAAAGGAACAGGGAAAAAATGTCAAAAGTTACATCGCTCTGCACCATTCTGCAGAGAATTAAAAATAAAATGGTTCCAAAACCAACTGTAAAGTGCTGCAACAGAGATAAGGGTGGGCTTGTAAATGCCAGGGTTAACCTTTTACTGTTGTATGTATAAGAATGAGACAGAAATTGCTCACAACAACTCCCAGAAAATGAAATTATATTGATAAGAATTTGACAGAAGAAATCCAGTTTCTAAACCCAACTTTTGTTGTTTCAAGTTTGAAACAGTTTGCATATCTACAAATTAAAATCAGAGTTTGCATAAATATCATGTTTTGTTCTTCACACCGATGATTTGTACTGACTGGTAACAACTCTCTCTTACAAATTACATGTCTTCTTAAAGTTATTTTAAAAATAACTTCATAGTATGATAATTAAAGGCACCTGAAGAATCAGAGGAGATAGCAGCGGAAGCCAAAACTCTCACAGGTTTGCTGAGCTTAGTTTTGCTATCCAGTAAGTCAGCTACTTAACATGATGGGATCTGGAAAGGATGCAGATGAGCCCTGTCATCATCCCCTGAAAACAGTTGGAGTTGAGAGCAGTTTCCTTCTGGGATCCCACCTCCTCTGAGATGACTGTCACCAAAAAAAAGCAGCTGAATGTTTTCACAGGAAGCCAAGAAGCTCAAGAAAATTTCAGACAAAGTTAGAAAATGCTAAACATTATCCCAGTCAATGCTGTAAATTATTCACTCTGTTCTAAAAGCAAGAAACTTGTCTTGGTAGTATGTATGACAAGCCTGCTGTCAGTGATTCAAGCCTGGTCCTGCTCATTACAAAGGTGCTTTAGAAAGAGACATGGAAGACTTCTGTTGCATTCAGGCAGTGCTTTGGTCATGTCCTACAGTGAGGGGTTTGTGCTGGTGATGTGCTTGCTGCTTTTACTTGTCAGTCTTATTTTTTAAATAGCAAATATTTCTCTCTTTACATATCACTGCCTGAGTTGGAACAGTTCATGTCTAAGTTATGAGAGAGGGAGAATGTATTTCATGACAAAAATTCATTGTTTCAATTGATCCAGTGTCCCTGCAGAAGCCCACTCTGAGAGAAAGTGGTCTCCCTTCTGACTCCTCTCTTGCTCTATTCAATTACCAGCTTTTCTTCCATGGGGTTTACTTAGTCCAACACAGCTCACAGGTTATTCTTCTCCCTCATATGTTGCATGGTTGTTTAGGTCGGATGGAGATAAATATTACTATGCCACTAAACTACCAACTCCATTAGAGTTTTTAGATTTACAGTGTGCTCTTAATGGTTGTTCTAAAACGCTAATAAGAAGAGACCTGGGAATACTTTCAACACAAGTCATTTTCCAGTATTCTTACCCCTCTGGCAGCATCCTAAATAAGTATCCTTTTGGAAGATCTGACTTATTTTAGGAATATCTAGTGCTTTCTTACTCTAGTCTTTATTTTTGCTGGATGCCTAATGAAAAATGCCTGCCTTCTCTTAGACTGTCATTTCTGTGTCATAACATCAACACAACTGTAACCAGACTGTATGCATTTTCTACATTTTTCCAACATAAAGAAGACTTTGCATCTTCAGCAGACTTGAGCACAACTTTCTTTAACGTTTTCGTTTTCCACTACTCTTCTGGGCAAGTCTGGCTTTGCTGATACAATGAATCATGCGTTTAATAATGTTACTGCCAGCTAACAAAACAAAACACGGGAATTAAAAGATCTTCCATAATGATATGGAAGGATATTTCCAATAAGAAAGGGTAAACATTTCATTTCTGTTGCAGATCCAGACAGCAAAACCATCAGTGGACACACGTGCCCCAACAATATACCTCCACAAGCTGAAGGTATAGTATTGGCTATTTCACTGGGCCTTCACATCTCCTCTTAAAGTAAATAAAGAGCCTGGCAGATGGCCACAGTTTCAGGTCCTTTTTTTTTCCCTCAGTGGAGTGGTTGTTGCAACAGGACTATCAGGATCCATGAACAGCACATTTCTGGCAACATTAAATAACTTCTTTTATCTTTATAATCTTTGATGAAATCAGAGTTTCAGATCAACAAGTGCTAAAGTGTTCAAATAGCCTCCTAAGAGGTCCCTGTGCACAGCCAAGAAAATACCATTCCAAATAACAAGAATAGCACAATCACCAAGATACAGAGAAAAGAACTGAATAATAGGATATTAACATAATCAAAGCACAAGAAATAACAATGGGTAGCCTTGACTGGCAGTTGTCATTCAAAATCTTGCTGCTCCCAAGAGACAAATTTTTAATAAAGGATGAGAGTGGAAAATAAATTGTTAGCGAATTATCTCTGCTCACTAAAAGGAAACAACAACAATTTAAAAACCCAAACCAAAAAAACCCAAATGTGAGCAAATACAAAATACATGCAGCTAAACCTTGTCAAAGACTTAATTTCCAATACAGTGCCCCTCAGGCAATGGGAGCATAACCCATATAAGGACTTCAGAATTAATTTCCTTAAAATTGTTTATCATCTCACTGTGTGACATAATAATCCCCAGGCACCTTAAAGCCATTTCACTAGCAAAACAATTAATTTCTTCTTCATGCATAAATTCACATGCTATATTGGGATGTGGGTTCAATTGCTGATGTTAATTTTTTTCCCATTACTGTAAAAATAATTGCTTAAGTTCCTTTGAAAAATAAATACTGCACCCCCCCCCCCACACACACACACACAGAGCTTAACAACAATAGCACCAACAGGAAACCACTAGTCTTAGACATGTTCCTTAGAACTACAGGTCCTGATACCTCAAGGTGAGACTGCTTCTTTCTCATCCTCCTGATTTCCATACTCCAGTAGAAAGAGGGGAGAAAAAAAAATTTTTTGCAATCTTCTGGTATCCAGTTCTTCTTTACAATAATTCTCCTCAGGGTTATTTTGTCATGGGATGACTTAATGCACCAGTTTTAGGTACCTTTATACTACAGTGTGACCAGCATCTAGCCTGCTTTGGTTACAAAGCCCAGCAAACAAGACAGATGCACTACATTTCCTCCAGAAACCTGCTACTCTAACATTAGCCACTCAAAACTGTCAGATCTGGATGAGCAGGATTTACTATTTGTTTTGAATAAGACTTGAAATATCTTTGGAGTGTCAGGAATCAAATATGGGGAAAGAAAGGATGAGAAAGAAAAGGCTGAATTAGTATGCTCAGAACAAGATTTCCTTCAACAATTCTGTTCCAAGAGTCCTTTGAGGACAAGATGTCGAAGTCCAGCTACGAAAATTGTGCTTTCCCTGCTTTCCTCTATCCAGCCTCTCTCTGATCACCTTCAATTCAGCCCTTCCAGAAAAGGGATTGTTGGGCCTCAGAAAATTGCATAAATAAGTTTTTCTCTTCACCTCTCCCCATTCCTTTCCAATCCACACAAATGCACTTTTAGCATAGATATGTGTTCTTTGACAAACAACATGGTAGCATTTTTGCAAATTAGAAAATGCCTCAGGATGTCCAAAGAGATTCTCTCTCTTCCACTGGATTATTTCCATTTTTACCCACTGTTAACACAGGCAACTTTAGAGATTGAGACTCTTAACACCTTCCATTTTAAAAGGCTTTAAATCATGATAATGGAAAGAACTAGATTATACTTCCTCATGCATCTCTCTCCATTTGTTCATTACACCCAGTTGTTGCTTCTCTACTTACAACAGCCTGCAGTCCCTCCAGGACAAAAATGGCCTGCAACTGGGCTTAATTCAAATCTCACTGAAGTCAATGAAAAGTTCCTATTTGATCCAAAAGCCCATTCAAGATAATGGAAAGAATCCCACTGACTTCACAGAAGTCTGGATAAGTGCCATCATGTTCTTGTACACTGTCCATAACAATCCTAGCTTTTGATAAGAGCCTATGAAGGCTGCTAGATGATGCTAACAATTATGATGATGATTCTGGAAAATATGTTGACAAATATTTATAGAAATTCTGCTTACACTGATGAAATGCTTTCACTAATCATGCAGACTGCAGCTGTGGTTGCAGGAGAGTGTTTCAGGGTCCAATTCACAGCATTGCAAAGGGCTTTGTCTCGCTGGGTCACTATGAAAATGGTGAAAAAAGGGGTTCTCTCAATAATAGCACAGAGCTTTACCTGATCAGTGTCTGTTGCATGCTGTGTAGAGAAGGGGACAGCAATTTTGGACACCCCGTTGGGTATCCACGATACATCATTCCTGATTGTTATGCCCTTGTAAAAACAGAATCATTTCTTTATCCCTTCTGAAGACAAAGTTGGTGGAAGACCAACTTTCTTCCACTGAAAGAGACAACTGTTTGCTGCTGGAGATGTCCTGCATCATGAGAACAAAGGGATAGATTGACAACAAAAATGACTGTAAGGCCAAAAGGTAACATCAGCAGCACTATTTCCATGTAGTTATCAAGTTTCCTTCCCAGTGATAAACACAGCTAAGGATAAACTGCTCTATGAGGACACATTTAAAAGGTAGCCTAAGGTATAATCAACACTTCAGAAAGCCATTTACTTTTCCTGTCACATGAAATCTAATGCCAGGTCATTTTACTCCTACACTCTGTTGAAGAGAAGATGGCTTTAAATTAGTTTTACACTTTAATAACTGAAGGAATAAAAACAAATAGAGAGAGGGAAGCATTGCCCTACTTTAAGAAAATAATTGAAGCAAACCTGTTATGTCTCAGCAAAGCTGTTGATCCTGCTATGTGAGTCATTGCTGCTGACTTTGTCAGTTGCTCCTACAGACACCATCGGAAAAAGGGAGACCCAAAGCTGAGAGATTAAATAAAGCTAGAGCAAAAATATAACAAAAATAAAAATTTAAAAAAAAGTGGAGCAGGATGCAGGCAAAAGTGAAAATTTAACTTACTGCTCAAAGGAGACCAAGCAAAATGTGCCTTGAAGATTTATCACTGGAGAGAACCATCTGAAATATTTTTGATTCAGCAGGAAATTCACATCCCAAATAGGGCACAGCAAACCAGTCAGCAACAGGAACAGGCTTTTGAAGTGAAGGGTTTGTATATTTCAGGTTGTGGTTGTTATCTCCTGTGATTCATTTGCAGCCAGTCTACTTCTTGATAAACTGACTACTCACCAAGCCTGAATGTGTTTCCAGAAAGCAAATGCTGCTCAGCTGAAATGACCCAGGTAGAACTCACTACACATCACTGTCACAAAGATCCTGACATTTACACAGTTCCTTTACCTGAGGGAGAGCTGGTCATGGCCACATCATGCAAATCCATATCATAACCCTTACAGCTTGTCACTAGCGAATAATATCTAGATCTGTGCAGGCATCAACAGGAATTACTTAATTCCACTGCTGAAGCTGTGATTACACAAGATACAGAAGGAGGAGAGCATCCTCCTCCTTTCCATTCCTTCTCTTTGTTCGTAATTCAAATGGCAAACTTGTTGTTTTCTTGGATCAACTCTGGTTTTTACCAAACCTCTCCATTAGTTAATTAAATTTGTGACAGCAGTAGAAAATTAACACAACAAAACCTAACAAACCTGGACAATTTTTTTGTCACTTTCTGCCAAAGGATGGAGAAGACCACATAGTGGGAGCAGGGGGGACATGAGCAGGGGAAGGAAAAGTGTGGATCCTTTGCTTTGTTTGGTGGCAGGAGATGGTTGTCAGATCAACTCAGCTGCCTGGAAAATTGCAGTCTAAGAAATCACAGAAAGTTTCCAAGGCATCCGAGGCAGTAGACTTATCTCCACTATCTTCATGCTTCTCAGCTCAGTATATCAGATTTTTACAAAAAAGAAACTTATAAACCAAAGTATTAGAAATCAATGATTAAGCGTTTCAGACACCAGCCATGCCCTCACCCACAGTACTGCACTACTGCAATTCCAAGACTGGAGGCTGGCACTAATCTGAGATAAAGCTATAGAATTGTTCCTCTTGTAAAATGTCCCAAAATTACATATAGGTGGGAGTGTGTTTGGAAGACACGGAACAAAGCTTATCCTCTTAAGAAGGACACAAAGATTGGGTTACAAGGGCCAGTTAATGCAGATCAAGAAAGAGCAATTCCCTGTAGGGGAGGTATAAAATTTCACGCAAAATTCCCCCTAACAGAAGGTTGACAAATACTTTACAGTCTGGATTCCCAGGCATGGGAACACAAACAAGCGTGAAGAAGTCTGACTCTACTTATATGGTTTTCCCCTCTAGTTTAATTGAAGAAAAATGAAAGCAGGAGCTGTGGAAAGTGAATCAGGAGAACTGAGCCATTCTGGATAGAATTACAAAGTCCCCGCCTCAGTATCAGGTTCAATGATGGCATGAGGATTGGTAACAAGCTGAAAAATACATGGCCAACATTGCAATATATCCTCGTGGGCAGTGTAAATCACAGAGCCAAAAGGTAGCCCTGAGCTTCTGTTCTTTCCTTCACAGTTATTTCTGGATCGGAACTGCTCACAGAGCACATTTTGCTGCACTTTTGTGCTGGGGATTAACTGCACGTGGCAGCCAGCCATACAATTAACAGCCTTTCACTTAGTGCAGCCACTCTTATCAAATGAATCCCAGAGCACTCTTCAGACTTTATTAGGCGATTTGTAACTGCTGTCGTTTCTACACTCAGATTGTGCACCGTGGAGAAATGGTGCTCTCAGAAATAATCCAAAAATTATTGAAGAAACCAGAAGCAATTGCTTACCAGTTCCCCGAGAGGAGCAGCCAGACACTGCAACAACATTTAAGGTGGCCAGAAGGGAACATGCATTGAGGGCTCCAAAACCTACACTGGCAAAGTAACCAGGATCTTATTTTCATCAGTAAGAGAGGTAAAGAAAATTAGCAACAAAATGGCTATAAGAGGTTTTAGCAAGCTTTTTCAGAGAAAGAAAATTTACTGTCTTTTCTTTTCCACGTCCATCTAGTGGGCATTGAGACCTCTAAGTCAGAAATTCCCAACTTTCCTCCCACACAAACCAGAGGGAGGCTGCAGCACTGCCCATCAAGCAGGGAGCTGGCGTCAGCTCTGCCTTTACCCATCCTCCCTATTGCCTTGGACTGCTAAGCCTCTGTGGTCGTGTCTTGATTTTTGAGGTTATGTCTTCTGTCATTTGGGTCTGATTCATTTGTGGCTCATACTATCTGTATGTTCACCATATTCACTTCCTTACCCATTACCTTTAGCCTGAGTCCACTGAAATAAATATTTTTGAAGCCAGTACTTTCTGAACACATGTAAATGGATTTTCAAAGGTGTAGCTCATAAAAATCTGCCTTTGGAGTCTTTGGAGAACAGTAAATGGTTTTATTCCAGGACTCTCCTTTTGTAAAATCTTTGGTCCCAGTTCTAATTCCAGAGGTCTTGTTCTGGAAAGGCAAAGCACTCAAAAGAAAAAGGAGTAAAAATTGTGGCACTGAAAACAAAAACTATCTCAGCCTCTCCCCGGCTTCTGTCTTGAGACAATTCTTGGATACAGCTCCATCAGTCTACTAAAGCTTCCCAAAACTGTTTAATCAGAGGCAGAAAGCAAAACAAGATAGCTTCAACCAAGTTAAGACTTGACCAAGAAACTTGCAACTGAAAGAGAGGCTTCTACAATGAAAAATATGAGGAAGCTTTAATTGCTGCGGAGGCAACATTACAAACCAAATAATTACATTAAAAGTAGTATGGTTGTAAATCCAGGAGCTTCATTGTCAGAAAGTTCCAAAATTATGGAGAAGTACATATACACTGCAGCCTTCCCCACATCAGCTGTTAAGTCTGTGCTCTGTAATTAACCAGTACTAGAACATCTGTAAGAATTTGTCATTAGAAAACATCTTTTTCTAGGGTCCTTTTCCACTCACCATTTCAGAAATGGTTAAGCCATTTTGAAGGACATTTGTCTTTTGACAAATAAGCAAACTTGATGCAGATACCTGCTGCAAACCTCTTTGTCAGGAGAAATTCAGTAAAGTTACACAATAAAATAGGATCCATGGAAGTATTTGGCAAGATCTGCCATAACTTGTGCTACTCTACGATCTCTCTGTGATTTTATATTCACCTGACACCAGTCCATGGTCAATAATAAAGTACAAATCATACCAGTTCTTGTCAAGTATTTTTCTACTGTCCCTCTGTTGCAATTGAAAACTTTTTACTAGTCACATGTATGCTCTAATATCAGGAAAAAGTGAGAATCTTTTTTACATAAGGACATTCTTTACCAATCCCAGCTGAAGAAAGAATTTATCTGAACCAGCCTTTCCACTGGCCTGACTGGTGGAAACTGCTCTGAGTCTGGTGGCTTAGGCAGTTCTCATTAATGAAAGAAAAGGAGAATTCCCTTTCTTTCCTCTGGAAGAGGACAACAGCTGTATCACCAGCAAGCACTTGTCAGCTTTCTTTGCTAACCAAGCCTTGGTGCCAAGAGAATAATCCTGAAAATAAGACATATAAGGTTATTAAATCAAGGCAGTGACAGGCTCTGTATTTTATATTTCTCTCTTCTGTCTGCAAGAACAATTTCAAAAACAGACATCTAAATGAGATGAGGAAAAAAAAAGAGAAAAACAGCTGAAACAAGTGTGAAAAGATGAAGGAAAAAGAAAGAGATCATGTTAATCATGGAAAGCAAAAGAACAACTAGATCAAGACAGGGTTCCAGAAATAGCATTATTCCAGTAGTCTCCTGTGAAAGCAATTTAGGGAGTAGCAAAGAATTCTTACTCCCTCTTGGATAATGACAGAATTTGGAAATTTTACTGTCCTCAGCCTTCCTGCTTTGCCCTTATTCTGAAAGTCAGTCTTTTCCTGGCATAGTGAAGCAGAAGAACAGGACTCACAAGCCCATTTTATGATTGCAACCCTATGCATTAACATATTTTGATTTCTGTAGTTTAAGTTAAAATACTGCTGATCCTACACAGACAATAACTTCCCACATCAAAAAAAATGGACTTATGAGGGTAGTAACCTTTTTATGCAGCTGAACTTAGCAAAATTCATAGACAGAACTGTAGAATTAGCTGGAGTGTGTTGGACCATCAGGTGGAAGGATTCATACAGTTTAGGATAGTAGGGAGTTAAGTATTGTGTAAGAGCATAGATATTAAAGACACTATGTCTTCAGTATAGTGAAAAAACCATGAAGCAAAATGACGTAAAAGCCATTTCCCTCACAATTCCCAACAAAACTCCTTTGAGAGTATAACAGCTAGTAAAGAAAAAAGCCGGGAAAATTACTATAAGCCAGCAGTAACTGTAGCATAACTAATTGATCTGATTACAATTTGGACTTTTTTTTCCACATGATAATTTTCATCTAAGTATCCAAGGTTTCTCCAGCAAGATCCCAATTGACTGCAGCAAATACTTCAGAGTGAGGTTTTTGGAAAATCTTCAGAGGCTCTGAAGCCCCTGAGCCACTTGCCACAAATGAGGGAGAGTTCTTAGCAGACCAATTCCCTCCCACCACAACAACACTTCCTTCTTTACTCATGATTTCATGCAATTTTTGTGTCTGTCACAGTAATTCCATTTGCAGAGTGGAAATTCTGAAAATACATAAAATTTGTTTCTAGCTTCCCTTTTAATAGGATTTAGCAGCTTGAAACAAGAAGCAGCAGCACCACATGACTGATCAACTCTCTGCATGTTACAATCTACCACTCTGTTACACCACCATTGATCTATGGCCCAGGAAACAGACAATTTTGTTCAGAAGCACATATTTTGTAGTACTTATTTTTAATTACACTTCTTCAAAAGAAAATGTGTATAAAATCATTAATTATCTTAGCATAGCCAAGCAGGGTAGCAGCAATTCTCTCAGAAGGATTAACAGTGGAAACCAAGACTTAAACCAGTATAAACTACTCCTTTATTTAACACAGAATTTCATCTGCAGCCATGTTGGAGGCTGCACTTAGATATGCTTTCTAAGGTATTTTCTCCTTTCTCATTTGCAATATGGATTAGTAGAAAATGTTTGAAATGCTAATGATGAAAACTTACTTTCTGAAAGACAGAAACTCTAACACTATGAGACTATGACATTTTTAGTACTGAACTAAGAGTAGAACTACCACCTGCCATAACCACCACCTTACAGTTCTTCAGCGACTGCCACACAGCTGCCAATTCCTGGCTTCAGAAAATCAGCAGTTTCCCAGGGCAGGATCCCCAAACCCACCAAACCAGAGAGAGAAGCTTCATCATACCTAAGTGCCTGGCTCAAGAAGGAAAAAGGATTCTTGTTTGCCCAAAGCAGTAGTGGGACTGGTCCCATGTGCTGCAGCAACACACACCCTGGAGTGCATTGAGTATGTCCAGACCCCGTGTGGAGGGGGTGACCTCCATGCAGTGGTCAACCACAGAGCTCCATGGCTGGATGGAGGTCACCTCAAGCCACCAGCCATGATGGGAAAGTGCCAGGACAGACAAACTCAGCTTGTTGTGCGCCTCTGTTGCAGCAATCCCACTGGGCAAGCACGTATCATCTGTTTCCTTCAACAGTAGCTCATTTCTAAAAGAAAGATTATAAACCCTTTAAACAAGAGCCAGAAAGTAATTTAATGAACCAAAACTTCCTTCGCTATCAGAAGGAAGAAGACAACTTGGCTTTAGTATTAATTCTATTTTATAATGAAAATGTCCTGTGACCTTATGGCTGAACTGAAACTCCCTGGAGGCTCCCTGCTTCTCGTGGTTCTAGGTTGGATCATCAGGGCACACTGTAAGGAGCCAGATATCCTTAACAAGTTACCCCATTGAACCCAAAAGTTTTTTGTCTCCTTTTCTTCTTTAAAAGCTTCAGTTTGGGATAATAACCTAAAACACTTGACCAAATGCCACTTCCCTTATAATTAAGTAGAAATCTTACTCTCTTCAAATCCCTGGTTCCAAAGTTAAATCACTTCACTGCAGAAGCACTGGTGTGATTACAAACGAAATACTTGAAACAAAAGAGAACTAAAGTACCACTCATAAAAAAGAATGTCAAGAGTTACAGGAAATGTTAATCTCAGGGTCAAGTTCTTCTTTCATTTTCACTATTGTGAATCCAGGCTAGCAGCTTTATCTTCACTGCAATTGCTGTGGATATTATAGCCTTACATTTAAAAAACTTGTCAAAAAACCCTGATTAACTCATTTTGAAGTTTTAAAGACATCTGGAGTGAGATTAACTACCAGCTCACTGCCGTGGGAAACAAGAGGCCACTCTTCTCCTTTAACTCCAATACTTATGCCTCCCTTCCATTCTGTTTGTCCTATACTTTTGTTCTTGAAATCCTGAGCAAGGTCAACTGCAGGAAGATTTTTTTTTTTTTTTTTTTTAAGGAGAATAGTTTTCCAGTGGGTTAATTAGTTGAATCAGTTCATTGAAGATGAATTTAAGACTATGCAAGGAAGGAAGGAAGAAGTAAAGCCACATATTCCTTTGGTAAAATAGAAAAACATTTACTCACTGCCTGGCAGTATTTAACACCAAAATAGCTCTCCTAAGGGTTGATAAAAACACATGAAATCCAGTATAATGGTTGCAACTCAATAATCCATCTTGGTTACCATGGAAAAGCTATGAATACAGACACAATAAGGGTTTGTCCAAGTTAGGAATGACTAATCTGGTATTCACACACACACCCCTTTAAACTGGACAAACACCAAGTATGAGTGTATCTATTTTATTACTTCTTCATATTTACCACAATAAAAGGAATATTACTTAAAGATTCCGAATTTGTTGGGGTTTTTTAAACAGAGTTTTTGTGATTTCAGGATAAAATTATTCACCTGGATTTCCAGCCCCAAATTTAAGCAAGAATGATGAGTTGAAACCATATTGCCTGCAGTTTTAAAAAATTGACTCAGGCCTTCTAAAAATGTTGCACTTGTATAATTGCATTAGAAGTTGTGAAATGGAAATATGAATTGTGATTATTTTTATCTGCTTTCTTGTTACAGAACATTCAGAGTTCATGTTTTCAAGTTTTCCTTTCCTCTTATGAAGTTAAGAAACCTTCTTTTGAAGATTTCAGTTGATGTGGCAGCAGAAACATGAAAAAAAAAAAAAAAGAGAGAGAAAAAGCAATACCACAAAAGTTGTAATAAAAATGTAACGGTGAGAATCTTTTTTTTATTAGATGCCAAGAAAACATTCTTTACTGTGAGGCTGGCGAGGCACTGAAACATCTTGCCTAGAGAAATTCTGGATGCCCCATCCTTGTGAGTGTTTATAGCCAGGTTGGATGGAGTTCAGAGCAGCTGGTCTACTGCGAGTTGTCCCTGTCCATGGCAGGGGGATTAGAACTAGACAGTATTTAAGGTCCCTCCAAATCCAAACCATAGGATCATAGAATCTATGACTCTATGATTCTATGATCTTTGTTCCTAATTTTGTGATCTTTGCTCCTAATTCTGTGATCTCTGTTCCTTTCCAACCTCGTTTGACTCCATTCTAACATCACCGAAGTCACATCAACTGCTCTATGTTTTTCTTAAAATAAATGGTAATGTCTATTTAAGAAGGGATGCAGGATTTAACTTGTACGTATTGAAAAACTACATCAGCACAAAAGAAGAGTAAAAAAAGCATCAGTGTCATGCAGCAATAAGTAGAGGTTACCAGGACAGAGTACAGCACAATGGTTTGTTTAAATCTGTGCTTTGATCTGTCCCTTCAGTATTAAAATTATTTCATCCCACCATACAAGCCTGCTGTGAAGGGTGGAAATGATACCCTCACCTCAGAGTTGAGGAACTCTGGCATAAAGTTTACTGTCACAGTAATCAGAGGGTCATATTTGCACCTGACACCATTCTCACTATTTGCATTCCAAGACAAGCCAACTAGGTCACCAAGCAAATCAGCTCAGGTATAAGAAGAATTTAAACTCTTCTCTTGAGTATAACAGTTATTGCACAGTCCTCAGCCACTACCACAAATTCAAGCACATTTACAAGTAAGACTGGACACAGATAACCACGGAGTTCGAGGTCCAGTTTCACAAGTCAGTGAGAGGCTGGTGCCTGAAATATCATGTGGGGATGTCACTTCCTTGCCAACAAGAGGAGCAGATATTCTTTTGCTGTCCTACAGCTGAAAAGCAGGAGTCTGAATAAACATATGAACCACAACGTGTGGAAGCACTAGAGTTTGCTGGGCTACAGGAAGGCCCTGTGTAATTTGTCATCCCGAAGTTCTGTTACAGCTCTCCAATGTACAAGCTCATTTCTACTGGGACTTCGTGAACAGTAACTACTAAACCATACCTGGGGAAGATATGGCCCAGCAGCAGGAAGGACATGCCCGTGGTGGGAAACAAAGAGCATACAGAAAGGAAGGTGGAGACGTGATGGTTGATGTGCTACTGTGTCAGAGAGGCAGGCAGTGAAGAACTCCCATGCCTGCTGTTGTTCCAGCCCTCAAACATCGTTTCTAGCTGGGGCAGCCAAAGAACAGTTAAATGAGGAAGGAAAGCTGAAATGGAACATCCTGGTCACCTCCACATCCGGCACCGTCCTCTGTTTCCTTATTAACCAAATATAACCCAGATTTATTTCACTGTCATATTTTCTTTCGAATCAGCAGGTTCTTTAATTTTTAATTAAAGCAAAGCTTGCTAAAGCTGTTGGAAAACACACAAGCTCAAGCACAAGGTTACAGTATATATATGTATGTAGAAGTGATACACTACCACCTCCTAGCAATTCCCTTGCCTGAAAAAAAGAGCAAAAGGAGATAACACTACTAAAACCATAGGGAAGTAATAATTTTCTTATGTATTTAAGTAATGCTGAAATATTTCAGCCTGTAGAAGCTTGACATTTATATGCACTGTTAAAGGAACAGAAGAAAATCCTTCTTTGGTATGAACAGAGATGCAACTTGTGAAGTGAATCACAGCTACCTTTCTGCAGTGTTTTCTTTCAGTATTTTTTGAGACTGTTAATAACCCGACAAAAGGAATCCAGCCACAGATGAGAAAGATTTTTTTGCTCTTTCTTACCTATTCCTTTGTTGCTCATGACCAACAGAAAATTAATTTTACATTCTGCATCAACCAGCAAATTTTGAGTCTCATTTCAATTTTAAAACTCACAGTTCTGTTCATGAATTAAATATGGCATCTAGTGATACAATTGCTACAGTAAGGCTGGAATTTTAGTTCCAATAATACACTTATTAAGCTCTGCCCTCAGGAGTTTCAGCTTTCAGCATGACAAAGGTTGCTTTGATTATCCCACGTCTGCATTATCTATGTATAAGGGCTTAAGTACAGTGCCGTGATTCGGGAGGCATGCGGAATCGTGCCTGTCATATATAATCTATACGCGTACACACAAATTAAATCCCATTGAGCTGGATTCCCTCGTGCCTCCCCGGAGCTCAGCTGGCATAGCTGCACTGAAAATTGGTCCCATTCTCAGGAGACAGACAATCACTTCTTGCCTCTGCCTTCCCACCCCCATCCTCCAGCTGTCCCTCCTGGGGCCGCTTGCTGCTTCATTTGTGCACTGCCAGCATTTTATTGCGGGAACTGTGGCCTTCAAATTGCTCCTGCCACTTCATTAACACCATCAGAAACAGAAGCATTTGCTGAACAGCATAATATTGATAATTGGTTTAATTCGGTCTCACCATCTCTGCCAGGCTTCCATGCAACAGAAGCATGCAGAGCAGACCTGGCCAAGCTCTTTTAACAGCTTGCATGGCAAGCTCTTTTAAAAGCTTGCACTTTTAGGCTCCTTAGTTTGAAGCTTAGCACAAATTAGAATACAAATTAACAGGTTACAGTGCAAGTGCCTTAACCAGGCATAGCTTGCATCTTCCGGGGGGCAACACACCTTGGATTTTGGGCCAGCTGGTACATAGCACATGGAGGGCAGCTGTAGCCTGGCCATTCTTACATAAATATGCGTGAAAACACTCAAGGAAAGACAAGCAAAGAGGGTGTAAACACTCAGGAAATACTGGTCACCCAGTAGTCACAGTCCCTGCAGCTTTTCTATTTTCTGTCTTTTGCAGCAGTTCAATCTCTCCTTTGCTACATATGTTCTCACAGCCCTGAAAGCGAACTCGTGCGAAGTTAAAGTGCAAATTACTTCATCTTTGCTGCTGCTCCAACTTCATTACTGTGTTTTGCAGTACTGATACATCCTGTATCGCACTTTTAGAACATATTAGCAGTCACCAGCCAAAGCATTTCGGTGTCACATCTACATCCTAGGCTAGACATGACGTGACTGATAGATTAAACAACACGAAAAGACACACAGATTGGCAGACAGGTGAGCTGGCAGACACACAGTAAGGACACAGGCCACCAATGTCTGGTTCAAACTCACTGTCAATGAGGATGCACATGGAGGCAGCTCTGTTCCCTGGACTCTGGTAGGATATCAGCTGAAGTGAGTCTTACTGTGAAAAATCAAAGCAAAATTTGCAAACGTCAGCTAAAGGAGGTGTAAAATACAGATCACATTATAACTCTAGTCATGAAAATTTGCAAAAGTTTGCAAATCTTCAGATATGGGGGGGGGGAATAATATTCACATTTGCTGGAAAAATTAGAGAAACAAAATTCCAGCAAATGGGTGCAAGTGCATAGAGCCAGCCTGGACTTGAATCAAGATTGATTTCAAGTACTTTAGAGATCCAATCTGAATGTTTTGCACAACGACTTTCAGGCTTTGATTTTGTAAGCTGAAGGCAGGAGTCCATTTCCTCTAGGCTGAGTGCAACAAATAACAGCTGTAAAATGGTTCTGGCTGCCTGACAGGGCATACTTTCATCCTCTGACCTTTCTGAGAAAAAGACCAAGGTTGGCATAGATATACTGGCACATTTTTTCCATCATATAACATATTAACCTGATGCAACTAATCACTACACTGTAAACATAATTTTATTTTTATGTTTATAATTTCTCAGACTGATAAGCACTTTCGGCTATGGTGTTTATAAATATATTCAGTTTTTTAAAATCTTGTTTACAATTCAGAGTTCTTATAAAAAGAAGAATGTTTTGAATCCTATGTTACCTCCAATATGAAAGACAGACATTAGAGTTTGACATGCTTGGGCTCCATGTTCTGTGCAATGAACATTTCTAATAAAAAATACATGGCCTACCTATGAAACCAACAAAGAAGTGGGTGTAAAAATGACATCAACTTGGGAGTTTAAATTAGGTGGCAAAATACAATATCCTGTTTACAAAGGCACTCAGCATTTTCAGACAGAAAGCAAATAAAAAACCACAAGCCTTCTTTTTGTTGGCTAAGTATGGTTCTATATCTTAATTAGATAATCAAATTTGAATAAAGACGTTTACCTCCAGTTTAAAAGGGTTGTTATCTGACCACACTTGTAAATGGCAAACAGCTCAAGCCATTAAAATCAAAGGGAGGCTAATTGTATTAGGCTAAAGCATGCAAAGGGCTTGACTTTACAAGCCTTTTCTATACAGAACTCCGACTGCCTACAGGATCAGAGCCTTACATGGAGATCTGAGACCTTCCTAGTCCTTTCAGTTCTATTTCTCATGCTTGAAGAGCTAGGTTGCCATCTGGCATAGGCTTGCAGCAGCTGCACAAGATAAACTCGAGCAAAACATAGCAGCACAGGAGTAATTAACAGTTAGGAGGGGCAAGTACTGCACATTACCTTATCTAAACAATAGCTGGTGGGGAGTCCACACCCCTGAGTACATCATGATCATGTACCACCTTTTCAGCTGCAGAATTTATTCTTCAACCCTAGGGGTCTGGAGAATGCTTCATACAAATCACTGCTCCCAAGTACATTTTGGGTTAAGCTTTTAAGATTAAAGTTTTGGTCTTAAACTATAAATGCTTCAGTGTATATATATATATAATATCTAAAAGCTAAAAAACCTCTTTTGATAAATTCAGGAAAATACCTGGATTTTTTTTTTTGTTTACTTGAATTTTATAGTATTTTCAAAGCTGTCCCCCAGTAATCACTCTGTTTAACATAAAATATAATTTGGCCCAATAATGCAACTGAAGAAATAAACTTATTTTTACAGAAGAAAACAATAACCAGTTCACAAGTTGGAAAAGGTATTTAATGGCTTTAGAAAGACTGGCAAATTACTAAGTATCATCATAACATCATGGTGACTGCCATCTTTGCAGATCTTTCCACATGTGTCTTGGAAGATGTGTTGAGCAAATCTCTCAACTAGACACAGAAAATAATTTAGGGTGGAAAGGACCTCAAAAATCAACTCCAAATACAAGTCATAAACACACTGCCAAGTCCAACACTAAACCATGTCCCCAGGTGCCACATCTACACACCTTTTGGATACCTCCAGAGACGTTGACTCCATCACTTTCCTGGGCAGTCTGTTCCAATGTTTTTCAATGCTTTCTATGAATAAATGTTTTCTAATATTCAATCTAAACCTCCCCACAACTTGAGGCCATTTTGTTTTGTCCTATTGTTTGTTACCTGGAAGAAAAAACACCCCCCACCTGGCTACAAGCTAGTTTCTGGCAACTGTAAAGAGAGGTAAGGTCCTCCCTCATCCTCCTCATCTCCAGGCTAACCCTCAGCCGCTGCTCGTAATATTTGTGCTCCTGACCCTTCACCAGCTCCCTTGCTCTTCTCTGGGCAATCTCCAGCACCAGTGGAAATTTTCTCATAGTGAGAGGCCCACAGTTGAACACAGGATCTGAGGTGTGGCCTCACCAGTGCTGAGTACAGAGGGACAATCCCTGCCCTGGTCCTGCTGGCCACACTGCTGCTGACACAGGCCAGGGTGCCATTGGCCTTCTTGGTCCCCTGGGCACACACTGCCTCGTGTTCAGCTGCTGTCACCAGCACCCCCAGATCCTTTTCCACTGGGCAGTTTTTCAGCCACTCTGCCCCCAGCCTGTAGCACTGCAGGGGATTGCTGGGACCTAGTGGAGGCCCCAGCTTGTTGAGCCTCATATAACTGGCCCTGGCCCATCAATCCAGCCTGTTCAGATCCCCCTGCAGAAACTTCCTTTCCTCCAGCAGATCAACACTCCCATCCAGCTGGACGTCTTCTGCTGAGGGTGGACTCTGTCCTCTCATCCAGAGTATTGATGATGATATTGAACAGATCTTTATATGTGGAGGAAAAGACAGTTTTCTCTTCTCTCATACAGAAGTATGTGATTTCTAGGATCCAGGTAAGGAATTTTTATCCCATGAAAGTAAAACACAGCTCCTTTAAAGTCCAGCTACTTGTGACGTGCTCGCAGAGAGTGACCATGTTAATCTGACTGTGGCAAATGTGTGAAGTTATAGAAAATGGTTTTCAAATCCTCAGTTTCCACAAGGTCAAACAACTCAACTTAGCTGAGTCCAGTAGGACTGAAAGCCCAGACGCTGGACTTAGTTCATTCAGAAGAGAGCAAAGGCTGTTTAGATTTCAGAGACTGGACAGGAAGAGAGAGAAAGCTGCCCCATGCATGTGGTTTTGTGTTTAGACAGGACTGCCAACTCTACTCACCTCTCCCCTCCTGCTTTGGGCATTAAACTAGAACAACTTCACACATGCAGTGACCATTACCAGTGATTCTTGTGCAGAGCAGCCCTGGTCTGTATGTACAACAAAACCGTTCTCACAGGTGCATCAGGTTCTACTCACATGTGATAACTGATGGATTTTGGACACTTGGAGTCACCATGCTTAGAGCAAATACTTGTCCTTGAGCGGTAAGCTTGGACTACCCTGAACATGCATGAAGTCTAATGCCCATCCACAATCAACACCCTGAGTGCAATAACTCTCACAAGTTTCTACTGCGCTGTTGAGCAGAAACATAAGCAAGCATGTTAGCTGAGTCTGCATCCTGGGCGTCCAAGCAATTTATGCTGCCTGTAGAAAATGCTGCCAGAGGTGCTTCGGGTCAGGGTCTCCCTTCTAACAATGAACACAAGAAAACACAGATCTCTGAACAGGTCCTGCCTCGGAGAACTTTGTGCCAGATTGTGATATCCCCCATGTCACATAAAGATCAGTGAGATCCTCTTTTTTAAGCCTCAGTCATTTCCTACTAGCTGCCGCCAGGCAGGAGGAGTGGAAACAGAACAGCATGCAGAAACTGGATCTGTGGCAGCCAAGAGATTTCCTCCTCCGGGGGAATTTCTTACTGGTCATTTTCAAGCCCATTTAAATATCTCCGACATCAACTGGAAAATGAAATCTGATAAAACAAAGTTGATGATGAGAGACAGAACCTAGTTCCTCTCTGAAAGTCACTTCCCAGGTGCACCCATTCTCCCTCCAGCTATAAGATCCCCAAGCAGGTTTTGATCAAAGTCCAGGTAGATATGTACATGCCAAGAGGTCAGATGAATGCTGTACAATCAAGAAATCAACAGGTGTTGGCTTTGCCAGAACCAAAGGGAGGCATCACACATGCCAAAGCTGAGTTAGCAAAAATTGTAACATTTAAAACTAAAACACACTGAGGTAGTTTGCTGTGCTTCCAAAAGAGTGCATTGATCTAGAGACTGGAACAGTCAAGGCAGCAGTTAGAGAAAAAAAACCAACACCTTCTTGATACTCTTGCCAAACCAACAGAAATGCCACTTACATTCTTACAGTTAACATCCAAATAACTGATCACATTTCATCACGAAGAAACATGTTGCTATTGCCTGAGGCAAGCACAGAATCTACCGAGGAACCAAATAGGAACAAATGAGATATTAAGCCTGAACTTGACAAGCAACATTCCAGTTCCTACCATATTTTTGGGGGGGTGTATATTAGGAGGTCAGATTATTCTATGGAATTAATTACTTTTCTGTGAATTGTTTCTAACTGTAGAAAAGTGCAACTCAGCAAATCAGGACATAATTTATCTCTCTGGCCCTTGAAGGACAGGTGGGGTGTTCTTGGTTAATATATTGAGGTATGAAGGTCAGGACAAAGACTTGAGACTTGATGCAAAGACTTGATGCAACTCTTGTCTCTCATTAAGCTAAAAACCAAGAGGATTTTCAAATTTATTTTCAAACAATTTTTAAACTTTCAGTACGTGTGAAGAATTCGTCAACTGCTGATAAAAAATAAAATATCCAAGGAATAGAGCTCTGTCTGCTTAGCCATGCTGAACAGGAGCTAAGGGCACTGATTCTGCAGGAGGCTCCTCAGCCCCTGTGGCTAATGTGACTCAGTGGCACCTCAGGGACTGTGGAGTGGCTGGTGTCTGGTTCCATGAATCTCGACTAAAAGCATTTATCTCAGTTTGCTCATCACAAAAAAGCCCCTAAAACTACCTGTAAGGTCATCATACACTGAGAGATGAGCACTGAGGAGTGCAAAACACAAAAGTTCCACCTTTATAAAGATTGCTGACAACAAATCAGGAGAAATTTTGTCCCCAGCTGAACCTTGGTGTCCATTTATTTATCTTCTTTCTGGATGAAATAAAACAGCCAGACAAATTAAACATGACCGAGTCCTGGAATGGTCAACATATCGGCTTGAGGAACACGGGCTCGTCTTGAGGAATACGGGCTTTGCACATAAAGTGACTGCTCCGAGACTCACTGTAATCCCGTTTAACAGTGACCCCTAGCGTTGTTCGGCAGCAACTTTGCTTTTTCTCTGGTGTTGGGCAAAAAAGATCAAATAAACTGTAATAAAATTAAACTGCCTTTATCCTACAGGGCAGTATGAGTGCTCAGCCTCTGTTGTAGATGAGTGGAATGCACCTTCGTCAAAACAGAGAGGCGACAATATGTTTTACTGAGGTAAGGTAATAATTTGACAGAGTTCAATAAATTCCAAGGAGTTTAACAGTGGTTTAACAAGGTTCAGTAGGTTTGATGGCAGGGCTCACCTTATTAATTCATGCNAAGAGAAGAGAAGAGAAGAGAAGAGAAGGGAAGGGAAGGGAAGGGAAGAGAAGAGAAGAGAAGAGAAGAGAAGAGAAGAGAAGAGAAGAGAAGAGAAGAGAAGAGAAGAGAAGAGAAGAGAAGAGAAGAGAAGAGAAGAGAAGAGAAGAGAAGAGAAGAGAAGAGAAGAGAAGAGAAGAGAAGAGAAGAGAAGAGAAGAGTTTTAATTCTGCAGTAACTATTGAAAGCTCTAAAAACCTCTTAAACTCTCAGAGTCATTTTCCACTTAGAATAAGAATCAATTCGTAAGTTTTCAGTTTTCTAAAAAACAGCAGAAAGTCGTTCGCACACAAACTCTCAGCTGATTCGGAACCTTTACAGTAACACTAGAGGGCGGGAGAGCAGCTTTTAAACCCAAGTCTTGCAATTCCAACTTCATCTGGCTAAAGATGTGCTGAGGAACGTCCCTTTCATAAGGGAACAAAATAGGTTTGAGGTGTTTCTCTTGTAGACTACTTACATCTGCTAAAAGTATCATGATTTTTATTACTGCATACTAGCACAAGCAAGGTACTGCCAATTTGAGCTAAAGAAATTCGTTTGCAATGAAATATCCTTTTATAAGCACTCTATTTTTAAACATAATCTGGCATCTCTTAATTAATTTAATTTATGCAATCTTTACCGGAAGATTTATTTAATATTTTTTTTAGGCTTCTCCTCCTCCAGAAAAGATTTTTTACATATTGTTTTATATATCCCAGTCAATTATAAAGATTCACTAAGCTACCCTCCCCATCCATATGCTGAGGACCACCAGGTTCTGCTCTTACAGCTAATTTCCTTGATAATCAAGAGGAACCGCCTCTTCTGGGTCAAAAGTGTTTCTGATTGCTGTACAAAGAAGATGTGAGAATTAGTCTTTGACCTTGATATTTCACAGAATCTCAATGTGGTTGAGGTTGGCAGGCACCTCTGTTGGCCATGGGCTCCAACCCCCAGCTCAAGCAGGGCCACTGGGAGCCGTTTGCCCAGGCCCATGTCCAGAAGACTTTTGAATATCTCCAGGGACAGAGACTTCACCATCTCCCTGGGCAGCCTGTTCCAGTGCTCAGCTACCCTCACAGTGAACAAGTGTTCTTTGATTATCAGATGGACCTCCTGAGTTTCAGGCTGTGCTCATTGACCCTGCTGGGCACCAGTGATCACAGTATTTACTTACAAGATGCAGAATCATGCACAACTATTTGTAACATCAGAGCATTTTAAAATGTGCAATCTGGCACTAAAACAAAGAAACTAAAACCAGCCTGGAACCTCAGATTAGGAACTTCTGCAGAAGTCAATGCTGTTTTAAAATGGGGTGCATAGGACCCCCCTAAACAAGCCACAGGCTCAATAATCAGTCATGGGAAAAAGCATGCTCAGGTCTCAGTCCTAAACAACACAAGTGTCGAGGGATGTAAAATAAAGAGGGGATTCACACCATGAGCACCAATCTGTCAAAATGCAAATGTGATTATGCAAAATACCAAAAGCACCTGCAAAAATAATCATCATGATCTATCTAATATCTACACAGCATGAGAGATTTTATCTACTTGTCATGGGAACATGAGCAGGTTTTTTGTTGTTTTTTTTTTTTTTTCTAAAAAGTTTCCATAAAATGGTGAAGTGCTTCTCTGACATATATGCCACAGCAATGACAAGAGTTAAAAAACAGCTGCAACATCAGTGATAGGAGATAGAAAATGGTTTTTAGAGGGTAATGATAGAAACAACAATAAACATGGGGATGTAAAAAATGCAATCAAAACTTATCCCCTATGCTACAAAACTGCTTTTCAAGGAAATCAAAATTATACATATTTTAGCTATTTTCTGTTTCACATGGATTGTTTCTTCTGCAGCCACTGATTAAATTTCTTTATGGAATTGAAGGATACAAGTGCCAAGCTATTACATCTTAGTATAAGAAAGCTGCATCTGTCTGGTACAGTGACCTGAGAAAAGCAAAACTTTTTCTCTGGATATGATTGTTTCAAATATTACATCTTAGCAACAGGTTAATAAAAGTCCATATTTCCTCAAAAAGAAATGCCAACAAACTAGATTTCATGTCAGCTAATCAGGAAATATGTCATGGATTTCCTTGCCCATGCTGGTGATGAAGTGCAGTGGTGAGCAGTTCTCTTCACAGTTAAAGGAAATGAGTCACAGACTGTGGAGCTGTGCAAGATGTGCTAAGTCTCACAGGCAACAAAGTGATCACAGTGCTCACTACTTCACCGTCCCAAAGTCTAGAGAGCAAACTCTTAACCAAGCAGGCACATCAGCACACTAGTCCCATATGGATGTCACAAACCTGCTACAGGAGCTGAGGTGATACTTAAATATAGCTCCACTCCTACATGTGGAGAAATTCATTGAGGTCCTAGGGTTAGACTCCATTACAACACATACATTTGGATAACTGTGAGACAGGTGCTTAAAGTCTCATTCTAGTCAGTAGAAATCTAATTAACACAGAGTACAGAGAGCCAGTCAGCTCCCCCAGTGCAGACACAGCCATATTACTGACATTGTGCCACTGACAACAGAAACGTCCAGGAAAATGACAAAATCTACACTGATGGCAAAGGAAGCCCCAAGCACCTCCTCTGCCTCCTGGTACATCTAGCTCAGCTCACCACCTCTGGATACACAGTATACCACAAGTCTTCTCAACAAAACTTTAAGGAAAATAAGATGTAAATAAAATCTTAATGAAGCAGAAAATAACTCTTTGAGCTAAGTCTTACTTCAACACATACTCATACCATTTCTTTAAGTGTACATAGAGGAGTATAACTGTGGTCAGTTGACACAGCTTTGTAATAAAAGTCACTTTTTGTGATGCAAATATTTATTTATTTCTCGGTGTTAAAATTTATCCTGAAAGTGTTGCATTTTATTGTGATGAACATGAAGAAGCTAAAGAAAATTGTGTTATCTTTATTTCCTTAAACCAGATTTCTCTTTTTTTTTATTCCTGAGCAAGAAGGATGAAGCACTTGTGTTAGCTAAAATGGAGTAGTACTGCATGAAGGAGAGAAATCAGAATGAAAGAGGCCACTCTTCTAAAATTTTTCTCTTGGAAAAAACAAAACCAAATGTGATCTTGGTTGTTTTGATACAATCAACAGGATTCACTCATTACCACTGCAATGAGTAAAAATCTGCTGCACTGAACAAATACCAAGATTCTTTGCTTTACAGCAATAGGCTTGCATCATCTAAATAACTCCGGGACAAAGAATGTTCTGTGAGCAGCAAACCCACAAAGGCTGTTTTTTTATTGGCTGACTCACGTGGCCCCTGAATTTTTTGCCAAGCCTCAGCTTCTCTTTCTCCATAGTAACTCTATTCCCTGCCCACCCATGTCCTTGAAGCCTTCTGACACAATCTCCAGCTGTGATCCTGAGCCATACACATCCTCACTGGACTGCTGGCAGGCCAAATGGAGCAGGTAACTTCTTAGCTGGAGCCTTCCTTGAGGGAAAAGGGACATTAGTCTGCCCATGTCTCTCTGATCCTGACACCAACTTCCACAAAATTTGCAGAAACTAACTCTGCTTTTGGAGACTCATCACACTTGCTTGACAGTGACTAACGGAGTGAAAGATACTAGGAAGAGGCAGGCCTGATTTACAGCAGCTGTGTAAGCCAAGCTGAAATAAGAAGGAGGAAATTTAAATAAAGGCCTCACTTTATTGCAGATTGTGGTTTTGACAGCTCATGCAGTTCATCGTGAGCAATCAAAGAAGATCAGGTACAGAAATGTCATGCTAATAATCCTAGAAGTAGAAGAGATGACACAAATTCTGTATGAAAAAGCAAAAACCTGTAAGATAATTAAAGAATGTGGTAGGAGACAAGATAAAGTCAACTGTTTCCCTTTCCATCCTTCTCCCCTGAGGTGTCCTCAGTTGATCAAGTTCAGTCTGTTTCCTGAATCACCTTTTTAGACCCATTAAAAATCAAAATAATGCCTTTTTCCAAGTTTAGCCATGCTGCAGGCAGCTAAGGGAGAGTCACACCCCATGGGAGCAATTCAGATATTCTGCCTCTGTAAAGTGGGGATTGCCAAGGGCTGCCCCCTGGCAGGTCTGCAGCACCTATACACGACAATGGAAGCAGGACCCCACATGGATTTGGGGTTGCAGGGATGAAGAAGAGAAACTTCAGAATGAGGGCAGTAGAAGGTCACTCACTTTTTCCACTTACCTGAACAAAATAACTGAGTTAGGGGCAGCCTCTGAAAGCTTCCCAGAAAGATTGACACCCACTCCTGGTCTGTTTCAGAGAGGAACTTCTCCCGCCTCAATACACACCTCCCTTTCAGAGGTCTCACTTCAGTTACAGTACTCGAGCCAGAAACAAGGGCACTTTCCAATATCAAAGAAGACTTTTTCATATGCAAACTGAAAGCACACATGCTCACTTGTACTTCATCAAGTTTACCTGGTCTGGTGGAAGGTGACCCTGACTATGGCAGGGAAGTTGGAACTAGATGATCTTAAAAGTCCTCTCCAACCTGAATTGTTCTGTGATTCTGTGAAATACTGACTTGGAAACAGTAATTTAAAAGCAGGAGGAAGAAGCTATGTGATAGAACCAGCACATATCATGTCTATAGGTATTTTTAGAACAAAAGAAAGAAGATATCTAAAAGCAGATAAAAATACAGGAACTTCCACAAAGTGAGAAAGTCTTACTATGAGTGTGAAGCCCTCCACTTCCTCTCAAGATTTAAGATACTTGAGCGCAAATTTGTAAATCAATTTGTTTTAACTGACTCTCCATATCCTCACCACTGTTAAAAGTGTTATTAAGCAAAGCAGTAGGTATACCAACAGCACTTAACCATTACATTACTAGTTTTGCTCTCCATTGTTTTTTGAATCTGAAAGACAAACTTACATATTATTTGAACTACATAACATTCAAAATTTCCCCTAAATTCACATCTAAAATAATTTTTAACCCTCAACCACCAGTTCACAAAGACCTTGCTGTTCACATGATGTGTCAGCCCCATCTCTTTGCCCACATGCCTACATAACTCCCAGTGAAGGAAAAAAACTATGGAGTTTTACCCACAAGGGTGCTGTCTTTGAATGACCAGCTACTTCATGAGAGCTGATGTCAGACCAGCCTCCTGTTGAAGAAACAGGACTGGAGCCCACCTGAGCAGAGCCCCTGGAACCACACTGCTGTAGCCCCCCATTGCTTGTGGCTTAGCATAGCAACCATTCCTCTGAGCTCCAGCCCCAGAAACAGCTCACTCAGACGAGCTAAATTTTCAGGAGAACATGAAAAAGCGGCACATAACACGTTAGGAAGCACCATGAGATGATGTACTCTGCTTTGACAATGTAAGAACTAGACAGATGCCAACAGAGAAATAAGACTCTCTATGTGCATTTGTGTACCTGTTTCCTCATGTTCACAGAGCGTTCCCTGGACTGCTCCAAGATCCTACAGATGACAGGTCTTCTCTGTGCTTCAGAGCAGCTCCCGGTGACCATGGCTGTTCTTAGCTGTCACCCATCCCCAACAAGAGCATTTTCTTCTCTTCCAACCCCCACACTTCCTGTGCATCTTTTTTTATTTCCCCAGCCAAGATTTCTATCTCAGTGGTTAGCATCGGCTCCTAATTTTCATATTTTATTTAATTTTTTTTTTGTTCTGCAGCTCATTAAGTTTCAAACTCAGTTTCTCTATTGAGAAAAGAGGGTAGATTCAGGCTAGATATAACGAAAAAAATATTTTATGATGAGGGTGGTGAGGCACTGGAACAGGTTGCCCAGAGAAGTTGTGGATGCTCCATTCCTGCAAATGTTCAAGCTCAGGTTGGATGGGGCTTTGAGCAAACTGGTCTAGTGGAAAGCATCCCTGCCCTTGGCAGGAAGGTTAGAACTTGATGATCTTTGGAGGTCCATTCCAACGCAAACCATTCTATGGTTCTACGATTTTTAAATTTATCTTGTTCTCTCTAAATTACTGCAGTTTGCTACCCCGATGTCTCACAATTAATAGAAGCCACTGATCTCTGGTGAGTTATTACAACTGGTCTGAGAGGGAAATGTGCCACATAGGACAATCATGGGCTCTGCCACTCAGCAGTTTCTAAATGTTATCAAAATCTCTCTCAAACATTTTTGGTGGACATAGAAAGACCAACAAGCTGATGAATACATATGCTGTTATTTCCATACTGATTTCAAAGAGGATTTTAAACCAACAAATGCTGTGAGTGGAATGGTAGTACTCATTATAATCCATAAGATTCTGAAAACTGTAGGTACAAAAGCTTGATTGCATCCTGACATGGAAGGTACTTGCACACTCTGAAGTTGTCTTTAGGGAAGCTGAATGTGATAATAACCCTCATTAGATAGGACTGTTGAATAGAAAGAAACCACTATCACATGGATTAGTTTCTTCATTATGTGATTTAATGGAAAGATGAACAAGGATTTTGCTTTCCCGAAGATGCTGGTTACCAAAATATGAAAAAGTAGCAGACCTACAAAGGCAGTTGAGTGAAAAAAACAGAATAAATTTATGCTTTACAGCAGGCACAAATATCTGCCGTCTGCAACACACACACTCAATGACACCAGAGAAGAATTGGCTCCGAAAAGGTGACAGTCTGAGGTAAAAAGCTGACCTAATTAATAACTGGAGGAAATCACTGAAATCAAACAGTTTTACATGAAAATGCAGCTACTGCAAATAATTCAAGAGAGGGTACATGGATCCATTTTCCTCAGAGACTGTTTGCTTGTGACCAGCTGCCACCTTTGTGACCTCCACATTGTAACCCTGACACGTCTTCCTTCTCCACTGAAACAAACACAGGTGATTATTCTTCTTGTCCCATGCATACCCACTCCAAGTGTATTGGCCGACACCTGAATTGCTTCAAATCAGGCATTTTAATGGTTCACATTACTTGGGTTTCAGCAGTGAAAGCTGGCATGTTTCAGCAGTGTCCTAGTGGATGATTCCCTAGTCTGTGTGACACCAAAAATGCCTGAGAGATGCAGGACTCACAGAAAACCTCCTGGCACACCATTCACCATCCCTGCGAAGTCCGAGGGAACATTTTCACCACAAGGCTGCAGCAGCCGAAGGGGGCTCTCAGGACAACAGGTCTCTGTGGGAGCCCTGGCGGAGGCCATCACGGAGCCATAGAATGTGCTAAGGTGGAAGGGACCCGCAAGGATCATGGAGTCCAACCCCCAGCCCTGCACAGCACCATCACCAAGAGCCACACTCTATGCCTGAGGGCGCCATCCAAAAGCTTCTTGAACTCTGTCAGGCTTGGGGCTGAGACCACCTCCCTGGGAAGGTGTTCCAGTGCCCAGCCACCCTCTGGTGAAGAATCTTTTGCTGATACCCAACCTAAACCTCCCCTGACTCAGCTTCAGGCCATTCCCTCGGGCCAAATTCCACGGACAATCTTCGAAACTGTGAAGAAATCCCTCACTACAAATTTCTCTCTCTCTGCAGTACGGACTGTAGAGAAAAGTCTCAGGACATGTTTATTTAGGGGCGTGTGGAGCGGCCCGTGCGGGGGGATGTCCCCGCGGCCCCAGCGCTCCCGGAACGCCGCGCTCGGGGCGCTGTTTCCGGGCGGGAGGGAGGCGGAGAAGGCGGGGGCGGGTTTGGGCGCTGCACCGGCGGGCGGCCCGCGGTCCCTCGGCGCTCCGCGATCCAGGGCGGCAGGCAGGCACAGAGGAGGGACCATGAACCTGGAGCGGCTCCGGAAGCGAGTGCGCCACTACATCGACCAGGTGAGCGCCCAGCGGGGGCTGCTGGGGAAGGGGCGGCAGGCCCCCGCGTTTTCCCCGAGGAAGAACCGCTCTCGGCGTGGCTCCCGCGGAGAGGGAGGCCGGGGCGGGACGGGAAGCTGTGCCGGCCTCTGCAACGGCGGAGAGGGCGTAATTTTGTAATGCTAGCCCGTTCTGCCTGGAGGGGGAAGGAGCGGCGGCCGGAAGGCCGGCTGTGCGGTGTGCAGCGGGAGCCGGGGCCTCCCGGTGGGTTTTCCTGGTTTCTCCCTCCTGTGGGGGACGGGAGCCGCCGTGGGGCTGCCGTGCAGCCAAGGCGGATTTGCAGGATCCCGCCCTCTCGGGTTGTGCAAGCTGGGCCGTGCTTACCTTACCTAAGGCAGGGAGAAAGGGCCTCTATTGCACCTGGGCAGGTTCAGGTTGGACGTCAGAAAAAAAAATCTCGTCGCTGAAGTAGTGATTAGGCTTTGGAACCGACTTCCCAGGGCAGTAGTGGAGTCATCCTTCTTGGAAGCGGACATGGCACTTGGTGATAGGGTTTAGTGAGTGTGGTGGGTTCTGGCAAAGGTCGGACTTGATTATCTTGGATGTCTTTTCCAACCGTAATGATTCTATGATCGCTACAAGGGAGAATGGATTCAAACTTAGAGAAGTTGGGTTTAGATTAGATATTAGGAAGAAACTCTTTACTGTGAGGGTGGTGAGGGGGGAACTTGAAACAGGATGCCAGAGAATCTGTGGATGCCCCATCCTTGGAAGAGTTCAAGGCCTGGTTGGATGAGGCTTTGAGCAGCCTGGTCTAGTGGAAAGTGTCCCTGCCCCTGGCAGGTGGGAACTAGATAATCTTTAATGTCTCTTTCTGACCCAGAAACCATTCTGTGATTTTCCACCTGGTGATTAAGCTGCCCATCACACTCCTGCAATGCTGCAGATGGCTCTGAGGAGGGCACGGTTGTTTTCATTTGTTGATGGATTCAGCAATTATGTTGCTGCAGGGCAAAAAAGAAAAAAACAAAAAGACACAAGAGGAAAAATGCATAAATAAATTAGGTTAAATGTAGCATCCAACTGTTCTGCTCTCCTTCCAGTTAAGGTGGAAGGTGCAGGGATCACTGTTGAGAAAAGCACACCCCTTAAATCAGAAAAGGCATTTCTCTGTGTGGCCAGCAAGTCTGACTGAAAGGCTGATTAGGGAGCTGAGCTAATTTGGTGGGTTTGATTGGTTTGGTTTGCTGTTCTCATTTGTGTTAAACTGTTTCACCAAGCTGCTTTGCCACACAGCTGTCTAGACAGCTGTGCACTTCTGAGGAAGGGGCATCAGGAGGAACATGAAGTTACTTTTTTGTGTAATAATGTGTCATCCTATAGTACTGTAAAACTGTCCGACAGAAGTCATGTAGTGTCTTGTAGGCCTGGATGTCCCTTTCTTTTGTGGTGCTGAGATAATAATTTAGATCTCTTTTCTTGTGGACAGCTATTAAATGTGTGTAGGGTTGGTTTGTGGGTTTTTGTGGATTTTTTCCCCCTTGGGAGTGCAGATTGAAACCAAACTATTCTCTTGACAAATCTGCTGGATATTATTAATCAAGTAGGAAATGTAGGAACACATGATAGAAGAGACTGCTTAGGTCATGGAGTGTAGTGCTTTCTGAGGACTAGGGTACCTCAGTGTGTGCATTTCAGAACAGACTGCCAGACCTGCACTCCAGAAGCATAGAAGAGTCTCTGAGGTTCTGAACAAACTCCACAACTGCAGTGGTGCAGGAGAGGAGAGGAGGCTCCAAGGCTTTCCTGATCTCCAGAGAATCACAGAATGGTTTGAGTTGAAAGGGACCATGAAGACCATCTAGTTCCAAACTCCTGCCAGGGACAGGGGCAGGGACACCTTCCACTGGACCAGTTTGCTCCAAGCCTCATCCAACCTGGCCTTGAACACTTCCAGGGATGGGGTATCCCCAGCTTCCCTGGGCAACCTCTTCCAGTGCCTCACCACCCCCACAGCAAAGAGCTTCCTCCTAATATCTCATCTAAACCTACTCTCTTCTTCAGTTTTAATCCATTTCCATTTAAGCCATCCCTTTTGTTCTTGCTACATGCTCTTCTGAAGTCTTACAAATCCTTGCAATGGCAAGGTACTTGTTAAGTGTCCAGCATATCCTGGGAATCATATTAAGCTTAATTGCATGGAGTAGGATAAAAAGGAACAGCAAGAATGCCTGGTGATCTTCTCAGGAGATAATCAGCCAGTTCAGTGAGATTTTGCCTGGCACCCCAAATCTGATGGCAGCTTCAGCTGGGTTAGTGGGATATACCTGCAAATTCTGCTTCTGTCTGATCTCTGGTTGCCACCACTCTTACCTATTTCACTCACTTCTTCCAAACTGGGGTCTCAAGAGTGAAAATGTGTATCCAGGAGTAAGGAGAAATGCATGCAGACACTACAGATTTATGGGAAGTTGACTGAAGAATGAACATATCTTCATCAGAAAGGGTGCTGCTGAAGTTACCTGAAGTAATTTTGCTGCTCTTTTTTAGAAATAGTATTCACTTTCTTCTAAAATGTAGCACTTTTTTTAAACTGGAGATGGGGATTCTGATGGCAATTCAGCTAATGACCTATTGCCATACTTACACAGCACATAACTTTTGGTCAAAGATACATGTATTTTATTGAACATAAATTAACAACTCCAAATTACTTTTGAATATTCCTTGGAGGTTACAGTATTGGCCCTTTTAAACTATTTTTTTAAGTTACAAAGATCTGAAATGTGAATCACCATTCATTAGAGACCACATGCACAAGATACTAAATCCGATTGATGTACAGTGTATTTCCAAATTATCCAGAAAAGCTAACCCCAAAGGAATACTAATTATTTCTATCATGCTTTTACAGCAACAGTATCAAAGTGCCCTGTTTTGGGCTGACAAAGTAGCTTCACTTTCTCATGGTAAGTGGTTGCTTTTTTCATTGTATTTTATTAACTTCTTGCTGATAGTGCTCTGTTTTGGTGGGGTTTTAGTGCTGCTTGGCCAAATGTTGACCTTTTGAGTCTGGTTTAAAAGCGCATTTTTGTCATCTTTGGAATGGTGTTCTCCTAAATAGAGCAGAGCTCATCTTC
Source organism: Bombycilla garrulus (assembly GCA_013400315.1). Lineage (NCBI taxonomy): Eukaryota > Metazoa > Chordata > Aves > Passeriformes > Bombycillidae > Bombycilla > Bombycilla garrulus. Next base: position 424,128 of record VXBU01018849.1, on the reverse strand, counting down.
CTTCCCTTTTGAACTTTGTGTTGAAATTCATGTTTGAACAAACCTTGTTTGCCTTCCTTAAGAAACAAAAAAACCAGGAGCAACAGGAGACCATGGTGGTTTCCCAGAGAGCTCAGAGTTGCCCTGGGTGACAAGTACAATGAGGGTGTACATTGGGAGGGAGCTGATCTGTCCATGGCCACTGGCACTTCCTAAAGTGATTCCAGGGACTTGGTCCCACAGGGGCTTTGGTTGCCAGTAAGGTAGGAGGGTACTAAGCTGTGCTTCTGAAATTGCAACTATGGAAGTCTAATGCTTTCAGTGTTGTTAGGTTCCCACTGATCTTTTTATTGAGAGAGACATTTTTGGGTTGTTTTTTTCTGCCTTGTGTCCAAGAGCAGGGTAACCTGCAACTGCTGCTTTTTTAATCTGTATCACTGTCATCTCCTTCTCATGACACACCTTTATTATGACATTCTTTGTATTCACTGTCCAGTGCACTATCTGAGGTCTTTGGAGTTAAAATCTGATTATTTTTTCATTTTAATCTCTCACTGATAGATACTGTAAGTACTTTATACATATTTTAAATAAAATTTTGTAACTCGGTAGGATGCTAGATTAGGGGGAAGATACTTCTCTAGTGAAGCAAAAGCAAACATTCTGTATTTAAAATATTTGAAGCTATATTGTAAAGTAATGGTTTATAATTTGTTCTTTTACTTTAGAGGAACCACAGGATATCTACTGGTTGGCCCAATGTCTTTACCTAACAGCTCAGTATCACAGAGCAGCACATGCCCTTCGATCACGGAAATTGGATAAGGTAAGTCGTTTTAGTCAAAGATATGCTACTGTTGCCCCTCTTTTAAGGTTTTGCTGCTAACCACAGTGACTTCTTCATCACAGGATTGTGTTTATAAGAAAAGTAATTAAGAAAGCAGCATTATTTAGTTTATTAGGCCCTGTGTTCAGTCAGTCAGGTTTAAAGCGTTATCCCCAGATAGGGTCACAGAAAAGAGAAGGGGTCCAAGGATGTAACTGCAGCAGGGATGGGAAGGTGGATTGTCACTTCAGATGTAGTTGTTTCAATTCTCCTTCCCCTCTGATAATGAGTGGGTCAAGACAAGAGTCAAGTAAGTGTCCTTTGAGAATTTAGTAGTAGAGAAAGTGTTACAGGCTTGGTCAGGAAGGATTTCTGGTGGTGCAAGGGGTGAAGAAGCCATAGGACTGAAAAAGGAGAGAGCAGAAGGGACTCTGGCAGTGTAAGCCAACACGTTCTCTCTTTGTAATGGATGTGTATGAAACTTCTCTTTCAGTTGTATGAGGCATGTCGCTACCTTGCAGCTCGATGTCATGTGAGTACACATTTCAACCCCTACTGGAAACAAACTGAACTAAACAAAAGACACATCTTGGGAAGATTAGCTACCTGATAGGCAGGGTAGATATATACGTTCAGTGGAACAACAGATTTAAATTTTCTGACAGTTGATTTCATTCTTTAACTTTCAGTTGGGTCACTGGAGTATCCATTGTGGCACTAATCTGAAGAAATCCAGCTGACCTTTCTTCCCAGGAAATACTCCTCTAATATTTTGTGGGCAAAGAATCTGAACCATTTTTGTCTCGTGTCTTCATGTTTACACTTTTATTTGGTTGGTTGTAATCTGGCCAGAGGAGATATGATTTATGGTTGTATAATTATAGTTAGCAGCTTTATACTTCTGTATAAAATGTCATACATAGAAGATAAAATGCAGTGCTTTCAGAGACACAGCTTAATCAATTGGTAGATTAAATACAGAAATTTGAAATAGAATAATGTACTGCTTATAGAATAAGATGATGGTATTATATTAAAACTTGTGTTAACTATTTTTAGAATCATACCTGGTTTTCTGACTGCATAATGCTGAGTAATAGATTTTTCTGTACGTGCTTGTGCTTTTATAAGAAAGTTATAAATAAATTTAATTTATTTAAATGTATTATATAAATAATATAAATATACACAATAATTAATATAATAAATATATGATTAATTTATATTAAAAATTCATCATTTCCCCATATTTTTATTATTTTTGCTTATTATAGATGACCAGTAAAAGAACTAACTGCAATTATAAAATGACAAATGCCCAAATAAGAAAATGCATACATGAAAAACCTGCTGAAATGCACGCATGAAAAACACTTGTTGTTATAGCCTATGCCTTTGAAACGTGATGTGTGTTTATTGGTGCTTTATCTACAAATTTTTCAAAACCTCGTTTTTCACATGCACATGTTTGGTTAGTATGCTGCAAAAGAGCATCAACAGGCCTTGGATATTCTTGATATGGAGGAGCCAATCAACAAACGACTTTTTGAAAAGTACTTGAAGGACGAAAGTGGGTTGAAAGATTCTACCACAGACTGGGAGATGTCACAGTCCTCGGTAAGTGACATTATTTAAAAAAAATAAAAAATATTTTTGTAGAAAGTGACTTCACAGCTCTATGAATCTGAAACTGCATTAAAGCTTTCTTTTTCAGATAACAATTTTCAGAAATGTTGAATCGTTCTTCTTTCAGTCACACGTTGTGTGTTAGCTTGATTGAAATAACTTAATATGCAAAAATAAACAGTGCTTTTCAACAACTTGTTATAAATTAATTGCAGACACTTTGCAGTACCTTCATGCTCTAGTATTGGTTTTTAGTCTTTTAGCTCTTTATTGATAATATATACTAACATTGCTTTCAATTGAGCTGCAGGTTTTGAGATAACAAAGAAGTTTTTTTTTCTCCTACAGTTATTTTTAATGAAATACTTCATAATCAGTCAAGTGTTGTTCTCAGTGGAATATTCTTTGATCACATTTGTGAAAATTATGTGAGGTGAAGGTGAAATTTTTGAAGCTCAGTGAAAAAAATTATGTAGACATAGAGTTTAAAGAGATTGGTACGATGTGTAGGCTGAAGGGTTTGTGAAGAGTCAGTTTCAGAAGAACAAATTAAAATTTATTGTCTGAAATTACAGTGTAGGTGACTGACAGACAGCATTTTCCCTGTAAGACTGAAGTAGCAAAGTGGGTTACATTGCTGATGTGAACTGATTTTGAATGCTGGTATAATGGGATTAAAGGACTGTTTAGTCTGATAGAGTTGAGTAATGTGTTAATGTCTTTCTCTTGCTGACACCTTTGTGGCTTTCTAACTGAACTGAATACTCATCAAGGGAATTTGAAAATAACATGTTAGTTAATAAACACTGTAGTACAACTGGTAATTATGGGCTTCCACTGTTTTCTTTTCTGGAATATCTATGTTTTGGATTGAAAACAAGGATATATTTTCTGTTCAGAACAACTGAATCCATTGATTTGTTCTTTTTCATCTCTACTGTGGTCATTCTTGTGTTCCATGAAATATGTGGCTTAATGATCAGCAAAGAAGTGACAATTTCTCTATGTTAGATATGAAAGGAATTTAGTGTAATTAAGTTACAACTCAGTATTGGAGAGCTGGATGCCAGAATTAGCAAAGAAAAACTCTTTGCTCCTGTTGTTTCTTTCAAGCATATGTTTGTTTGGCTGTAGGTAACCTGACAGAGCATTCTTTGGAATTTTCTTTGAGATAGTAGAGACTACATTTATTTAAAGACAGCACCAGAAAACCAGGTTCTATCATACATTAAATACTTTTTACTCTCCAGGGAACACATCTGATTTGTACTTAAAACTAAATTGCAAACACTGATTCAGTCTTTGACCTCCAGTCCTGCTTTTCCACCAGATCAAGAGCTCTATATGCCTTTTACGAGGGAAGATCTACGATGCTTTGGATAATAGAACCCTGGCAACTTACAGCTACAAAGAGGCCTTGAAGCTTGATGTTTACTGCTTTGAAGCATTTGATCTTTTAACATCACACCATATGCTGACAGCACAAGAAGGTCTGCAGAGAAGTATTTGTCAAATACAAGTAACATTTACCTGCTTTCTCAAGATGTGTTTTCCTAGATAAAAATTAAGGCAATATAACAAGTAACAGACTTCAAAATGTTAAGAACAGAAAATGTATGAAATGAGTGAAAACTAAATTTGTGCAGATTTGCATTTGAACTTTTATTTTTGCAGTGCTAAGAGTTGAACGAAACACAGTAACCCATCTGTCCTGCCTGTTAGCTGCTGAAGCTCTTCTGCTCTGCCCAGCCCAAAGTTTTATCCTGTGTTCTCAATTTTACACCAATTAAACCCTCCTGGGATTTGCTTAGGCATTAGTTAATAGAGCATTCTAAGTGATAATGCTTGACATATGGAGTAAATAAAAATAATGCTGTGTTATTTCATCTTTATTACATTTTATTTTGAAGTGTAGTCTGTACAATTAATCAATCCTTAATTTCCAAAACTAGTAGTATTATCTGTTTCAGTGTATCCGTGCTGTTATAGTCCTTTCAGTTGAGATGACCATCATAAAATCCTTTGTGTCTCTAAATTCTTGAAATGTTGGATCTTGCTGTTTCTTCTGTAATATGACCACTTCCCCATTTTTTAAATCCTATAGAAAAAGAACTCCTTGAATCTCTACCTCTTAATAGACAATGTACGGAAGAAGAACAGGAATTGCTTCACTTTTTATTTGAGAATAAATTGAAAAAAGTAAGTCCCAAAAATCTGGAGAATTGATTGAAAGTCTTGACTTTGGGTGTAAATTTTCTTGGATCCCATTTATTCTGAACATTGAAATAAATACGGACATTTGTAATTTTTGAAATTTTTGATGCAGTACATCTCACTTTATGCAGCAGTGTAACATTTTTCTGTTAATTGTTTTTTGCTGTGGTGACAACTTGAAATTCTGATTTATGTTTTACAAAATTTTTTATTGAGACACTTCTCGATGGGGAAAAAGAATGTTAATAATGTAGACAAAACGTCAGTTACCTGAAAATATTGGGCTATAACAACGTAATTCCTGACTATTCTTATCCTAAGATAAGGGGATAAGGAGCACTAAAAATATATATTGCTCAGTTTCAATTTCTATAGCTTACACTAAATATATTGACTAGGGCAAATATCTTTTGTGTTCTAAATGAGCTTTTAAGTACGTTTTTAAGAAACATTTTACCAAATACAGGTTTTATGGACTTCCAGTTTAAAAAATAAAAATTTTGAGGAATTTAAAGCTTCTTAAGTATTATTTTAGGACTAAAAATATTAATACTTGTAACATCTGATTTTAGTTTAGTTTTTGTTTCAAATGTTGTTTCTTTTGTCTTCCAGTATAATAAACCCAGTGAAACACTGATTCCTGAATCAGTAGATGGTCTTCAGGAAAACCTGGATGTGGTAGTATCCTTAGCAGAAAGGCATTATTACAACTGTGACTTCAAAATGTGTTATAAGCTTACTTCAGTGTAAGTGTACAAAGCAACTTTCAGGTTTTCTGCTCAAATGGTGGAGTGGGGTAATTATGCCTGGACTTATTTTTCAATGGGCAAACATACATAACAATTTGATATGTATTGCAATATACATGGCATGTGTTATATATTTATTCAGGTATTTGAAATGTGTGGTTTGTGTCTGGCAAGACACAGTATTTTTATAATATATATCAGAAGTATCCAAGGTAAAAATCAGCTTAATCAGCGCTGTGCTGAACTTCCCTTCACCCATCCTCTTCCTTATTCTGGTACCTTCTATTTTGTGTGCTCTCTACCTACCTCTTGTTTGGCCTTCAGAATGAACTGGTTTGAATCAGTTGGTTAGTTGGGAAGTTTGATTTCTTTGGCCAATTAATAGTTGACAGTCTTTTGCTAATGATCAAAAGACATTATTAATTTAAAAGCTAGCATGTTATTTCTCATTTTGTTGGCCGAGTGTTGCGTATCGGTTGTGAGGAATGTGCTGCTGCTCGGGTCAGAGGGGTCAGAACAATGCCATGGTTTGCTTCTCAGCTACTGTAGGTCTGGACTCATGGATGTGTTCCTGAATGCCACAGGAAACAAAATCTTACACCTCAGCTAAACCTGACTGAAGGCATACTGCCTGGTGTTAACCTCAGGAAGTTGAGGACTATTGCTTGAAGTTGCTGTCTGCAAAACAAAAGCCCATTTTATTCTGCTTTTCTAATTGTATATTCAGCTTGAAATAATTTCCTGATATCCTCTTTTGTTAAGCTAAATTAACTGTTATACTTCTGGTCTGAAGAGAGCCTTTATTATGCTGTTAATAGTTGTCTTCTAGTCACAAATAGTTTTCTACCTAAAGTGGTAATTAACTGGAACATTACATGCTATACAAGCAGTTTACTTTTAACACAATAAAGTTTTTGAAATGTGCATTACAATTTTTAAAATTTTTTTTAGAGTGATGGAAAAGGATCCCTTCCATGCAAATTGTTTACCTGTACATATAGGAACACTTGTGGAGCTTAACAAAGCAAATGGTAAGGCAGATAGTATTTAATACAACTCAACAGAATGTTGTAAATCCCCAATAAAGAATCAAAGATGCCAAGAAACCCCCTTATATACAATTTGGAAAATGATGTATCTTTTTCCTCCTAACTGCCATTTCAAGAGAACAGTAGTAACTGGTAAAGAAGGGAATTTCAGACCTGACAGCAGGATTGAGGGTTGGGGGAAATAGATGTGCAAAGAGTTCATGGTCATGAGTGTTGCTGTCTTTTAACCACTGTATTGTGTAGCCAGGAGGTCTGTGAGCTGCACTGCCTCACCCTGTTATTTTGATTTCTGTTTCCGGGTGATCTTTGTACAGAATCTGGCTGTACTTTTCTGCTCAACAATGAAATATAACAAATTAAGCTAGAAGGAACTCTTCAGCAGTTGTGTATGCTTGGTGGACATGATTATTTTGTGATAGAAAAAATTCTAGGCTCTCCTTGCCTTTGCTATTGTGAAGGCCTCTCTTTGGTTTAGACAAATTTATAATCATGCAACACCTTCACCAGAATTACAGTAATATCTTATTTGCAGCTGGTGTGGCTTTTTCTCATTCCAGACTGCATATAAATCAAGTGAGCAGCTTGGATGTCTTTAAAATCAATTGGAAAATAGAATAAGGAGCTCATATGCTATTCAGTCTCTCGGGATGGTGCATTGTATGTACACAAATAGGTCATTAGGTGTACTGGTACTTCTTGGTGATTATTTTACAGTTAAGTACATTTGAAAACGGAGCTGCTACTCTAATTTTTCTTCTAAATCTGCCCTGAGAAGCATTATGTACATAAGTTAATATTTTGTTAGCCAGTTGTATTTTTTTTTTTCTGGACCTGAGGGTTGATACAAAGTGCTCCAGGACAATCTCATTGGTTTAAGAGCACTGTGTTCTGAAGAAATAGAAACTTTACCTGCTATAATGCTATTTCCTTTGAAATTGCATAGGCAATAGAATTGTTATCCAGCTGATTATTGCTGCTATTATTAGAAAATCTGTAGTAAGTTTTTCCAGTAATTAGAATTATTATTTTTACTAAAAAAGTAATCACTTGGAATCATTCCAAATAATATAATAATTTATTTGCTTTTGTCCTATTTTCAGCATATTAATGCACAGGACTCTACTTTGAACTGGATCTAGCCAGTATGTTATACCTTTTAGATGTAGGAAGTTGAATAATGTTTTACCTTGACAAGGTACATTCAAGCATAATACTACTGGCATTTATTTTAATATACATTAATGACCTAAGTTGTTGCAGAATTCTTAAAGGGGGGGAAGTAGAGCTGCTTATTTGTGTGCCGTAAAGACTTATGGGTTGTTTTGGTTGGGTTTTCTTTAGCTAATTGCAAAACTGAATCTATTTTGAGGCAGTTTGAAGCATTACCACTAAAAGAAAACATTTTGTTCACTTGTGGATTAATAATGTTAGATGTTCTGTATATTATGTATGGAAAGCTAAAAAACTTGAAACATCTAAATGTTTTGGCATGTTTTAATTTTCTTTTCTTGTTTCTTCCCACTATGTAGAGCTTTTCTATCTTTCTCACAAACTGGTGGACTTGTACCCAAATAATCCTGTAAGTTGTTCTAAGTTTTTGTTGTCAGGTAGTTTTTTTTTTAGATGAAAGCAAGTTGTAATGTATTAGTCTGAGCTGCAGAATTCAATATCTGTTTCTGGATGAACCTTGTAGAAATACTTAACTCCTTTTATTTCTCTGCACTGTAATTTCCTTATGTCAAGGTTCTTTTTCTAAAATTAAGTACCTGTAAAAGCTATTCAGTGCAAGTTATTTACTTTGATTAATAATTTTAAAAAATGCTGCAGTAATAAATGTCTACATAAAGGTCTCTGAGCAACCTTTTCCAATGTTTGATCACCTTCACAGTAAAAACTTTTTCTTTGGCTTGATCTTAATATTCTGTGTTGCAACTTGTACCCATTGCTTCCCGTGCTATCACTGCACTCCTGAAAAGAATCTGTCTCTGTCTTGTATTCCTGACTATTAAATAATTGAGGAGAGCAGTAAGCTTTCCACTTGGCTCTCTCTTCATGAGGCTGAGTAAGCCCCAGTTAGAAAGGTACATGCCAGCACTTCTAGCTTGTCTGTAATACCAAATAATTTGAAGAGCTGACTGTGATTTCAGTGAAAATGTCCCTAACTTCTCTAATTATTATGTCTTCCTCTCTTTTTATGCTTCACTAAAATGAGTGTGATGTATCTAATAATATTCTATTTTGATTTTAATGTGTAGGTGTCATGGTTTGCAGTAGGATGCTATTATCTCATGGTTGGCCACAAAAATGAGCATGCTAGAAGATATCTCAGGTAACTTTTTTCGTGTTTTCCTTAGTGAATCTGTTGCTCACTGCCTAAGTAAACATTTAATGTTCATGATTGTTTGTAAGCTCGTAAAGAGAAGCCTCAATAAACTGGTTACTGCTTAAATACTTCTGTTGCCACCCTTATTTTGGTATAGCAATTTAGACCTCATCCATAGAGACACTTTAAAAATGAGGAAGACTTATGTGGTATCTCTGTAGGCAGTTCCCTTCCTGTTCTGGGCAGGTGTAGTCCCTGCAGTTGGTGGTGCTGCTGAGCTAACTACAGCTGGAGGTGATCAGGCTTCAGTTCTCAGTTGAGGGACACTCAGGCATTCTCCCAGGTTTAGGTTTCGTATCTAAAAGGGGAGAATATATGGAAAATTCTGACATTTGGCAGTCCAGTACTTTCTGTGCACAAGCAACAGTGGGGCTTTTAAGTTTGGTCAATGCTGTTTCCTGTAGCTCTTCTGTATGTGTAGTGACTATCAGCACCGTGGAGCAGGACCTTGCTGTGAAGTAGGGCATTTGTTCTGGTGCTGTAATCTTAAACTGAGAAGGCATAAATCAACCAGTAAGACTAATTTTTCCAGAGACCTTTACAGACAATATATGTAAAGATGGGTTCGTCATTTAAACTTTTTAAATGCCTCGTTATTATGAGTAAAATATTTAAATTCCTTATAAGTAGCATTGTGAAATTATTCAAGTAGCTGTCCTGAGTGATATATTTGGTTTTGGTGCTGAAATAAAAAACATCTTTAAATGTACAAGCATCCCTAGACAGCAAGAAAGGATCTGTAGATGTGTTGAAGAGAAAAACAAACATCCAAATTTAGAGTAGTTATGGCAAAAGAGAAAAGAGGTCTGCTAGAAGTGAAATAATACCAAGATGCCTAAATTTATTGGAGAAGAATGACATTGTAAAGCTGACAAGGCTGGGGACAACTGTGGGCTATACAGTGGTTTCCAGAAAGGAAACTTGAAGACACAGTCGAATACAGTCTGTCAAGTCTGAATACAGTCAAATTGCTGTCATGGGTGGCAAGATACAAATGTTTGAATATGTAATGTTCTGTCTCAGAAGACAGAGAACAAACCGTTCTTTGTGATCTGTGATGAGAAATAATGAGTTTAACTGTGACAGACAAAATTTAGATTATATGAGCTGTTTAGTTATGAATGCCTTTGCCTTCAGAAAATAATCTACAGTTTCCTAATGTTCCTGTCAAGTGTACCTTTCTGTAGAGTCTCCAGGTTGATGCTCAGGTTGCACTTTTCAGCTTAAGACTTGAGTGACATTTTGTATACTTCTCTGATGCACGGCCTGTGATGTGACAAATGCTCATCTTCTTCAAGGCTAGCACAATTAGATGACAAAATTTCAACCTAAGCATTCATTTGGTATTTTCATATCTTGCTTCTTAAAGTTGGATTTGATAGAATATATTTATTTCAAAATGTATAGCTAGGATTTTGCAATGAGTTTTGAGTCGCTACTAATGTTTTTTTGTTTTACTCAACTCACCTACTATGTAATTGTTTATGTTCAATAATATCAAATAATTCCTCCTGTCTGTTTGAACAGTAGCAGAAATAATAAAATCAATTCACAAAAATGTGTGATACTTCTAAGTGCTTAATAGTTTCAACTTTTAAAATGAACTTGATTTACCACTGGTCATTACAGACAATTACCTTAATAGTTACTTAATCATGTGGCATAGCATTGCTATCTAAGTAGGCATCTGAAGCAGATGAAATCTAATTTCAGATGTGTTTGCTTGTGACTTGTTCTTGTTTTTAGCAAAGCTACTACTCTGGAGCGCACCTATGGCCCTGCATGGATAGCATATGGACATTCATTCGCTGTGGAGAGTGAGCATGACCAGGCAATGGCTGCGTACTTCACAGCTGCACAGCTCATGAAAGGGTCTGTACAAACATCATACTCACTCTAATGAATCCACAAGTAGTGTGGAATATTGACTTACATCCCTTTAAACAGCGGCAATGCATTTGCAACAATTATCTGGTAGAGAACAAGGGAGAAAAAAACCCAATAATTTAACCATCTGCAGTTAATGACATTATTTGTGATTATTGTTCTAATTTTATAAGTTCTAAACTCAAGTTTTATGTATATGTAATCTAAGTTCTACCTGAATATCTTCTGAAATTTGTGAATTATGGTTGTCATACCAGCTCATCAAATGCTATATAGTAATACATGAACAGCTCTTTGATGCTGTGGAAGGTGGGTTGTGAAATTAGTCATGAACTAATCATGTCATGTTGCATATAAAACTATTGCATTTGATTTTGGTTACTGGTAAATGTAATTCTTTTATTGATTACCTCTTCCATATTCTATCTGTAAATTAAATGTATGAATGAAATTAGAGGAAAAACCTATCAGAACTAAACTTAAATGCAGAGAAAATACGTGTGATTGCACAGCAGGTTGCAATTACCTATTGGAGTTCAGTCTCTTGTTAAATAGAGATGTAGAGTCTTTTCTTTCAAACATCCCCTTGGGTTAGTAGACCATTTAAGTCAGCTTTTACTAGAATGTACATAAACCTATGCAGGCAGTTGGCATGTCTGTGTAGTTTGTGACTCCATTCTTGACAACACACAAACAAACATGCACTTTGTTTTATGGTTTTTAGGTGTCATTTGCCAATGCTCTATATTGGACTGGAATATGGTTTGACCAACAACTCCAAGTTGGCTGAACGGTTTTTCAGCCAAGCTTTAAGCATTGCACCTGAAGATCCTTTTGTTATGCATGAAGTTGGAGTGGTAGCATTTCAAAATGGAGAGTAAGCTTGCAAAATAATGATCAAATACTATCTTAAATGTGAATTATTCTGAATGGTAATGTGCTAGTATATCTACTAAAACACTTATATTGAGCTATAGTGTTTCACTGTATCTTTTGGTTATAGTTTAGATGGTGTTCACCTTAAACCCTTGCTTTCTACATTGTTCTTCCTTGTTTAAGATTGAGCAAGAACAGAATTTAATGCCTGAGGAACATCCAGAGATTGATGCTATCTTCCATGTGCCTGTCATTATGTAGCTGAATGCCAGAAAAGGCATCTATCTGTGCACATAATATAAAATTTTGTACAGCAAAACATTTTGTCAGTTCAGGAGGTTCCCAGTATATTCTGGGGAAAAAAAAAACTAACCTATATAAGAAGTGTTTGTCAGTACTTTTTGTTTGATTCTGATTT
>VXBU01018849.1:370302-403354 GCA_013400315.1 Bombycilla garrulus | reverse complement strand
GAGCGAGCCTGATCTGAGGAGATTCGTGTGTTTATAACGGGTATTTCTTCATCTGCAGAATGAGGTGGTCATTCCCTGGTGTATTGGGAGACCCCCAGCGTCAGCGCTGGAAATCATTTCACCTTTAATTGTGAAGTCAAGGCTGGCTGTTGCTGTGGTAAAGCGGCTTTTATCAATGGCAAGAGTGCATCTCTCTGTCTTTATTCGAGCACCTTTCGAATTGCACTTGCAGGCTATAAAAGGTTGTCCAGGGATGTCACGGAGTCTCCCTGGCCGGAGACATTCAGAACGCACCTGGACACGTTCCTATGGCACCTGCTGTAGTGACACTGCCTTGGCAGGGGGGTTGGACAGAGATCCCTTCCAATCCTGACAATTCTGTGAGAGTCTTTGAGTACCTTGAGATATGATTTATTCCCGGGTTTTTTTTTTTAATTGGATAACTGAAGTGCTGAAAATTACAATAGCTCAGAGCTCAGTAAAGTTAAATTCAGACATTACAATACTCAGAAATTAAAACAGATTGCCTGAAGCTTGGTGGCCATTTTATTGCTTTGTGTGCTAACATCATTCAGCCACAGGTTTCTACTCAGTTTCCTGGCCTTTATTATTGGGCTGTTTAGCTGGGTGTGGTGGGTTGACTCGGGGTAGCTGACCTCCACATAGGTGCTGTTGCACTCCTCCCTCAGCAAGACCCAGGAATAAGGCATGATGGAAAAAGCAGAGTGCCATCACAGAAAAAACTGACACAGCTGAGGGAGGACCTCATAGCAGCTTCTTACAGCTTTCCCACAAAGGAAAATGCTGGCCAGTGACAAGATGTGGGGATGGCACAAAGCTGTATCAGGGAGGTTTAGGTTGCATGTAGAAAAAGGTTTTTCACCCAGAGGGTAGATAGGCACTGGAACAGGCTCCCTGGGAAAATGGTCAGCACTAAGCCTGACCGAGTTGAAGAAGCATTTGGCCAATGCTCTCAGGTGCACGCTGTGATTCTTGGGGCAGGGCCAGGAGTGGGACCTCAGTGGTCCTTGTGGCTCCCTTCTGACACAGGATACAGTATGGTTCTAACATGGAGAGAATTAATTTGGCTAATTAAAATTAGAAAAGACTGTTGAGAAAAAAAGATTGCAACTAGAACACCTCCCACCTCCCCTCTTCCTTCCCAGGCTCAGCCTCATCTGCTGGAGGCACTGCAGAAGGGTGAGGAATGGGGCTTGCAGGCAGGACATGACAGCTTCTCTCTGCTGCTCCTTCTTCCTCGCTCTGCTGCCTTCCTCTGGCATGGGGGACCTGACGTGGGATGCAGCAGGATGCAGTCCTTCATGAAGTGCTGCAGAAGTGTCCCTCCCACATGCTGCAGTTGTTCATGACCTGCTACAGCATGAGTCTCCTTCATGGGCTGCAGGCCTTCAGGATAAACCCAGTCCAGGGGGAAACCTCTGCACAGGCTGCAGGACCCTTTAGGGCATCTCCACTTGCTGTGGCATGGGCTCCCCCATGGGCTGCAGATGCATGTCTGTTCCTCTGTGGTCCTTCATGGCACGTGAGGGAGCAGTGTGCCTCACCATGATCTCCTTCAAGGGACTCTGCTTTGGCACTTGGAGCACCTCTTCCCCTCCTTCTCCTTTCCTGTTTCTCTGCAGGACTGTGTCTTACACCTGTTCCCCCCCTCACTCCTCCTCTGTCTCCCCCACTGTTGTGCTGCCTTTCCTGTCCATTCTTGAGCACCTTTCCCAGACTCACCACGGTCTTGGCTGAAGGGGCTCAGCTGCGCCTGCATCCACTGGAGCTGGCTGCACTCAGCACTGAGCAGCTCCAGCATCCTCTCACAGGCTGCCCTGAAAAACCCCTGCCAGGGGCAGCTGCACTCAGAGACCTGTTACACCAAAATACTGCTGTAACAACACTTAAAAGCCAGTTTAAATACAGTTTAAATACAGTTTTTAGAGATACTTTGAAATTTTTATGTAATCAATATCTATTTCTTAGGTTGTTGATTAATAAAATGCAGTGGTTCTCATGCTGTTCATCAGAATATGTCACTGTACAGTTTTAAAACAATTGTAGAAACTGAATCAGGGAATTTGTGCCATCTGTTTCTACCGTATTTAGATCAAATATAAATCTCCATTTCTTTTTATATATGCAGGTGGTTATTCGAAGGCTTCCTCCTTGTCTAACCAAGGAGCAACTGGAGGAACAGCTGCATCCTCTACCTGCCCATGATTATTTTGAGTTTTGCACTGCTGATCCCAGGTGAGGATGAGCTGTTTCTGTAGGGTTTCCAGGTGCTGAAAACCTAATCAAGGTATTTGGGACATTCCAAATCACATGTTTTTTCTCTTTTTATTATTTTTGTTGAGTTACTGTTAGGGCCCACCTCAGAAGGTGGGGATGACCCAGGTTCTTGTTACCAGATCCCTTGGGGCACATTAGTGTGAAATGACGGTGAACTTATGTATTTGTAAATAAATAATGTAGGGTTTATTATATAACAACTTGATTGCAAAGGAAAACAGCTATGGAGCTGTTTTGGTGGTTATCTATAGTAATACAACATGAAAGCATTGCAAAATATAAGTGCAGCAACACACAAGGACAGACAAGGGGAGAGAAAGAAAGAAAGAGGAAGAAAGGACAAGAGTGAAGCACAAAAGAAAAACAGAGTACAAGAGTGTGAGGATCTCACCTCCCATAGGTCCTGCAATAAGACTTGCTGTGCAGTCTTGGATCCAGATCTGGCAGGAGGAACTGGGGGGAAGCCCTGAATAAGTGGTGGGGAGAAGATGGCAAAATGCAGCATCTCTTGGGTCTGTATTGCTCTGGTTCAGGTGAATATAAATCAGGTACCTCCTCCGGGGTGGGGAGCTTAATGTAAGAATGTTGGATCAGGGGACATCTAAGACAGCACAGCTGCCCAGCACAGTTGAGTCCCTTGTGCCCCATTATGTCCCATCAGCAGAGATGAACACACTCAGGTCACACAGAAACCCCCCAGCATTTCCAGGGGGAGCCCCACAGCCCAGGGGTTTGTGCAGGGAAGCACAACTTAGCATGACAAGGAGCACAATTCTCTCCATGTCATCCAGCTCCTATCACTCACCGCCCATCATTCACCCTGTGCCTTATCAGATCAGAGGTTTAGCCATTACACAACTAAAAGTTCACCTACTCAATTTCAACCAAGCACCCTGGCATCTCCACAAAAGGGTAAGATTTTGAGTCTCTTAACAGTTCAGTCTACTACTTAAATATTTCTGAAAGCTGGCTGCTTATGCAGAGACAGTGGCATTCCTGCCCTTCTCCTTTGCACTGGAGATTTTAAAATGGAATTTTTGTTATTTAAATAGGACATAATGTAGTTTGAAACCCTGATATTTCTTTTAACCTTCATTTGTAAACTGTAATAGCCTGTTTAATTGGCTGTGAGCAGGATTCAGTCTGGGGCAAACAGTCACAGAATATTTTCCTGAGTTCCATTTGAGCTTAGTTTCTTTGTTTACCTGCATAAGTTTTTACGTGCTTCATACAATTTTTAAGAGAATCTAGTTTTCATTTTTGTCTCATTTATTCGTTTTTGTCTCTTTTTTTTTGTAAAAAATAAGAAATATTGGTTGATTTAAATTAAAAACTTCCTTTTAAATAAATCAGTTTCCAGAAGAGAAACAAAATACCATGTGTACTCAATATTTGTGTGTTCTGAAAAACTGAAGTATAAGATCCCTCTTCTCATGTCTTAGTGTGTGATGAATCACCCCCTCCACTGGCTCAGGATTCTTTTCACTGACTACGGAGGGATCCTGGCTCTTTATTGCTGACCAAATTTGGAAGTTAGGGGTTCTCTCAGAGTCTGTTTCACAATCAAGAAGAAATAAATGTTTATTTAGAGAAATTATGACAGTTTCTGACCTAGGTGCTCGCACATAAGTGCAGCAACAGAATAGTAGGTGCTTCAGTTTTTCTGTTAAAACCACAAAGAATGTGAAGTGAGGGAAGAGGAGAACTTACTCTAGAAGTCTTTGCAGTACCTTCCATTGCTTTTCTGAACTTTGTCATCACTGTGTCCAAATGGACCTCTTTAAGGCTTCTGTCCTAGCTGTTGATTTGATAAGGGGAAAATACAAAAGGCAAAAATTCTCTGAAGAAGAGTGTCAGTTCTCACCATGTTTAGATGCACAAATGCCAATTAACAGTTTAAAAAGTTCCAGTTTTAATTTTCCAGGAAATCTTTATAAGAATTTAGGGAGTCAGTCTCCAGAAAAGAGAAGGCACTGACAACAGTTGGATATATAAAGTTTCATTTTCTCTCCTATGTGATTAAATTTGGATTACCAAAAATATTTCTGTTCACTCGTTTAATTGCATCTATGGCAGGTTACCAATGAAAGTTACTGTTTTTTCTCTCACACTGTTATTTGTCATGTTATTCTCTTCTGCCTTCACAAATCTTAACACACACAAAAAATACTTTTAAGTTTGAATTTTTCAGCATGAAATGTTTTGTACTCGCTCCCTGTTTTCTTCATCCTGCTTTTCAAAAATCTTTTGTTTTTAGACAAAAGATTTATTTTTTCAGAATGGGTTTGTCTTTACCAGGTTTGTATGGCTGCAGTTTGTTTCAGCAAACTACGCAGCTTACATGAGCATTTCACTGTTATTCTTCAGTGTTGGCTTGGCTGATTATTTGTCTTTTGGCTGGATCAAGATCACCTTGCTTCTTTTGTCTCCTTTGTTCAAATGCTAGCACATGACCATGTATATCTTTTTATGAGTCATCTCCTTACGTTACCCACTCAGGAATATACAGTAAGCCTTCAGAAAGTAATAGTTTAATCAAGATTAGTCTCAGTCTTCTCTTACCCAGCAGAGAACACTTTTTGAGTATAAAGTATTGTATTGCCATAGTCTATCATGTTATGGACAGTTCACAAGATTTCATCAAATTGTGCATGTGTTCTCATGTCTTTATAGCTAGCAGGAAAGGCTACAGGACAAGGTGGGCATGCTTTCTCTGTCTTTCACTGAATAGCTTTTTTCTAGATCCTGTACCATGTGTAGTGGCAAGCAATCCAGAGAATTCAGTGATAAACAAAACATGAAGATGAAAAGAAATTACATATCACCCAATGAGAAGGATTTGAAGAAGTGAAGAGAATCAGTTTGTTGGAAAGGGGAAGGAGCATAGAGATGCTTTGATGCAGAAGCAGACAAATTTCCTTAAGAGCTGTAGCATCTCAGCTTAACCACATCCTGTGTAACCACATCACAGAGGTTTCTCTAAGCTCATTCAGATTTTACAACTTGTCAGAAATTCATGGCACAAATGATGGATATTGGAAATGGATCAGAAGCAGTTAGACAACTATTTATTTAGACAAATACTTATCTATGAAAACCTATTAAACACAAGGTACAAGTTTGGTATTACAAAGTCCCTAAGCTGCAGATACTTGCAGTTATGAACTGGGTGAAGTATTTGTAGATTTTCCCCTTTTTAATAAACTTTCTGTTGCCATTCTCTATTAGTTGCTGTTGGTAAGGGCACTGCAGATGTCTAACTGTAGCTGTTTCTACATTTTTATTTCCAAGATAATTCATCCTATAGGACAAAACAATGATATGCATATCAGCTCCAATTTCTCTTTTTTCTGTAATCTTTATTTACAAGGGTTATCTTTAAGTTTCCAATGTTCTATTATAGACAAGCTATAAAACTTTTTCAAATTTCATGTGATTAATGTAATTTTCAGTTCTTCAGTTACATCCATTTCAGTAAAATCATTTCAGAAAGTGCCTTGTGTGTCGTTCATTTTTCAGATTCATCTGATTCACTGCATTACACTTATTTTCTCTTGAATATTGACATCAAAATGCGAACAAAACGCTGTTTATAGATGATAATAAAAACTCCACCTTCTTGACAGACTGTTGTGTACTCAGACATCAAATATTAACTATTTTTTCCAGTTACTCTTTGCTTTTTGTCTGCTTGTAAAGTTTTATGAGCCTATTCTAAAAATTTGACTAATCACTAGTCATGTGATTGATCTGTGGCCCTTCAGGGTTTGGATCATTTCTCTGGACTGGCACCGAGTGCCAGGAATCATTGATAATCTTGTGAGGTTATTAAAGGAAAGAAATCACACAAGCTTTGCTCACATGAAAACAGTTCAAATAGTCAGTGCTATGCCATGTATCACAGGGAGTGATAAAGCTCTTCCAGAGAGTGCTCCTCCTTTTCCCTCCATAACTTCTTCCCAGCACTGTGCTCAGGATTATTTGTAGCACTGTAGGATGTAGGTTTGCACCCAGGAGCTGCAGCACTGAGGGGGCAGCACCTGTAG
The DNA here is from genome assembly GCA_013400315.1 of Bombycilla garrulus. Classification (NCBI taxonomy): domain Eukaryota; kingdom Metazoa; phylum Chordata; class Aves; order Passeriformes; family Bombycillidae; genus Bombycilla; species Bombycilla garrulus. The sequence continues at coordinate 397,010 of VXBU01018849.1, read as the reverse complement.
TGCTTCGAGGGAACCACCGTTATTTTGTTCCGGGTGAAGTTATCGACAGGCTTTGATTGACACAGTTCTAGTGTGTCTGCTTTCTCTGCCAGGCAAACTGCTCATTTATAGCTGTAGAAAGGAAAGATTCGGTTTATTTGAAATTGTGCCAATTCCACCCTTTATGTGAACAGCCACAGAAGATGACAAGGATGAAGGCCAGATGATTTTAGCTTGACATGACAGTGTTGATGATGAGTTATTAATTACTGTATGAATGGGTGGAGAAATTATTTGACTCCAAAATTTAGTTGTAGAGCTAACATGCATGTAAGTATATATTTTATAAATGCCCACCATGATTCATAAGTTGATAAGTATTTTACTAAGATGAGATTGCTGTTTTTATAGTTAATACGTTGCTTTTTAGACTGTAAATAACTATTTAAAGGTCTTTTCCTCTGTAGCAGTCATTTTACACAATTGTTTTGAAAGATACTTTGTAGAAGAAGTAAACATGTAGAATGTATTTGTTTTTAAAGTTGCTGGAAAAATAAGGACTTAAAGAGATGATAGACTAAGCATTACAGAAATAAATGTACCCTGAAAGATTGAATACCCTTGAATGCAGAGCAGAAAAAAAGACAAAACAGCATGTTGGAATGAATAAATGTGTACACTCAGACTCACCTGGGTTATTTCCACAGAGATTGCTCCAAGTGCCAACATGTGCAGTACATCTGTCCAAAACATTATACATCTGGAAAACAGCATTATAGACAGCAAACGTATGGCAAAACGGAACCAGCTCTCTTGATGATAAAACTGAGTTTCAGATCCTGAATGAAATCTGTAGTGATAGATACTCAAAAGGGGGAGACCCAGAGTTCACTGGCCTTTCTGTAGGACTCAACTGGAAGACAAAATCCTGAAGAGTAAAGAGTATTTCAGCCAGTAACTGCTAAATACTAGGTACAAAATCAAGAATGTTCCTTCCTAGGAAGGATTGTTAGCCTCAGAGTGCCTGTAGCCCTGTGAAGCCCTGTGCATTCTTTGCTGCATGACCCTGCTGTTGAGTTCTAAATGGATGGGTAAAGACATAATCCAGGGTGGGGAGTAGCTGCTGGAAGTCAGGTGTTTGAAACCTAGAGCAAAAAAAGCTTTATATATATGCAAGCCAGTGCTAAGTATTTCAAATTTGCTAGGTTTGGTTAGCTTCCCACCTAGACTGTTACACACTTTTTTAGGCACACTGCATGGTGCTGGGTAAGAAGCCTAGGACAAGAGTTGAAACACTCATTTGTGTGGGTTTTGTGCACTAGGCACTCTGATAGTTAACTCACATGCATATGAGAACCAACTCTTTTGAAGAATGGCTCCATCAGAGATAACTGCCATGCATTGTCACAGCTCTGTTTCTGCAGCCTTCTGCCCTCATACATAGCAGCAGTAATGGACAGACAGTGCTGTGATTGGGCTGCACATCAATATCCTCTGTGCTCAACCATGCTTTATATTGTATGTTTCTGCTGATGTATGTGAAGTTCTTGAAGATGTTAATATAACAACAACACTACTAGATCCCTTACTTGCAAGGTAAATTATAAATGCTGTTTTTCAGAGTCCTGTTTATACAGATTCAGGGGTTTTTTTCTAATAACCATATTAAAAGTTCCTCAGTTTTGAAAGATACTCACTCTGTTTAAGCTGAAAAAGCCAGAAAAATAGCTGTGTACCAGGAAAATATTATGTTGCCAGAGCAGGTGAAAGAGATGGCATTGATATACCAGCTAAAGAAAACTAAAAGCTAAAAGGAAGGAGCAAGCCTTTGTATTTTCAGTTCTGTTTCACAATGTGTCCAACCATAAGGTTCTAAGTTCCTATAGGAAAAAAAAATCCAACTCTATGGTGAAGCTGTTTGCTGTGCACTGAGGCAGAGAAGTGTCACAGTAATGAAGGAGTGGATCCTTGTCCAAGTAACAGTCTCTAATCTACAAAGTTTTAGTATTTTACAAAAGCTGAGGATGGAAAGAATAATGAAATAGTTATTTAGACTAAGAACTAAACCTCAGTTCCTCAGTCTCAAGGTGGTAATAACTGGAATGAAAAATAATGCTTCCTCAAGATTCCTGGTTTTGTCAAATGAATGTTTAGCACTTCAAGTGTACAATCATATCAGTCTAATGTCAGGCCTCATTTAATTTAACCCTTAAAGCACATGTAACATAAGAATAGTGCTGTTGATATGACAGAGAATTAAGTTTTTGTCTTCATGGAAGCCCCAGTTATCTGAAACTTCTTTACTGTTGTAGCCTTTAGGCAGCACAGAGACATTGCTTCCAGTACAGCTACAGATTGTGACAGTAGAATTCTGTCCTTTAAAACACATTTTAGAATACATGTTCTACCTCTGTGTAATTATGAAAAGTATTAAATTTTGTCTTCTTTGAAGTTGATGAGAAGAAATCTGTCTTTTTATATCTGCTTTGCATCTTGGTGGTAATTCTACACCCATGCTCTAACATCTTTCAGCCCTGGCCATGCCCTAGCAGGCATTTTCGCAGTTACCCACTTACAGTTCATGCAATGCTGTTCCTATCCTAGAATATCGAAATATACTGGGTATATATGGATAAAATGTCTCTTCCTCTCTTCCTTGGAAATAATTTATCATCTTGAAGCTGTAGAAACACTTCATAGCTGGTATTTGTAAAGCGTCTAAATGCAAAAAGCCCTCTAGGTTGTTTTGGTTTTTTAACATTTCTTTTGGCTATAGGATCAAACACAAAATTGGTGGGTGTACAAAAACCGTTGGTTATTGACAGCACTGTTCTTTATGGTCTCCTCCTAACACTCTAAGTGGAATCCATATGGATGCATATTTTAAAAAGAAAACATTGGTTGGGAGCAGTGTTGCTTTGTGCTGCCACATGCATGGATCCTGTCACCCAATCCATATTTTTGCTCTTTCTCACTCATTGTGGAATCTGATTTTGAAAGAGGTATGGGATTGAAATACAATTGCAGCTGTGTGTGCTAATTATCCCCTGGTGCCAGTGGTGAGTTGGTTGAAAGACAGGCCATAGGAGACAATGGAATTATGAACCTAGGTATTTTAAAGATATGGGCTTGTGTTAAGATTTGTTCAAAAACCTGATGTAATATGTAGTCATCATTAAGTCAGTTTAAGACAAACTGACTTATATATAGCAGTTGCAGGAGTTTAAAACATGTCCATGCCATGACTCACAATAACTTAGCTGATGGGTTCTAATTCATTAAATTACCTGAGCTTCATCATGGTTGTGGTGTGCCAGCCCTGAGGTTTATATCAGGCACATTAAACATTTACCCATGGTGTGGGATCTGTGCCAATAAATTCTTGAAGAATCAGAATTATTTTAAGTACATGTTTCTTTTGCTAGAAATGCTTTGGATTTTCACGGCAACTGTTGGTCACAACTAGACATTGTGTGTATATTGATAACACATGGATGTCCAATGGAGTTTTTTTATTTCTGTATAATTCAGTGGATTATATTGCCAGCTGTTAGGTTTTTTATTCTTTCTTAAAGGTGGAAATCTGTTTAAATACAGTGACAGCCTGGAAGCTGCCCCTTCACTGCAGTCTTTTACTTAACCTTTTCTGTTTCAGTGACATAGGACTTTTCTTAATATGCCCAAGAAGTTCCCCAAAAAGCACTGCTGTTATTCATATCTCTTAAATTGGGAAATATTAAAGTTTTGATCCTGCGCAATTGGAAGTATGTACTCTGCAATTTAGGGGGACAAAATAAACTGGAAATATTTGTGTCAGTTCAGAATAAATTTCCAGTTGCATACAGAACTCTGATGTTCTGTTACTTTTTGTCATATATATATATAATTCGATCCATAAATGTAAAGGCTGCTTAAGGTAGCAGTTGCTCAAAGCAGATGAGAATTATGATGTGATCCTTCTTCATTTATGTTTTCCCTAGCCCTGAAAAGAATAGTAAGTAACAGAAAATAAAATTGTTTCTTGTTGCAGCCTTTATCCTCATCTCTACTCAAGAGCATACATTAACTTTAGAAATCCTGAGGACATCCTTCTTTTTAGAGATCGCTTTGATGGCTATGTCTTCATTGATAATAAAGGTTGGACTGTTTGTAAGATATTAAATGTGTATACACACATATACCATTTTAGAGCATCAGTTTGCTTCCTTTTTACTAGTTACACCATTATTTCCTCACTTTGCAGTTAATTACATAAAAATATGTTAACATTTATCACTTTAAATATAATCAAGTGCAAAATATATTTGTCCATGCAGTCTTGCTTGTCTATGTGGTGTGCATGCTCTATGTGCATTCTTGTACTTTAGGCAATGCACTGTCAGGACCATACTAAGAAAATTACCTTATGCAAGCTTCACAATTCATTGCAATGCTAACTGAACACATTGTGATCATTGGATTTTTACATCTTCATTGTTTCTCAGATAAAGTTCTGCCATTTATTCCTGTTTGGAAAAAGCAAGAGGAAACCTCAACATTTTGATTGCCCACTTTTAAGACACGTAGAGATTTATTTTTTAGGACCTTTGCAGACATCTTCAGTTGAATTCTGAGAAGAAGAATGGCAAAATTGATTACCAGTTTTAAAATCTTCAGTCTGCAAATGTTTGCCCAACATTAAAGAAAAACTCTCTAGTGTAGGTGTGGATAGATCCATAAGTCCTGCAGGAGTATGAAACTGCCATCAATAAGAAGTGGTTTAGCAGAACTTTAGCAGTTCCTTGCCTCATTCAGGCATACCTTCTGTAAAAAATTGCATAGGTTATGTAAAATAGACATAGTTTTGTGGTTCTCTTGTACGAACATTTTCTATTGTGTACACTCAGTGTTGCAGAGATCCTGTGAAAAGTAGTCCTGCCCACTCTTACTAGATACTGATCTCTAAAGAAGCTGTCAAACTAATGAATTCCTCAGCATTTCCTACCTGAGATGTTTTATTTGCTTCTAATATCCCTCAGACCTGGAAGGTTTTTGTAGAGATGAAGAATAACACATTCCTAGCAGTGTGGATTTCATCAGATTTAAAATTCTGGGTGTTCTAAGATTAAAAACTAGAAAGAAATTAAACAAATTATTTTTTGATTCTTCTAAGACTTTGCCTAAATTCAGGATGTTCTTCAATATTATGCTGGACTGAAGCCAGAATACTCTTCAAAACTGAGCGTGGACACAGTTGGCCAGTTTGACATGATTGCTTGTACAATTAAAGAGCACAAGGTTTGATCAGAAGTGCTCTCTGGTGAGGCCTGTGGCAGCATTGCATTATGAGGCTAAAACTGAAGCAAGGATTAGCAGATTCAGTAAGGTTAACAAATGGTCTAGCAGACTGAGGAGAAGTTTTCCATGGACTTGAACAAAGTATAATCTTGAACCTGCTGCAGGTGGGAACCAAGTGAAAATCAAAACCCACACACAGTTCTGACTCCAGTCCAAAGAAGAAGCCAGCATATAAGGCACAGCTCAAAGCACAGAATCCCTGCCAGTAAACACAGGCAGGAGTCACACAGTTCATCGTAAGCAGAGAACTTTCACACAATTCTACGTGCTGAGTTTTACAGTTGTGCTTCTGAAAGGAGACGATTTGTTGTTTTATTGCATATTACTCAGAATTTATTTAATTTTTAGGCTTTTAGGCAACAAAGCCTTAGAAAAGCAACTCAACAGTTTCAGATTAATTTCTCTATAGTACTTAATTACTTGTCAGATTGAGATTTTGTGAAAGATTTTTCTAATCAATGTCTGTGAATAATGAGAAAGGAACTATAAATAATAATGCTTGAATTTTATTTTGCAACAGTAGTCATCCTCATTTTCACAGTCTTGTCAACATATCCAAATAAAAGATTTTTTTTTAATTTAAAATACTTCTACGTGTAACTTTTCATTAGAAGTTTAGGAGTGAATTGTAGAAACATTTACTTTTGTTTTCACGTAAGACTTCCTAACATATGTTCAAGAGTTTTGAAAATCTTACTTGACAACAGGGAATATTTCTCCCATTCAAAAAATTAAAGATTGATTTCTTTTAAGGTTTGGAATATCCTGCAGTGGTTGAGTTTGCTCCATTCCAGAAGATTTCAAAAAAGAAGCTGAAGAAGAAAGATGCCAAAGCTGGGAGCATTGAAGATGGTAAACATCTTTTCTTGACATCACAGTGGAAAGTTTCTGTTATGCATTGCAAAGTGTTAACATAATTCAAAAAATTTTTCTTCACAGATCCAGAATATAGGAAATTTTTAGAGAATTATTGTGCTGATGAAGAGAAGATCTGTGCCAATCCTGAGATTCTTTTGGGAGAGATTGAGGCCAAAACAAGGGAACTCATTGGTCTGTTTTCTTGATTTTTCTTATTATTGAGAACATATCTTTATGATATTATCTGCAAGAGCTGACCTGTTCAGTCTAAGAGATTTATATTACCACAGTTCAATATTTGTTTTCCAGGAGAGTAGTAGCAGTAAACCTTTAAGTCTCTGTGCATGAAATCACTTGGCTTCACTTGAACTTTTGCATGCACGCATACTGGCTTCAGAAATAGGCCCTTAGTAATTCTGAATACTTACAGAAGTATTAAGAGATGGAAGCTTTATTTTTAAAATACAAAATAGCTGAATACTTAACCATTGATCCCTGATATTAGCTGCTTTTATTAAGAAACATGAAATTATCTCTGTGTTCTCACGGTCAAGATTCTGGAAAAGCTCTGAAAGTAAGGCAACACCTTCTTTTGTGTATGCATGCAGCATGGCTTCCACAGTCCTGGGGGGAATTTTAAATAAGGTGACCACTGAAATCTTCAGTGCTAGTATGCAGTTTTCAGGATGACATGGAATTTTGATGTATCTCCAAGTGATAACATGCAGAACACTTAGTCTTTCCCTAGGTGTGACAATTGAGTAGGAAAAAAAGTTGACCTTTGCTGGTATTTCTTTACAGTGAAAAAGTGGCCACCTCTTTTGATTAGAATCATAAAATCATTTAGGTTGGAAACTTGCTGTTCAAGAACATCAAGTGCAACCATTAACTCAGCAGTGCCAAGTCCATCACTAGCACATGCTCCCAAATGCCAAAACTGCACATCTTTTAATATACCTCCAGGGACAGCAACTCCACCATTTCCCTGTGCACCCTGTTCCAGTGCTTGACAGTCTTTTATGAAGAAATTTTTCTTAATATCCAATATAAACCTGCTCAGTTGCATCTTGAGGCCATTTCCACTTTCCTGTCACTTGTTACTGCTGTTTGAGAGTTGACTGGAGAGATTTGGAACTCTAATAATACAGAGGAAATTGAAATGGACATTTAGATAACTGTTATCAATAAAAACTTGTTTGCTGCTGTTTTAGATAGGGAAGTCACCCAATATTTTTTTATTTACCCCAAATCTTCCATGGTATTTGACAGCAGAGTAAAGGCAGTAAAAAATTTTTAGTAAGTTTGCGATTTCCAAAAAGTTTACGGTTTCAAGAAGATTTCTATTTTCAAGAAAATCTTCTATCAGTGAAGATAAATGATCTTGAGAGTTGCCGATTTCTGAGTAACAATATTAACTGGAGGCAGCTTTACAGTAAGACTTTTTAGTGTTTTCCTTCTGTTAAATCATAGGAAATCAAACTAATTGCTTTATTTTTCCTGCCATTCAAAGCTGTGGCCATTGCTATCAATACAAAACCAAAGATTTCTTCAGCATGTTTATAGAAAAATCATGTGAGGGTTTAGCTGTGTGTCCAATTTCAAAGGTATTGATCTACTGATATCAATGAAGGATGTGCCCAAGACTTTGCTGGGGGAGAATTGAGCCTCACATGCTCAGCATTTCTTCATGTAAAGTTACTGCAAACTACACGTGTTATGCATCATGCCAGATGATTGGCTGATCAGTTTCGGTGTGACAGAGAGATATGAAAGATTTTCTCTGTTGCAAGATGAAGATAAGTTCTTTTTTCTGGTTTGTTTGTAGACAGCAAGATAAAATGTAAAGTTTTGCTGACTTAAGCTCTTCACTTAGTAATTTATTTTCTTTTAAAGGTTTTTAAGCATTTTAAGAAAATGCTCCTAGGTTTGTATTTGCAGTAAGGCCTGTAAATAAGATGGGTAAGATTCAAGTTTGATAAACATTTTTTTCCCTTCCTCTTTTGGTAGTACTCATCACACTACCTCTCTCCCTCAGACTTCAGATGGTAATTTCTCATTAAACCTCTTGCACTACAGTCTTAGTCATGACTAGGGTCAGGTTCTGAACTCTCAGTGCAGCTTATCCTTTCCCCAGACCTTCTAGTTACAGTCTGTGATCTCTTTCAGCTTGTTAAGGTGCCCAGAGGCAGCCACTGCTCTGGCATATGAACTTAGGGAGGAGGAAAGAGAGGTAAAACTCAGATCTGAGGGACTGGAAGCAGGGTCTGGGAACCTAAAACTTGTCAAAAATGGTGGGCAGGTGGGGAAGATGGGGAGGCATGGAAAATCTAGGGATAGAGAGAGGAAAATATCAGATCAACAGTCTGTTGGTTGTTGATTTCTACAACTGATATTTGCTAAAAAGAAACAATGAATCCTATCAGCCTTCCTGTGTATAACTATGTAAAAAAGTTTTGTTATTAATGATTGGGGGCCCCTGCATAATCTGACTTTCAATGCAAAAAATTTTAAAGGTTTTTGGGTTATGGATTGTGTCTAGATTTTGGCCATGTCATTTCAAATTTGTTGAAAACATTTCTAATTCTTTGTTTTTTCTTATTTTTCATTCAAGTTTTGTCATGCATTTCAATAGGGAATGTTTTTCTGTAGTTTGAGGGAGAATCCAATACATAATTGTAGAGCAATTTCAAGTAGTAAAAATTTTCTATTCTGGGACATCTAAAACTGATAAAATTTGTTGTAACTACTCACAGCTGTAAGTACAGGCTGAATTGAAATTTGAGTTGTGAATAAGGAATTTGATAAGGAACATAATAAAGAATTTGATGATGTTCTCCAAGTTTTTGTAGAATTTGGGGATGGTTCAGGCAGGTGACTTGATTTCAAAGTGTGGGGACAACTCTGTAATAAAAGAATGCTTGTGTGATCCAGTAGATAAGACCTTTTGTTAGCAATTTGGAAAGCCAGAGTTTATTGGATCTGCTGATACTTTGCTATATAACCTGGAACAAACTGCTTATCTCTTATTCCTCCTTTTTTCCCATGGAAAGGTGAATACTAAATGCCAGGTAAATCAAAATGTTCTGTGAGACTGAAAATGTTTCCTTCGTGAGGTACTTTGTAAACTGGGATTGAAAAAGTGCTATGTGAGATTACAGTAATGTGGGCTGTATATGAACAACAATATAGCTAGGTTTTGATGTACAAAAGTAAAAAGTAGGAATAGATTCTGAACACATTTCTTTTTTTGGCGAAATAACCATTCAATGAGCAAGAGAGAAAAGTCATTCTCTTGAGCTAAAAGAATATGGCCTTTAATTAAACATCAAATAATTGCGCAACATATTTCTGTTCCTTCTAACACTAACAGCAAAAAAGCAATGAAGTGTTTCTAAAGCAGAATGATGGGAATGCCTTCAAAAATACATGAAACAAATAGGTTTATCAATGATTTAGCTCCCTTTCAGATAAAGCTACAAAAAGGGGGTTAATACTAAAGTAAAGAAATGAGTACATTTTAGGAGTTGAACACTATATCACAAATTTTTTGTGTTTTAGCTAGAAGAACAACACCCCTTTTGGAATATATTAAAAATAGAAAATTAGAAAAGCAGGTACGTTCAGACTTTTGCCTGAAGTTCTACATTTATGTTTCATATGGTTTTCTGTTGGACAATTTACAATTAATCATTATTGAACTCTTCAGAGAATACGAGAAGAGAAAAGAGAAGAACGAAGGCGGAGAGAATTGGAGAAGAAACGTTTGCGGGAGGAAGAGAAAAGGAAGCGCAGAGAAGAGGAAAGACGTAAAAGAAAAGAAGTGGAAAAGCAAAAGAGGATTTCTGAAAAAGAAATAAGGATCAAGGTAACTGAGATAAATGAAAAAAAATTATTCTTCTTTTGAAGTTATCCAGAAGTTCTTTGGTGTCTCAATGTTTAGGTAGTGTACAACAGCACAGTGTGGAGACACCAAACCGGTTTTGACTGGAAGGGAAGGTAGTGTAGCTTTGACTGAGTGTTTGAGAGTATGACTGATGGCCTTACCTACTGTGGTATGCTGGTGCAATTACAGCAGGTAACTCAGATATCTTCATACAACTCTGCTGCATTCTATGCCAGCATTACCTGACAGAGCCAAATTGTTCTGTGCCAGCCTGTTGGACGATTATTGTGGGATTGATCCCCATATGGGCTGTTCACTTAAGAGCTGGACTTGATGATCCTTGTGAATCTATTATAATTCAGAATATTCTGTGATTCTGTGTTTCTGTGAAACATAGCTTTAACACTTTCTGTCATGCAAACCTTCACTTGGCCATGTGTGCCGAGACACATATTTGTGTTGATGCTGAGAACTGATGTATTTTAATTGTATGCTTTAGTCAAGTTGTAGCAAAGTCTTGCTAATTTCAGGTTGCACTGTCTTTCAACAATCTGAACAGATTTTAATGACATCACTTAGCAGGGTGTATCTTGTGCTATGAAGTCAGACCATATAAAACTATCTTATTTGTTATAAGATGACATAGATAAAACTGTTCATCTGAACCATTTTTTTTGTTATTGGAAAGGCTTTATAGGCTGTTCTGAAGAGGAAATTTGGTATAAGAATCTGTAGCATAGAGCAAGAACACACAGACTTGACTCAGATTTAGTGGTGGTGAGAAGCCACAGAACTGTGGACAGCTTTCTTCATTCCTTCTTGGAAAACAGCTTTCTTCACCTAAAAGCATAAAAGTAATAAATTCTGAAGCTGAATTATATGTTTTTCAAATCTGGGCATAAAAAAAAATTACTCTAAAAGTTCATAAGAAAAGGGACATAATCCTTAAAATATATTACCTAAAATTGCTTGTCCAAAAAGCCACAGTATTTATGACATATCTGTGGTGATATGACCCTGAAAGCTATTTCTGTCTCTGAAAGAAAGGGAAAATGTTACCTGAGAGAAGCATTATAGAAATTTTATATAAACTATATAAATATTGGAGAAGAATAACCTGTGCTCATTTCAGAAATGAAATGGTGGAGTGGAAAGACTGAGATATTCTGCCTAGAATTGATACGTTAGGGTAATAATTTGAGACAGCTGGTCCTTCTATAAAGATTATGCCTGTAATACTATACACTGCTGAAACCCTGTGTGTGTTACTATGAAAGGAACAGACTTCTTGAAAATCCTGATCTTCAAGGTGAAAATGTTCTGCAATATCACAAGTTTTTCCTCATCTTTATTTGTATCAGGATATACTAAACATCTACTTCTACATACCTGTCTATCCAAAGTAATTCATGTGACACACATTTTATATATAATATTTCAAGGAGTGAAGTATTAATCCTGCTCTCTTTGTAGTATTGTAGAGGTTCTGCTTCTTATTTTATGGGCAATGACATTGAGCTCTGTTACATCTTTTCTAAGAAACCATAGACCATAATAATGTATTTATATTTATAACTCAGGAGAGAAGAGTAGGTAAGTGCTCTGAGAAGAATAGGTAAGTGCTTTCTCCAGTATTCTCAGCAAATCTGAAAGTGTGCAGTTGAATGCCTGTTAAATGACTGTCACGCCCTAGCAAATGTAAACCGCCCTTTTAAAATAACTTTCAATTTCATACTTTGTAAAATACATTGCTAGCATGTAAATAAGGTGTCTCTAGTCTTAGCAGGTTACTGATATATTTAGTACTTGTTAAAATGTCTGTACAATAGAGGAGAATAATTTTGCATCATAATATAAACAAATATCTCTTAGCTTCTCAAGAAGCCTGAAAAAGGAGATGAACTGGCCAGTGAAAAGCACAAAGAAAAAGGTGAAGAAGGTGACATTGAGGAAAACAAATGGGATAAATCACCTGGATCTGGGAGTATAAAATCCAAGTCTTTGGAGAGTTCACTAAAAGAACTTAAGGAAAAGTAAGTAATATTTATATTTAGTCTTTAATTTAGATCTTAAATTCTTTCTTCACAGGGGTTTAATATAAGTGGTGCATTGCCAAGATGTTCTGTCACAAAAAACAATTTCATACTGTGTGTGAACAAATCTTTTCCTGTTGTTTTGGTAAAAGGTCTTTCTTAACAGTTTACTGACCTGGTGACAATATTGGTAGATACAATTTGTTATTGATTGAAAGGATTTCTGCATGAAAATTCAAGTAATTTTGTTGTTATTTCACCTGTTCCCCATCAAGAGCTCAGGTAAGGCTCTCCTTCCATTACTCATGTCAAAGACTAAATTGGCCACAATGCCATACTTTTCCTTCACACGTGGGCTGGAAGCAATAAACATACAAATGTGTTAGGTAAGTGGGACAATGGCAAAATATTGAAGGTGTGAATGAAAGCCTTATGATAGGTACATGCAGTAAGCTGTCTCTGTCTCCCAGTGCCTTTTGTGTTACATTTGCAGTGGTAGGAACAAGAGGCATAGCTCAGTTCCATTAGTGCTGTAGCCTGGAAATGACTCATCTTACAAGTGTTTTCCACAGTTGGTTCTTTCTTGTCCTTTGGCACATGAATCCCATTGCAAGCAGGATTTACCCATAAAATATGTAAGATAAATAACTAAAAAAAATATGTATGTTCTGAATGTTCCTGAAAACTTCCCTGTCCTGTTGAAATTTAAAATATTCAGCAACTTCTTTGTTGATGGTCTTCAAGAAAGGAAACTGAACAGGCTCAACAGAAACACTTGCAGGGGCACATCAGCTGTTTGCTACTTAACAGAATCTTTCAGGTTGGAATGGATCTTTAAGATCCATGAGTCCAACTATAAACCTAGCACTGCCAAACTGCCACTATAAACTGTGTTCTTAAGTGCCATGTTTACATGTCTTTTAAATACCTCCAGGGATGCTGACCCCAATACTTACCTGGCTTTTTATGGATTAAACTTCTGGTGGTGCCATGTAGCATCGTTTGTTATTGATCCTGTAAGTTTAATAAGGCATTAATGTAGATTTTGCTCATGTATAATAGAATCTGTTTGGCTGCACAGGTACAGTAAGCATTATCTTCTGTTTCCAAGTGCTGATTTCATCTTGATTTTTAGTGGGTAGGTAGCAAGCTATGAGCTATTTCAGCTGGATTGAGATTTAAAGTTGAAACTACTTTGCCACTGACTCAGAAATTGGTGATAAGCTGTAACTGCCAACTCTATCTTCAGGAGACTGAATTGCCTGTTTGAAACTATGTCAAAGACTTGGTAGCAATAGCTTCCCACCACAAATCAAAATCTCAGTAGGTGCATAAAGTTACATGGTCAAATATGGATTTGAAACTACACCAAACAGAAGTGTGCTTCCATTCCCTTTACTTCCATTCACTTTTGCTTTCCCTGACTGTGTAACTTCGTCTTCTACCTATACTCTGAAATTACTTACCCTGCCATTTCCACTCTTGCCTGCCTGTTTCGCTGTGGCTGAATTTAGGAATCTACTTTAACCACTCTTTGAACAGGAGTTTGTGTCCCTGTCACCTGCCTGCCTTCAGACACAGTAACAGACAAAGGAGGAGACAAGTACCAGGCAATACTACAGCCACAAACTGAGGGGGTCTTTTTTGGCTTTTTGGAAGGTGGCGCCCTCAGCCTTGCTAGGGCTTGGAGTTAGGTTCTGGAATAGCATATTAAACATGAAACAAAGCAACTTACAGGCACATACCCCTTGGGAGCTAACATAGTATTTTATATAAATGTATCCATGCTACAGATACAGGATCTGTGTAATTGTGGTTGGTTCAGTGTCTGTGACAGCTGGGATGTTGCTCTTACTTGGTGAATGTGTTATGCTGACACGAGCTCAGTCTTGTGAAATGTTGAATAACTTACCTCTCATTCAGGTTCTGCTCTGACTTTCAGCTCTTCCTGAGATGTGGACCCTCTTTTGGCAGCCCCACTAATGCCCAAGTTCATGACAGATGCTAACCATTTTCACATTTCTGTTACATGAAAAAAAAAAAGAGTTATATATATGTAGATACACTTTTATTTGCATTAAATAATTCTAAAAGAGAAGCATATCACTGTTTGATCACTACACCATTAAAAAATCTCCATCCTCTCTGATTCTGTCTGCTGTTTCCCAAAATATGAGGAGACTATCAAAAGTAACTTGCTGTTTCAATTTTAAATATTTATACATATGCAATAAAAATAAACTGCCTGTATTTGTTCCTCTTGAAGTTCAATCTATTTTGTAATCTTTCTTCATTATTTGCAGTTTGGCTGTATGAGAGAAACACCCATTTGCTGAACTGGAACAATGGAGTGAATAAGAGAGCTGAGAATTTTATCAGACAGGCAGCAAAATGTTGCCAGTAGTCTCTAATATAAACCATTTACAGCATGGCAGAAATTAGGTATCATGTTCTGGTAAGGTAATGGTCTTTGCTGAAATAAAATATGCAAAGGCAGGCTAGATTACTTGGAGACACAATAAACAAATGTCTGGAACATTTATTTTCACGAGTGTCTTCTGCAAGTTATTATGTCAGTAAATAATTTCTGTTATACAGAGACATAAAATTTACCTATTGATACGTGATAGCTGCACAATTCCTTCAGATCCTTATCTACACACTCCTGAAGTCAAAGGAAGGCTTTGACTTGTATCTTTCTGTAGCTCCTTTTTACTGTTAATTGTTTGGATTTTCCTTCTTTTTATACATACTCATAGGTCACAAAATGATAGTGACAAAGAGCAAAGAGATTTGGAGAGAAGATTTCGAGAAAAAGAACCTGAAAGACAAAGGTATCGATTGGATGATGGCAGAAAGCATAGAACTCACTATGAGTTTGACAAGTTTATGAGAAGAAATGAAGAAGAGCTGAAATGGGGGAAAGGATACAACCAAGACAGAGGAAAGAAAGGGAACTACAACTACAGCTTCACTGTGGAGGCAGTAGACAAACTGGGTAAAGAGGACAAGTGTGATGACATGGCATCCAAAAAGGAGCGCATAAGAAATAAGGTTCTTTTATTCATTTAGGATAATCTTTCATTAGTTAAATATGGTTCAAGATCACAGGTTTTAGCTTCTGCAAATTCAGCATAAAGATGCTTTTTCAAAAGAATTCTTTGTCTCATTTTCAGTAAAACCCAGATTTCTCTCTGGGTTGTTGTCAAAGGACAGCAGCAGTTAAAATAAGTTAAGGTTACAGGCTCATTCATATTCACAATATATAGAGGGCTTTGTCTTCATTTCAACCCTGTCATTTTAAGAATACTATTCTTGGAAGCCTTACATTATATAAGTGTATTAAAATTGTTGCGGTTCTGGCCTGTAATGAAATTTAAAAACTGTGGCATGTTAGTCTTTTAAAAATGTACTTCCATTACTCTCATAAAATAATTATATTATGGATTTGCCAGGCATTGCGTGCTAGAGCAACAATAAGGACTTAAATAAATAGCTAATTCAGAGAGCATGAATGTATGGATTCTTTAGTACTGCATACCTGCCAGTATGAAAAGGCTGTCATTTCATCAGGATGAATTTATCCTCGTAGCTGTTGTCAGGGAAAGAGCAGATGCAAAACCAGTGTGAGCAAGGCCTGTATCAGGGTGTGTAGTAGAGCTGTCCCTTATTGTCTGCCAGATATGGGTATTGTTTTTCTCAGGCTGGCTGATTTCATGGATGTGTCTTTTCAGGATATGGCTCTCCTTGTCAGCCCCATTCTTTCTCTCTTGTGATCCTAGATTTTCCACAAAAGATGACCAAAACACTGTTAGTGTAGAAATTTATTCTGCATGTGAAACTCTTCTTTCAAAGGAAGTGACTGATCTGTACTGTGGGCCGAGGCTGACAAGAGTAAACTGGTCACGTGCAGAGTGAGTCTGCATGGAGTGTGCAGGCAACAAGTTCAGGTGGACTCACCATGCATGTTGAGGAAGTCATCTTCTACAAACATGGAAAACCTGGTGTGCCTTGGGTTTTTTTTTTTTATGCAGAGGCCAGCTGTGCAGGATGGCTAAGATTTATCTGCATTTACACATTAGCCACTTTCCTCATCAGTGGCTCTACATTTTTCTGTAGAACACTCAGAAAAATGGGTAGTTCAGAAACAGGAAGATGGGAAAAATATTTTTTTTTCTCATTCTTGCCATGCTCTTCTTGAAATCTGTCAAAATAATCTCCAGCTTTGAAACTGTATGGTGGACCTTGGGGCCCTTTTGCCAAATGTTAAGAATCTGCCTGTGTTTTATTTCTTTGATCACACTTCTGGTAGCTTACTGAGTCTCTGGATTAGTCCACACTTAGGACTAAAATGCTAGATTTGTTCTCTAAAAAATAAGCACCATCAGTAAGGTATTTTGCAGCGTGGTGACTTTTTTCCTTAGAGTATTTATCACGTAGATGAGCTAGGAGTTCAGTTTTATGACTTAGATATAGCATTGAAAATGCCAAGACAAATTTTAAGTCAGAGATGGAACCTCTTTCTGAAGTGTGTAGGAATTAATTAGAAAATGGGAAATCTCCAGTGTAAGTAACGTGATAGCTTTTATGCAAACCACAGGCTACAGGGGCTGTGGTAGGAAAAGTCATTTGGACCCTTTATCATAAACTTTCTAATGGGCACTGCTGGTCAGAGAAGCTATTTTTATGCAGCTGTTTGGGATATGGAAACGTGTGTTAGGCATTTTAGACCACACTGCAAAGCACTAACTAGAATGATCTAGTCATAAGGCTCAGTAGCGGATCTTGACATCTGGTTTAAAGAGAAAGAAAAAAAAGTGAATGGAAAAAAGACAGGTGGGTCAAAAAAGATGAAGGAAAAAGAAAATAAAAGGGGAAATGCATATTGGAAATAAGAAAGATTGAAAGATCAAAAATCTAGAATTACTTCAAATTATGAAGGCAATTCAAAATTGGTATAGTTTGTTGTAGGACAATTTTAGTGCTCTGCCACTGTCTTTAAGTAGGCTGCTGGCTGTTTGCTAAACTTAACACAAGACTGATCAAAAAGCTCTGGTATTCGTGAGCTTTCAGTTGCTTCATAACATTATGTGAAAGTAAAATACCCTTACCAGGAAAAGACTTCTTAAGCAGAGTTTCTAACTAGTGTGTTTTACTAATGAAATTTCAAAAATAAAGAGTGCTCTGAAGAGCTGCAGAATATCACCATTTGCAGGTTTGAGGTGTCTTTTCCATGTAAACTGGCTCCTTCTTCCATTTTCTCAGGATCAGAGCAGCATGTATATGATTGGGTCACTCAGAGAACCTGCACATGCTCAAATTGTACTTACTTTGCTTATTATCAGTGCATAAATTCCCCTGCTCTCATACTCAGTATGGAAGGTAAGATGAAGTGGAGCAATAACTGTGCCATTTTATTTGGATGTGTATAATTCAAATGTGCATTGCATGTTTAAATTCTGCTAATGATTGATGATCAGTTGAGGATAATTTTCTAGCTGCTACCTGCTGAGCTGTTCTCTGGTCCGTCTTGGATTTTTTATGCTTATATGTAATATTTGGCATTCATCTACAGCGTCGCAATGCACAGGCTATTGTTCTTCTCAGCTGATGTTAGTGAAGGTAGCAACGTTTGTTTTACTTGTAATACCATGTTAGATAACTGTCTGCAGTATTTCTCCTTGTTTATGTCAAATGTATAGTAGGATCTTTAATTTTTACAGCATTTTTCATTTATTCAAAATGTTTGGCTCCCAAGAATAGTGTTATAAACAACACATATTGAATACTAGATATTGAATATCCAGTCAATTTTCATTACACTCCATTTTTTCCTGGTTCTTATAAAATGTAAAGTAATTTAACACAAAATCTGCTTTCTCCATAAAGATGCAAAACTTAAAAATTCTACATGTCCCACATGGGTTTCTCAGAGCATTAACCATTTCTCCTTCCTTTAGGATCGTCCAGCCATGCAGTTGTACCAGCCAGGAGCTCGCATCCGAACACATGTGGGACCTGCAAGTAGAACCTGTGACTGCAGTGGGAAATCATTTGAAGATGCTCTTGAGAAAAAGTATGAGGCAGATAATTCAGCTGGAGCTACTTCTGAAAAGACTGAAGAAACAGAATAAAACAGTCTGGGGGGAAAGGCTTTTGAAATGAAATGAATTTAAGATTCAGAATCATCACAAAAAATCCATTGGGCTGTTTCAGAACTCCACAGGGAATTACATCAACAAAACAGTAATAGCTCTGCCTCTTACTTTCTGTAAAATTAAGGGAAGAGTGGCTGGAGATATATAAAGTATCTTATAGCAAAGGAATATTGTTGCTTTTCTACAAAAAGCAGCTCAAGCACTCTTTGCCTAATTTAAAAGCAGTTCAAATGTTTTATTAGATTTACCTTGAAACAGAAGACCCTGTAACAATTTTAAGGGAATATTTATATAAGACTTTGCAGAAGCTATGTCATCTTTCAGTCTAAAGAAATGAAATGTAAATTTACATCAGTTAGAAATCTGAGGCACTTTACGTGTATTTGGTGTATGACATGAGGGTCTGCAGGACCCCTTCCTGCAGGTGGCAGGGGCAGGGGCTGCTGCAGGATGCTGCAGTCAGACTTGGTGGGACCAGCCCTGGGACAAAGCTCTGGAGCCAGTCGTGTTTGCAAGATGAGGCCCACAGTTTGCACAGTTGTGAGGAATGTCCAGTGGTGTCTGTACCTCATGGTGTTTATATTGGTTTTCAATTAACCATAGTGTCAGATAAGTGTTAGTAAAGCTACAAGTGTGTTGTTGGAGAGTTTGTCATTTTCTGAGCCACTTTTGCCTTTTATGTTTTAATAGATTCCTTGTGCTTAAAACAGAAGACAGCTAATGCAAACATCGGCACATTAACAATAAATCTGGTTTTAATTAATTAGCTGTTTTTTATTGTTCTGACACTGAGTTTTGGACAAAAAAAGGTTGTAAAGTGATGACTTTTTATATGTTAATGTTTCATGTAAGTTGCAGAGCAGGATTTGGAAAATGTGAGATACATGAACATTTTGCAGTTCTATTTGTTAAAAAATTAAACACATATGAATGTTAATTGCAAACTACCATTTTGTAAGATCTATGCCAAATTCTGACCTCTAAGGCAGGCACGTGTGTGTGTGTGTGTGTGTGTGTGTGTGTGTGTGTGTGTGTGTGTGTGTGTGTGTGTGTCTTCTGTTGGTTTCAATGATAGACGTGTGTTTATGAAAGGGCAGGATGTGTTCATTTATCTTTCATGACTGAAAATTTCTAAAACTTGTTGTCTAAAACTGAGATCTGCTTTGTCATTGAAGTTAGATAGGATATTAAGTTAGTAAGATATTAATTTATTTTTACATCCTCTCTGAACATTTTATTATTAAGCATTACATCTAATTGTCCTAGACCGAAAATTATTTATTGTATTTTACCAGATACTAAGCATTAAATAGAATAAAAGCAAAAAAGATTTTGACTATGATTTTGAGATGTGATACTGTGCTATTTTTTTCATCTATTACTCCCGAAAAAAATAACTAAGATGCTATTATACTGCTTTGCATGCTTCAGAAGCAGATAAAAATAAGCTTGAGAAGAATTTTAGTATCAGGCTACACAAGTCATCTGCCAACTAAAATTACTTCAAGATTGAGTAAAACTGCTGCTAGAGAATCATCTGGGTTTAGCTCCATCTAACGTTTATCTTATTTGCCAAGTCTATCCTGACTGCAGGAGAAAGGATTTTGTTTCGGTGTCCTGGCTGAGCACTGGGAGGGCAGGCTTTCCCCTCAGTGAAAAATCCCAGCTTGATCCAAGGAAACTCCTCAGGGAAATTCTGCAGTGGAACTGGGCAGAGCTTGGATCTTCACCAGATGGGGGTTTGCTCAAAAGCATTTCCCACCTTTTTGGATGCTGTGTGGTGACTCGAGCATGGGGTGTGTTTCACCTGTGAGAGGAACTGGCAGGACACAGAGGAACTGTGATTTTGCACATACCCACAACTCGAGTTTGATATCTTTTGGCTTTTGGACTTCTCCTCCACCTGCACCTGAGTTCCTTGATTATGAGCACCTCTTGATAGAATTATAGAGAACTAACTAAACACAGTAATTTTGCAGTATTTTTCCATTTGGGACATCTCATTCAAACCTCATCTCAGTAAAAACTGTCAGAGCTTAAACAGTTGTGTCCATCAGATCAAGCTGGAGATTCAGTTCAAGACAGAAATTCCTGCAGCCTTTTGACAAATTGTGTTCTTGTAAATGCAACCTCCTGCCCCGAGGGGCAGAGAGCCTGTCCTTTGATTTAAGTATCCACATGGAAGGAATATTCAGGACATTCAAATTTGGATGTGGAGAGTGCAGTAGTCATGATCTGCACACAGCTGCAGCCTGAGCTGCATCCCAAGGAGCCCAGCTGCCTGATGGCTTGGCAGTGCCGCTCAAGGAACCCTTGGGACAACCTCTCTTATGCAGCAGGTGCTGCCATCTATTATTTCCACATCGGAGGGGGGCAGTAGAATCAGCACCATCAGCAGGATCTGAGGTGCATGGGAGTGCTGCCTGCAGGCTCTCTGCCATAGTGTGACCCCTCCTGCCAACGGAGAAAACACCACTGCTGAACTTCCCCTCTCTGCGCTCGTGGTCACCTTGGGCAGTGCCAGCAGGACAGCCTGTGCCTGTGGAAACAGGAATCAGGTTTGGGATGGGAGCTTGTGCAGCCATACCTGCAGGGAAGACTCCTTTTGGAACTGAGCATGAACCTCATGGGAATGCTGCAAAGTGCAATGACTAGAGCAGCAGATTACATTTCCAAGTCCCTGCTCCAATGTCTCCTGCACAGGAATGCAGCAGGGCCTGAGCTTGCTTCCCTCGCTGGAGGAGCTGCCACCTGCTCTGTGCTCACTTGTTCTTTTATGCTTCTCCCGATGACATCAAATAAATGCAGGCTTGCTGCCTGCCTTTGTGCAAACTCATCGTGGCGTGAGAGCTTCATTGCCACAATAGTAACTTTGTTTTGCAAATTCAGCTTAGCTGAAAGTAGAGATCGAATCCCCACGGAAAGGGAATTGTGTCTGGTTACATCACAGCTGACTTCAGTGCCATCTGTTTTCTTGCTTTTAAAATATAATGTTCTACATTTAATAAAAAACCTTCACCCACTTGATAGCTTCACCAAATTTCTGTTGCCCTATTTCTTATTGAATTCCAAGGTCATTGACATTTAGGAAGATGGAAATCATTCTGTCTGTCAAATGGAGATTTGGCTCCATTCTGTCGTGAGCTATTGTGTTACAGGAAACTGATGTGGAATGTAAATATTCAGTAAAAATCTCTGTATTTGTGCTTGTTGCAGCTTTAAAGGGAAGCTTATTCACCTCCAAACATTGTACTGACAACTTCACATTCAGTTTTTAAAAGCATTCTGTTGCTTCTTTGAATTTAAAAGCAGATGGCTGAAAGTTGTTTTTGGAGAGTCTTAGGAGGTCCATCCGTGGTTAAGCCATCACTGCTCTTCATGCTGAAGGCAGTTTCTCTGCTGGCATTTATTTGCAGTATTAGTCCTGAACAGCCCAAACAAAAGCCTGAAATATGAACATCACAAAACGCACTCATTGGACACAAAATAATATTGAACTTCAGAATAAAATATGCCTAAAAAGGAAAATGGAGTAGTGCTTCCCTCCCCAAACCCAAATGTTGAAAATCAGTGGGAAATTACTTCTGAGTTGATGATACTGTTTGAGTCTTATATGATGAGAGAAGAGACTTAAAATTCTCAAGTTACTTATTTATTATTAGAAAGAAAAAAATATCTGAAACAAATGGGAAACCAGAATCTTATCTGATAATTTCTAAGTGACTTAAAGGCATTCACTCTGTCTTCTGTGTGTCCACTTGAGCTTTTCATTGAAGTTCTTGAAGACTGAAAATGTCATCTTACCATGTGCTGGTTTCCCTCTTAGAAGTTAAACCCTCTCCCAAACTTCTTCATTGTTACATAACTTAAAAAATATATTTTCCAGATATATTTTGTGATTTACACTTCATTAGGCCACACCTTACCTCCTGAATATGCCCTATCTGCATATCCCATCTACAATTATGTAAATACAATGAGAGGCTTGTTACTGTCACATGAACATTACAGTGTTTTGATTCAAATTGGCACAAACACACAAGACATTAGACTGCACTGTTCTTTGCTTAATTCCAATTAACAGCCTGGATTATAAAAAAACAAACAAACAAACAATCCAAACAATTTTCCAATATGCTCCTAAAGGGTAAAGATTAGCAAAAATGGCATATAGACTCATGGTCCATAGAAGATCCATAAATTGCTCCCAGCATGTGCAGAAGTCAGGAGATACAAAAACATGCAAAAATAGGAGATTCTTTTTTTTTTTCTTTCTTTCTCTTTAAATTTTTTTATGTAGTCTAAAATCAAAAACGAAGATTCTGCATAAAAGTTGAAGGGGTGGGGAGGGAGGCTGGTGTTTTAGGGTATTGGTGTTTTGGGTTTTCTTCTGCCAGGATCTCAGCTGCCAACTCTAATGAACAGATTGAAAAGTAATTCTGGAAGGCTCCAGCTGCCCAGACAGGGTGTTTGGCTTCAGATTTTCCACAGCATGGAGAGTTTGGCCTGTTACTACTGATGTGTGTCCAGGTATGTGTGTGTTGTGCTGCTCCCTATCTCTGCCTATGCAGAAATGGATTCTTTTCTGCTGGAGGGAAGATGAAGGTAAGTTCCACCTCACCTTGTTTCTTAACAGTGAACTTGAACATGTGCATCGATATATGACATTACCTGCTGGAAGTTCTTGCACGGTTTTGACAGCTGTTGAAGGTCATTAGCATCCAGGAACAACAGAATGTGTATAGTTACCTTTTCAGTCACTCAGTCAAGAAAATCGGGACATCAAGGTTAAAATGGAAACATTGCCAGGGCTGAATAGGCTTGGTCTTGTTTACTTAACGTTTAACAGCATCCTGAAATACAAAGATTAAAGTAGATTGTATGTTGGAAACTTTTAACTTCCTTAATTAAGCATCAAATAACAAGAAGGAAAACACTTGGGAATATGTTACATAAGGTAAAAATGTATTCGGGGGTATTTAGATGTATCTCCAATGAATTGTGAGCTCTCCACAGCTTCAGTGTTAGGTAACATATTCATTGCTTTATGTTACAGTTAATACCACGTAATAAGAAGAAAAAGGCTATTTTAGATAGTAGTTTAGGGGCCTAAGGGAAGGAACTGGATGAAAAGAAATAGCTGTCTTGGATGATTAAACTCCATGTTTTCAAAAGTCTGCCAGCATTTTTACTTCACAGGTGAATATGGTAATTTTTTACATTTTACTCATTAAAAAAAAATCTAGAACTGCAAACCATATTCAAGGTTTTTTTCACAATAATATTAACAGGAAGGGGGGGTGACTTATAAGAATTTGGCATGATTTCATAAATCAAATGAAATCCCAAGATGTAAAGGAAAACAGTTCTTAAGTTCAGAAAGAAAGTTTACCTATACAGTAAAATAAAGTCAATTTTAAAAAGTCATTCACTGTGGTTGAGATGTGCTCTTTACCTATTCTCTGTTTTCTACGGCAAATCTTGTTCTNTTCTTAAGTTCAGAAAGAAAGTTTACCTATACAGTAAAATAAAGTCAATTTTAAAAAGTCATTCACTGTGGTTGAGATGTGCTCTTTACCTATTCTCTGTTTTCTACGGCAATTCTTGTTCTGTAATTGCTAATCCAGCAAAAAATCTCTGAGGGATTTCTTTACCTCCTTTGAGAAAACTTCTTCGCTAGGTTGAAAGGAAATTCTCCAAGTACTCCAAATCACCTACAGATAACAATAGCATGGAAAAAGAAGTTTACTTAGTCTAAGAAGGAACCTAATAAATGGGGTACACCAGATCTATCTGGAATTTAATTAATTGTTTGATTCCATTCTCAATGGAAATTATTCTATTAACTACAGAAGCTGGAAATTAATTCAAAAACTGTAAGATGAGTGAAAGCACTGGCAAATCAGAAAGAGATGAAAAGCTCAGGATCAAGTGAGAACACCAGGTTATTAGCTGGCTTTGGGTTGACTTTACACGCTATTTCCGTGAATGAACAAAGCAGGAGTCAGTATTTTGGGTAATAAAAAACAGATAAAATGCAAGTACAAGAGGGATGAGTAGCAAGAGTAGCTCTTAGCTGAAGATTTGGATGGAAACAACCAGTTGTTTTTTGTTAGTCATGTGAAAACCACAATCCCCAGTGATGAATGTATAACCTGTAGTCAGAGAGACATGAGCCTGAGACATGACAGAAGACCGGGAGGGTATCTAGCCTGCAGCGCTAGATTTCTCTGTGACACCTAGATGTGGAATAAGGAAAGAAATTTCTCTTGTATCAGTAACTGTAGCTGATCACTACACTTCCACTACGTTTTCAGAGCATGGACAGGATTGATTTTGTTGGAAACTTAGATACAATTGATGAAAAATACTGCTTCTATCCAAGCAGCCAGGGGATGCAACAGATCACTGCTAAATGCTGCCCGACACAGAGGCCACCCTCTTGGTGAGGAAATGCTGCCAAATGTCCAGCCCCAACCTTCCCTGAAGGAGCTCTGAGCCATTCCCACATGTCCTCTCAGTGGGTACCAGGGAGAAAAGCTTAGCATCTTCCCCTCTGCTTCCCCCCTCTGGAAGATGTAGAGGGCAATGAGAACAAGAAAGGGTGAGAGACTGAACTATTAAGAGACAATGACTCAAAACATTCCTCATTTGTGGAGATGTCAGGGTGCTTAGTTGAAATTGAGTAGGTGAACTTTTAGTTGTGTAATGGCTAAACCTCTGATCTGATAAGGCACAGAGTGAATGATGGGCTGTGAGTGATAGGAGCTGGATCACGTGGAGAGAATTGTGCTCCTTGTCATGCTAAGTTGTGCTTCCCTGCACAAACCCCTGGGCTGTGGGGCTCCCCCTGGAAATGCTGGGGGGTTTCTGTGTGACCTGAGTGTGTTCATCTCTGCTGATGGGACATAATGGGCACAAGTGACTCAACTGTGCTGGGCAGCTGTGCTGTCTTAGAAGATGTCGAGGACTCCCAAAGTGTCCCATGATGTACAGTATTACATCAAGCTCCCTGCTCCTCAGGAGATACCTGATTTACATTCACCTGAACCTGAGTGAATACAAACCCAAGAGATGATGTGTTACGCCAGCTTTTCTCCACCACTTATTTGGGACTTCCCTCATCACTCGACCCTGGACCACCACTTCAACAAAGCAACCAAGCTTGTGAGGCTTAGGCTCACAAGATCCTCATACTCTTGTTTTCCTTTCCTTTCCTTTCCTTTCCTTTCCTTTCCTTTCCTTTCCTTTCCTTTCCTTTCCATCCGTCTCTCCCCTTGTGTCTGTCCTTGTGTGATGTTGTTGCACTTTTATTTTGCAATGCTTTCATGTTGTATTACTATAGATAACCACCAAAACAGCTCCATACCTCTTTTCCTTTGCAACCAAGTTGTTCTGTAATAAACCCAACATTGTTTATTTACAAATACTGACCATTCACTGTCATTTCACACTAATGTGCCCCAAGGAATTTAGTAAATAGAACATGGTTTGTGCCCACCTTCTGTCTTAAGAAAAGGCCCCTCAGCCTCCAGAGAGTTTTTCCTTAAACAACTCTAGGGAGTAACTGTCCCTGGAGTTTGTTTAAGGAAAAACTGGACATGATTGTGAACTGATTGTGCTGTGGTCTGATTGACATGAGGGTGTTCAGTCATAGGTTGGAGTTGCTCCCAGAGGTCTTTCCCAACTTGATTGGATCTATGATTCTGTGAGTCTGTCATTTTTTCCACACTGGACAAAAAGCACTGCAAAAAAACCCAAAAGACGAGAAGTAGCTCCTGAATTGAGGGGTCTAGAACTGCATACAGTACCTGAAGTGTGGCCTGTTTGGCACTGGTGAGCCCACACCTAGAATCTTGTGTCCGTTTCTGGGCCCCTCACTTCAGAAAGGATATTAATGGGCTGGAGCAGATCCAGAGAAGAGCAATAGGGGTGTGCTACAGGGAGCGGCAGAGGGAGCTGAGGTTGTTCAGCCTGGAGAGGAGGAGGCACAGCGGAGACCTTACCACTCCCTACAATCACCTGAAAGGCGGCTGTAGCCAGATGGGGGCCAGGCTCTTCTCCCAGGCAACCAGCGACAGGCTGAGAAGACACAGTCTTAAACTGCATCAAGGGATTTTTAGATCGGATGTTAAGAAGAATTTCTTCACTCAGAGAGTGATCGGTTATTGGAATGGACTGCCCAGGGAGGTGGTGGGGTCACCGTCCCTGGAGGTGTTTAAGTAAAAGTGGATTTGGCACCGATGGCCATGGTCATGTTGACACGGTGTTGTTTGGTCATGATCGAGGATCTCAGAGGTCTTTTGCAGCCTAGTTTGTGACTTTGTGACTGTGTGTTTCTGGGATTCTGGAGTTCTCTCCGCGCTGGGCAAACCCTCGGCGGGCTCCCAGAGAAGGCCGGGCCCCCTGTGCGGCAGCGCCCCCTGCCGGCGGGCGCGGAGAGCGGCTCGGCCCGGCCCC
>VXBU01018849.1:313604-370216 GCA_013400315.1 Bombycilla garrulus | reverse complement strand
CCCGGAGGGGCGGGATGAATGGGCGGGCGGCGTGGCCCCCGGCCCCGGGGGTGCGGCCCCGAGAGGGCCGGGCAGCGGGGAGCCGGCGGCCCCGGGAAAGCGAGCCCGCAGGCACCCCCTCCCCGCTGGAAAGTTGAAGTGGTGCCGGCGGAGCGAGGAGCACGCTGCCGGTCCGCTGTCCTGGGATAGCGAGTTCGGCACGGGACGTGTCCCCGCCGGGACCGGGCCCTTCCCCGGTGACAGAAATAGCTGCCGGGAGCGGCTGCGTCGCACGTGGGAGCAAAGAGGCAGGTGCAGAACCAAGGCTCACAACAGTTCTGGAGAGCGTGTCCTGTGAGGAGCGGCTGAGGGAGCTGGGCTTGTTCAGCTTGGAGAACAGGAGGCTTAGGGGCGACCTTCTCACTCTACAACCTCCTGAAAGAAGGCTGTAGCCAGGTGGGGGTCGGCCTCTCCTCCCAGGCAACAAGTGACAGGACGAGAGGACATAGTCTTAAATTGTTCCCACGGACGTTTAGGTTGGACTTAAGGAAAAATTTCTTCACTGAGGAAGTGATTAGACGTTGGAATGGACTGTCCGGGGTGGTGTGGGAGTCACTGTCCCTGGAGATGTTTAAGGAGAGAGTGGACGGGGCACTGAGTGCCATGGTTTACTTAACAAAGGTGTTCAGCCATAGATGATCTCGGAGGTCTTTTCCAACTCAATGATTCTATGAATTTTTTTGCAGGTGAGGAATATAGAAACTTGGGATTTTGTATTTCTCTTCCGTAATCTTCCCTTGAACCCCATATTCTTTCAGGGTAGTGTAAGTGGAATTCTTAGCCTATTATCACCAAGTTTCACAGCCTTAATTCATTTCTTGACTAGACTGTAATGCTCTAGTGGGTCTAGGGCACTTCATTAGCTCAGGTACAGCACTGCAGCATTAAGGTTTTTTGGGGCTGTTTTTGGAAGACAACTACGTGAAATTGTGAACTTGGAGTTAGAAAGCTGTGTCAGAAGTACATGCAATTAATTTCTGCTATCTTGAATCTGTCAAAGGTACATTGATTTTACTCTGCAGTTTAGACTGTTGTTAGATCTTTTATTGAGAACTAATGTTGTGTAGACTTGTCATTCTCTTAACAAAGATTGAAATACTGCAAAATTGCTGCAGTTCTGGATGCTTTTGTGTTTCTTAAGTCATCTGCACGTGCATCAAGTATTGTCACTTTGTAGATCTCCCCTGACTTGAACCTTTCCTGGAAACATGGAACTTCATAATACAGCATTTCCTGACTGGATCTGGTGCCTCCCATGTTCTTAGCATATTTTACTGTTTCAGCGGCTGGTTGGATCGGGGTATTTGTGCCTTGTGTAACTATGTAATTTTAAAGACCTTGTTCAGCAATTGTTGCTGATGGAACTTAGCCAGAATAGACTGGCTGGTATCTGGGAGCTCAGATGTGAGGTTGTCAGATGCTGTGGACACTTCTGGACCAGCAGGAGCATAGGGCTGCCTGTCTTGTTCATGGTGCCTTGCAAGCGACGCCCTTCCCTGCCGAGAGCAGCATTGTGAAGTGCCTGCTCTGCCCCACTTTGGGAAGTTTGTGTTCAGCTTCCTCTGGGAGCTAAACTTCTCCTTGTCAGTCACAACACAGGGATGTAGCTTCAAGAGAAGCATCATGCTGCCATCAGACTGCCATTTACTTTTTGGCACTGCAAGAATGTGTAATTTTTCCTTTTGCTTAAACCCAGCAAAAGTCTGGATCTGTTCCTGCTAGCAGAGGCAATGATGCCGCTGTATCTCACGCAGCTTTCTTTTTCTGGGAACAAGTTTACCACTGACCCTCCTCACTGACAGAGGTTATGACTCAACTGTTTAATGCAAGAAACTTCCAAGGCTGATGAAAATAAACAGTGATCCTTCCTGTGCAGTGACTGGTATAGGGAATCCTATGTGTGGTTGTAGGGCTTTCTTTTGGATCATTTTCCCAGCTGTGTTGGTGTCATTAAAGTATGTTGCATGTCCTCTATCTGCTTGTGTTTCACCAGGCTTAATTGTCTATTGAGAGGAAAAGAGTTATAGATTCTTCTGTTACTGAGAACCAAGACAGTCTGATTTTGAACAATGATGTGGCAGACTACTTGTTGCTGTGCTCTGAATTTAGGCATGTAATGTTAAAAGAAATCTAATTTTCTGTGCTCACAGACAGTCTAGATCTTTAGCTTTGAGCTTCTTTGTTGCTTCCCTCGGATAGTCAGAGTCACAGCTTATGGTCTGTAGAGCAAAAATGCAATGTTACAATGCTAAGTGTAGAATGTGTTTATTAAAAATTGCCAGGAATTTTTGTTTGGAAGACTTGCAGCTATGAAATTGGAATGGAGTTAAAAAGTAGACACATCTCGTTCGCTGCCAGAGCCATGTTGTGCCATCCCCTGCATGGATTCCTTCTTATGTGTAGGTATCTCCTCTGCATTTTTCTACTTTTCTTCCACTGGGAGGTTTTTGAGAGGCTGTAAGAAGTATGGCTTAATCATAAGTGGGATCCTCGTGGAAGATGGGATGGGGAATCCAGGAACCATCTCAGAGATGACTGGATGTGTTGGCTGGGAAGACATCAGGAGGTCTCTCCTCTTTGTGCATTAGCTTGGGACACTCCTAGTGCTCAGTTTAACATGAGCTCAACAGAAGCTTGTGATGCTGTTTGACTCCACTCTGTGGCTGCCTTGCGATACTCATAACCAGTTTTTGGTTGAATTTGTGGTTATCTCACTGCCTCTGACTTCCTGGGTACTTCTTCTTTCTGCCAAATCATAACTTTAGCCTCTTGGTTGCTAAGAACAAATCAAGAGAAGCAGTGATGGTTGTTAATTTCTAAGGTAGATACATGCCCTTGTTACCAATCCTTTCCCCATGCTGTTTCTCTCTTCTTCCTCTGCTGGAGGAGATTCCAGCCAGAACTGCAATGCAGGACACAGGAACTGGTCTAAGGATCTTCAGCATCTCAGTGGGGAGAGGAGAGAGTTGGTGGTAGGAACCTCTGTATGTAGGTTCTAAACATGTGTGAAAGCAGAGGGGTTGGGAGAGGTGGCTGATGGACTCAGGAAGGTCCCACTGCTGAGATGTGTGTCTCTTCAGGCAGCTTCAAACCAGAGTGATGGACATTGATCTGTGTCACTTCAAGTCAGCTGAGAGCTGAGTTGGTGCTGATGCTGTTACTGTGCTTCATATCTGAGGATATAGTGGGCTTTTAGCCAGAAGCACTTATTGTTCAGGTAGATTTCAGTGGGAAATGTCATGTCTTAGGAAGACTCTGAATGAATCTTGGCTACCTTAAGTTAAAATTTAGTATTGCAAGCCCCAGAATCTTAGTTGAATCCCAGTATTTTGTCTTGAAGGCTGGATGTGGATGCAGGACAGGCATAAATGCTGAGCTTCAGGCTTCTGCTTCAGTTGTAGTTTGTTCTCAGAACAGATAATTAGTTCTGTTTGGCTGCATCTGTATTTGTTTTCTCAGTGTTGCAGGCATGGAAAGTGAGAAAAGTAGGAGGGAATGCAGAAAGAGCGTGGCATGCAGCATGGCCTCAGTTATAGCCACTGCTGCACTGCACATCCCGTTAACTGAGAGTTTGATAGGGGAATGCTCAGGTGTCCTGTTTACAAAACAGGCCTGGCAGAGTGTTCAACTAAACAGAGTGGCCTGGGGCCTGCACAGCAGTTATTTGTACTTGCAGAGGTGGCAGCTTCTTTGTCCTCCTAGGAGTATTCAAGAAGTCTTGAGAGATACTCCAATGGCCATCTGTCTTCTGCTTTGTTTCATGGAGAAGATGTTGCTCGTGACAATTTGGTCTTCATCCTGAAATTCATACTTCTCCTCAAAGAGCTTCAGAGGACTAGAATGATGTTGGGATTTAGCACTTGGTCCAGTTCTGTGCAGTGCACGTGAAGCACCCTGACTGATTGATCACACCAGTTATTTTCCTTACCCATTTTATGGGTTTGATTTGCAGCAGCACAGAGCTAATTCCCTTTAGAGTTTGTAACAGTGCATTTACACAGAGAGAGTATGGTCCATCTCTCTTCGTGTTGCCAAAAAGATGCTGCTGAGCACAGATTACATCACAGTTCATGCAGGACCAAGGCCATGGGACCTGGTTACTGAGCATATGTTTTCTAGGCTGGCTGGCTCTGCTGGTGTGGGACTCTTTAGAAAACAGTGACATAACATTCCTTGCACTTTCACCCAGCTAGAACTAGGCGAGGCAGGAGCCAGTGCAGAACTAGTTCTGATGCAGGAACTGATGGCAAAGAGCAGTGTGAAGCAGAGTCATCTATGTGATAAACCTGAGTACAGAGGAGGGCAGCAACCAAAACCATGTAGAGACAGTGGCATTGGAGCTCAGTATTGAGAAGGAATCTGGAGGGCTTGACAGGAAAAATCTTTCAAACTGGCCATGTAGATCTGTGGTAAGTGAACAGCAATATCTCAGAGTTTGCTCTTTCAGAAGTGTTTCAACAGATTGAAATTGACAACATGAGTTGGCAGGGGCTCAGCGCTGTTTAAGTTTGTTACTGTTTAAGTTTGTTACTGATCTCAGTAACTATTCTAAAACTAGATTGAGTATTCCATGCACTTCCGGCCTGAAGTGCTACAGTAACAGCGTTGCCTTGCTCAGTAGGATGCCCCAATTAAGTAGAGATTTCAGCAAAGGAGCAATTACTTCAGTGACTGCCAGACACAGTGGCTTGAGTTAGGAAACTTAAGAATGGTGAGTGATGGTAATGTGAGAAAAAGTGCCCTCAGCTCTTTAATGTTATTTCTTATGCAAAATGCTTGACTGTCAAGACTTCTGGATGTCTGGACTGTGCCTGTAACTTCTTTGGCTCTAAAATAATCTCATGGTCAAAAAAGCTTAGTTGAAATTTGGACAATTTGTAGAAGGTAGCCACTGACCTTTTCTAACTGTTGTGTTTGGAAAGCAACTGGGAATTTTCATCATAAAATAAGGTAGAATTGAATAAAAGAAGAACATGGGAGGTGGGCAGAAGAGTATTTCAGTGAATAACAAAAAAACTGCAGCAAGGACAACAGGTGACATGTGAGAGTAGAAAAGATTGTCTGGTAGACTTTGTTATAAACTGTGATAAATTCAAATTGGAAAACCCTTTCACTAGAAAACGATTACAACCAATTTTGGAATTGACAAATTCCCTTTCAAGTCTAAAAATGTGATTACCGTAGTATGTCTTTATTGTCCTAATTAAGTTCTGCTGTGATTTGATAAAAAAAAAAAAAATTTTTATTTTGCTCATATCAGCAATTCAGAAATTTTTGCTTTCAAATTTAAGTCTTCCTTTCCTTCTGTTGTCTCAAGTCCTGCAAACAAAACATAAACTGTAATTTATAAAGACTTGAAGGTCTTTTGAAGTACTAAGACATGATGTGATATGGATTTTTACAATTGGCAAGTTATTTTGTATTGCAGAGATACAGCCCACTGAGCACTGCTGCCATCTTTCTGGTTTGTTTTCATCTTTTACAGACATAAAAAAATTGTTATAAGATGTTGGGAAGTATTTTGGGTTAACACTGAATGTGGTGTGGGCTACAGTTTGGGGTGTCTTTTGTATGGCTGCCGGCAGTGCTGGGAAACTGCAACTTATACCCTAAAGGTCCTTCCACTTTCATGTTTGTAGAACAGAGTAATTACTGCTCATTTGTAGCTAGGCTGTGGTTGGATGCTGTTCAGTTGCCTCTTGGTTGTAAAGCAGAATCCTTCTTAAAGCTCTGTATGTGGTTCTACCATGCTTCCCAACTGGAAATCTACCTGTTCCTGTGACTTAAGACGAAGTGTGTATGCACGGCGCACGCAAAGGAGTTGTTCCATATGCAGCTGAGCTAGTGAACCTCTATTTCTTAAGGATTTGTGCCCTTTGCTCCTCAGCCAATCCTTTCCTGGTTTTTTGCTGTATCCATCTCATCCTTTAGCAGCACTGCTAATTTGCTTTCATTCCGTCTCTGCCCCAAGCCCAAAGCAGCTCACTGCTGTAGTATTTTTAATTCCTTCCCCTTTTCCTTAATTACAAGCTGAATCAGACACTGCTTGCTCTGAATGTTTCAAGACTATTTGTGTAGAGGCTAAACAGAAGGAGTCGCTGCTAAGTGACATATTCTGCCTCAGTAGAGGCATTGCTTGCATTCTCTAGTTCCTGATTTCCATGAAAGGTGTAGAAATGCAAAGTAAGGCTGGATTGCTTTGTCCAGTTTGATTGGCATTGACTGAAGGGCAATGTGTTTGTGTAAGCCTCATTTCCATAAGAAACCAGGGGGAAAATGCTGTAGGAATAAATTAAGAAAACTTGCGTTGAATGCATATTTTTAAACTTGTGAGTTTAATATATATATATTTAGACAGGTAAATTAATGTTAAAATAAAACAACGATTTTGAATGTTTTGAAGAAGTGTGTTTTACAAGACGCCCCAAAATTAGGTTGATAGTTTAGCATGTTTAATCATGTAACAACTGTTTAATTTCAACCTACAAGAAAAAAGTGTGTGCATTTCAATTAAATGTCCTTTTTACCTTCCACTTTTATGTTGATGTAACTTAGAGAATATGGCTAGATTTGGTTCTCTGCTTATTGTAGTAGTTAATCTGGTTAAATTCTGTTGGAAATAGGGGAATCTAGCCAAATTATTCAAAATTATTTATGTTTGAGAGGAGTTTTCCTTGGGTTTTGGGGTGGTTTTTTTGTTTGTTTTTTGTTGTTGTTATATTGGGGGTTTTTAAGTCTTGCAAAAAACCCATTAATTTTGAGAAATTTCCATCTTTGGGGTGAGGAAAACAATGTTCTGGGTACAGCAGACTGTTGACTATACCAACTGGGAAAAAAACCCTGCTGTTTTTCTTAAATAATATTTTTGTTGCTATTGGGGCAATAGATGAAATAATGGAGCGTGAAAAGTCCTTTTCATAATAAATGAAGTTTTTATGACCAGCATTATTTATTTCCATGTAATTAGTGAGAGGAAGTCAGTATTTGACAGATGAAAACAGCTTAGGCTTCAGGCTGCTGTTTTATTGAATTTTTTTTGGTCTTTGTCAAAAGCTGTTCATTTGTTTTGAAGTTTAATGACAGAGATGCATTTTTTAAATGGCCTTATCTCAGTGGTAGTGTTTCAAGTACTTTCCAAAGTAATTTTTGTTTCCAGATTACATGTGTAATGTAAATAATACAATGTCAATAGAAGCACATCAAATATGGGAAGGGAAGACAATGGAGAAAACAAGTTACATTTATCAAACTAAGTTCAAACTTCGCTCTTCATCACCTGGGTTCTTTTTTTATCATTTGCTTCCAGTTTTTTTACATAGATAGGAAGGCCTGTTGTTGAATATAGGCTTTGTTTTTTCAAGTTTTACTGATGGAAAATGACTTTCAGGTGTTGGTGACACCTATATTTGGATTTCTCTATGAAGTAGTCAGTTTCTGTGCAAAATTTCTGCTTTCTAAAAAGAGAGGGGGAGTGAGCAGGGAAAAGCCCATGTGGTTATTAAGGAATGACAGAGTTGAAATTAACATGGACGGATAACTATGCAGATATTTTTCCTTTATTGCAGGAACTGAAAATTCCTCTTTGCAAGGTGCAGTGCTGTGGAAACTGTTTACTGCCTATAGAAAAATGGACATGTTGCAGATACTACGTAAAACCACAGAGCGCTTGGAATGTGACTACTGCAACTTCCGAGGAACTGACTATGAAAACATACAAATCCATATGGGTACCGTTCACCCAGAGTATTGTGATGAAATGGATGCTGCTGGTTTGGGTAAACTTATATTTTATCAAAAAAGTGCAAAACTGTTTCACTGCCATAAATGTTTCTTTACCAGCAAGATGTATTGCAACGTATATTATCACATCAAAGCACAGCATGCAGCACCTGAGAAGTGGAACGAAGAGCAGAAAGAGCAGGAGGTAGAAGAAGATTCTGATTCATCCAAAAGAAGTGTCACGTTGGAGCCACAAAAACCTACCCTTTCCCCTGAGTCATGCAAACCTGCCCTTTCTCCTGAACTCCCCAAATCTGAACCTGTTGTTTCCCCCAAGCTTCAGAAATCCTCTGTGTCTCCGGAGCCCCAGAAGCCTGCTCAGGTGACTTCCTCTGAGCCAGAGAAGTCAGTCCTGACTGCGTCCCCAGATCCAGAAAAGTCAGTCCAGGCCACATCTCCCGATCCAGAGAAGTTACCCTCATCTGAGTCCCCCGACCCACAGAAGCCATCTCCTGCTGTGTCCCCTGACCCACAGAAGCCGTCTCCTGTCGTGTCCCCCGACCCACAGAAGCCAGCCCCAGCCGTGTCCCCCGACCCACAGAAGCCACCCCCAGCCGTGTCTCCGGAGCCCCGTCGGCACTCCCCGGCGACATCGCCAGAGCCCCGTCGGCATTCCCCTGCCGTGTCGCCAGAGCCCCGGCGCCACTCTCCTGCTGTGTCTCCAGAACCCCGCAGATACTCCCCAGCTGTGTCGCCAGAGCCAAAGAAACCTCCTCCAGCAGTGTCCCCTGAACCACGGAGGTATGCCCCAGCTGGGTCTCCTGAGCCACGGAGGCATCCCTCTCAAATGCGTAGGCCCGCTTCTGCTTCTTCTCCCGAAACCCGGAGGCCTGCTTCTGCAGTTTCACCAGAGTCATGGAGACCTGCTCCAGCTGTTTCCCCTGAGCCCTGGAGGTCCTCACCGCACGAAGTGCAGAAGTCTCCTACAGTTTCTCCCTGGGCTTCAAAGCCTGCCATGTCTGTGTCCGTAGAATCCCGGAGGTCTGCCCCTGAGGCCCGAAGGCCTGGTTCGGTTGTGTTGCCAGAACCTAGGAGGCTTGTGTCCGATTCGTGTAAGTCTCCGTCCTTTTCTGAATCCCAGAAGTCTACTCTCGTTTCTTCTGAGCCCTGGAAACCCATCTCATCTGTTTACCCTGAAGGCTGGAAACCTGTTCTGTCCCCCGACACGTGGAAGCATTCTCCCCCAGTTTCTCCTGAGCTTCGGAAGTCTGCTCACACTGTTTCCTCTGACTCTTGGAAGCCCTCTTTCTTTCCTGAGGTCCGTAAGCCTGGTGTTTCAGTATCTCCTGAATCTTGGAAACTCTGTGAGTCACGGAAATCTATGTATTTTTCTGAAACTCAGAAATCCACCTCTGCTGCTTCATCTGAGATTCAGAAACGGGCTCATTTCCCTGAACCTCGGAAAAGAGTGTTGTTCCCAGAGACTCGTAAATCTAATCCTACTGCTTCTACTGATGTCCAGAAACGTGCTGTCTTTTCTGAGCCCCAGAATCAGACATCTACTTCTGCTGCTTCTACTGAAGGTCAAAAACAAGCTCTGTGTTCTGAAGCCCAAAAATCCACTCTTCTTTCTTCTGAAGTCCAGAAGCATGCCCTGTTTTCTGAAGCCCAAAAACTCACTTCCATTTCCTCTGAAGTTCAGGAGACTGCTTCCTTTCTAGAGTCTCAGAAATCCACATCTCCTGAAGTTCAGAAACATGGCCTCTTTACTGAATCCCAGAAACCTACTCCTGTTTCTCCTGAGACCCTCAAGCAAGCTGTTTTCACAGACTGCCAGAAATCTGCTGTTTCCCCTGATGTTCAAAAGCATGCTGTATTTTCTGAGATCCAGAAGCCTCCTGCTGCTCTATCCTCTGATGTCCAGAGACATGCTGAAACTACTGTACCTTCTGAAATCCAGAAGAACATCCTGTTTTCTGAGCCTCACAAGTCTGCTTTGGGCTTTTTCTCCGAGCCCCAAACACCTAGTGAGTCTGGTGAGAGTGACTTTCTCTCTCACAGTTTAGATGATCAGAAACCACTGGATGATTTATTCTCACAGGATGAACAATCAATATTAGCCAAAGAATCACCTGAACACATGTTATATTCATGCCCAAAAAAGAGGCCCAAGAAGGAAAACCAGGAGAACTCAGATTCTGAACTAAATAGCGGTGAGTGTGGAAAAACAGCGGTGGACTCAATGGAGATAAAGGAACAAGAATCCAACAGTGACCAAGAGCAGTATGATATGGAGTCATCTGATTACAGCAAAGAGAGCAAAATGGATGCAAGTACTCCTACGCAGCCACAGTGTGTGCTTCAGTTTACTGAAGAGAAAGAGGCTTTCATCTCCGAGGAAGAAATAGCAAAATACATGAAGCGTGGCAAGGGAAAGTATTACTGCAAAATTTGTTGCTGTCGTGCAATGAAAAAAGGTGCTGTCTTGCACCATTTAGTTAACAAGCATAACGTTCAAAGCCCGTACAAATGTAAAATATGTGGCAAAGCTTTTCTCTTGGAGTCTCTTCTTAAAAATCACGTTGCTGCTCATGGTCAAAGTTTGTTGAAGTGTCCCCGTTGTAATTTTGAATCAAATTTTCCCCGAGGCTTTAAAAAACATTTAACCCATTGCCAAAGCCGTCATAGTGATGATACACCTAAAAAACACTTGGACAGCCTTGAACCACTTGAAGAACAAATTTAATCTGTTTTGTTTTTTTTTTTTCCTTGTGCTAGAAAAGCTGAATTTACGAAGTGTTCAGAAGTGTTACTGTATGTTAACCGAGTAGTTTAGCTGATCTGACAAGTCAGAAGATGCATGGTTTATTGTACTATGTTTAACTTGTCTTATAGCTGTATTACTGAAAAGATTTACTTTTGAAAGTAATTTTGAATGCTTGTTCATGTCTTTGTATTACCCATCAGTAGAGTCATATTTTATTTTTCAGATGTACTATGTTTTTGAGACCAAAATGGATACAAATTAGTTTTGTAAAGATTTGTAAAACATATAGGCAATTAAGGACTGGAGTGGCAAGGAATCCATATTTTCCTGTGAAGACAACTTCTTTTTTCACATTTGTTAAATGTTGTATTTTTAAAAATGTTTTTATCAAGTTCTCAAATCAAAATTCTCACTAAATTGAATGTGAATTAGCCAGAATATGAGGAACTACCGATATTCCTGGAATAATTCTGCCCTGAGGTAATTGAGTGTATAGACATTTGCTGGAAATTTATTGCACTCAGTTCTCCGACTTGTCTTGGATTTAGAAGCATCAAGGTACTTATTTTGTGATTCTGTATTTTGGCCATGTTTTAATAATGTACTAATATACATTAAATTGATAGATTAACGTCAGACTATGTATAGCTCAACACTTTCTCTTGATGATCCAGATGTTTGTAATGTCAGACAACCCCTAAATTTCCTGTATTTGGTGAAATGTTATGCTTTAATGTTTTAACAATAAAAAGAAACCCAACCTGGTGTTGGCCATCATTTTTTTTTTTGTTCAAGTCAAGAACAAAACCTTTGTGTTCAAGAGAATGTCTTTTAAGTATCTTTGGCAACAAGAGATACAAAATTGCTCACGAGGTTTCCTTTGAAAGCTTGGACTTTCCAGTCATCAGCCTCAGCCATCACTAAACAAGATTAGTCTAAATTTCCCATCTCTTTCAGAAGAACATGTCACATATAGATGAAGGAAAACAAGAATTTATGCACTGTTATTTAGGATGCTGGCCTTTGTATGATTTATGTATTTGTTAAAAACACCTAAGTACTTTATAATTCAGAGGGAATGTAGATTTTTAGTGGAGGCAGCACAAGGAAGAAGGAATTCCTCTCCAGCTGACTTATGCCTAGACAAGCTGTTTTAAATATGGGTTTAGGATATGAAGGTGTTGGTGTTAATAATAAAAAACTCTCCAAGTATAAGCTCCAACCAAAGAGCTTCATATTGCTTTGACTGAAGCTTGTATCTTTGTTGTCTTTCAAGATGATTTCTGTAAGGAAGGGCAAAAGGTAATTAAAGCTCTACACTCAGGTGACTTCTTAGTGCTGTTTATTAAGTGAAAGAGTTGCCTTCCCTCCATGTTTATATGAAGAATTCACATGCATTCTGTGGCTTACTATGTTTGCCCTGTGGCTGCAGTTCACTGTAGACAGAGTGATGTTAACTAAAAACCACTTAAGTGACTCATTCAGGACAGCACAGAATCACACAGTCATTATTTACTTCCCAGTTGTTAGAAAACATTATTTCTTGCAATGGCAAATATTTAATAATGAAAGTCAGCATAGTGAAATAATTTCCTGACTTTGCAGCATGTCTTCAATATATACTTGGGTGTAATGCTCACAGTATTCAATTTTCAGGTTCTTTAACTTTTTAAAGGCTTTTACATTAACAGATCATATATATGATTGAGAAAATGCTTCTGTATGAACTTTTAGGCAGTTCTTTTTATATGATCCCTATTCTTGGAGAGGAATATCTTCTGTGTACTCTTGGAAGGACACTAGTTTCACTCCTTTTTGTGGAGAATGCTCAAGGAAAAGTACAAAATGGAAACAATAAAGAAACATCAGAGGATGTTATAGAAGGATGTTAGCTCTGGCCATATGTGCAATACAAACTTACTCTCATCTTTTTATGGGAAAAAGTGATTAGTTGTATGGAGTGCCCAGACATGTTTTTAAAAGTGCATTTTCACCAGCATTCATTCAGTCAAACTAAAAGTAATCTTCTGCAGGGAACTTGTAGGTGTTTGTCAGGAAAGCCGTTTTGTCTCAGGCTACAACTTCATTTCATATTTGGGAAGAGATTCTT
Source organism: Bombycilla garrulus (assembly GCA_013400315.1). Taxonomy (NCBI): domain Eukaryota; kingdom Metazoa; phylum Chordata; class Aves; order Passeriformes; family Bombycillidae; genus Bombycilla; species Bombycilla garrulus. The sequence continues at coordinate 357,581 of VXBU01018849.1, read as the reverse complement.
GCAAGAGTTACTAGTTTCAGTAATATTTTATCTTCAGTATAGCTAAGAGTGTCTAAGTAGCTGGCTTGGTGTATCAGTATGTTGCTTATCTCTAGATCAGAGAAATCATGAGGAATGTAACCATTAGAATATGAACACATATAACATTACTGATCTTACATTGACGGGTCTTACATTAATGAGAGAATTAGTTGTGTAAAAAAACCCTGAATATTATTTAGGATTCAGTGGTTTAAAAAAGGAATTCTGTGCTTCACAATTGTCTATTCTGAGAAAGATTCTATAAAATAAGTATTAAATTTTAGTTCATTTAGTAGAAGTCAAGTCAAAGGAATTCTTGGTAATTTGTATTGTCTGGCATGCTTGATCAGGTATTTCTTCTGAGCTGCACAGTCAAAAGAGTAGGCTTTCCTTCTTTCTTTGGGCAGAATGGACAGTGAGTTCAGATGGGCTTATGGTAACTCTGAAACTGTACCCTCAATCACAGACATGCTGCCTAAGTTGCTTATCAGTGATGTCCTGACAATTCAGTTGCATTATTTCCTTACATCTTCCTCTTATCTGTCAGTTGTCTGCTGGGTGGGCTTTTTCTTTCACCACCTTTCTACTTTTTTAGTTTGTCTTACTGAATGCTCAGGCAAGATTTTTCTTGTACCTCATGAAAGAGTGCCCAAACCACAAGTGCTACCCCCCAACAAAATGGATAAACTGTGTTTGTGTGCATAATGTTTCATTAGCTGAGCTAAGCCTTGGTGTTGTAGTTGAGACTCGTGGTCCTGTTGAAGCTGCAGGGTAGCCCTCATTGTACCTCGACACTCCATGACTGCAACAGAGGTTTGTGCAGGTATCAAAACCAGATGTTCTCATTCCCTGTCTCAAGTGCTTATACTAATATTGACTCATCAGAGTGTACAACCTTCTGAAACCCAAAACCTCAAACTCCAAAGTTTAAGTGAAACTCAGGGGAAAAGCAGGCATTTATTCCCAGAGGCTTCCTCCAGTGCTGCAAGAGGAAAAAATTAAAAACAGTTGTTCTGCTCTTTGTACACTCAGTGTTTAGTTTTATTCCTTATTCTTCCTCCATGCACAGCCTTAAAACTTGAAACATATTGAGGAAAAACAACTTTTAAATAAAACCTCCTGCATTTTAAAACTAAGAAATAAATTCTTTAAACCTATGGGGAAAAATAAATGCTTGCATTAAGAAAGAGGTACCTAACATAGGTATATGTCATCCTGATTTTGCAAAAGACTAAAAGTTTTATCAGTTACAGCATCCATGCTATGTACTTCTAGTTTCTACTTCTAGGAGTAGTCAAATGTTCACAGGCACAGGAGGGTGAAGTTTCTGGCAGCTTCTCACAGAAGACCCCCCCTCCCCATAGCCCTCCACTACCCAAGCCTGGCCACGCAGAGCCAATACTTACTGCTGCATTAGTGGGAAAAGCCTGAGCAAAGAAAACTTGGGCCTGTAACCAAGGGGAGTGGGTGGGTTGGTGGCTGCAGGGACACACAAGTCTGATGCATCCAGTGCCACCTTTGTCCTTTCTTCACCAGCAAGGTCTCCCACGCCTCTCTGTTTAGTCAAAGGGTGGAAGTATGGAAGAGCAACCATGAGAGAGGGTTGAGTCAGGAGTGACTCAAGAGAACTCAATCATAAAAGTCTGTGGCACTCTAAGGCTGCGGTGAGAATTGCCTGATATCCATGGCCATTGTATATCATCTTTGGTGGAGTATGCGAAAAGTTCCCTGTCATTGGAGAAGAACAAATACTGCACCCATGTTCAAAAAAGTACAGAAAGATGGTCCAGATTTCCCTGCTGGCAAATACTTAATTTCTATAGTTCTGATAAAAAATTATGAAAACATGTTAAAGGTGAATACTTTGGTTATCAGTGGCATTCTATAAATGTTAATACTTATGCTGACTCTAAGGACAGAATCTTTCTGAAAAAAGGAGAGCAGGAGGATGTGCGTTGAAGAAATCTTAAAGCTACTTCTGTTTTCCCTCATTCTGCAGTTGCCAAATATGTAACATTATAAAGACTCATCAATGCAGTTGCTACAGACCTGAATTGGCTCAGTGATACCCCCTGCCGTTTTATTTTCGAGAAAAGGAGAGCTGGTAATGACCAAATGAAGAGCTTGGAGAAAATCAGCTCTGCAGTTCAAATGATGTCTCAGCATGTCGTTAACACATATTGGTAGAGCAACCTCACAGATGGGACAGAAGCTTCTTACATGAGGACCATATGTGCACTAAAGAGATAATGTAATGACCTTTCTGCTGTGGCTTTGGCTTAAGGGGTTACTGCTCTCAGCTGCCTGGCTCCTTTTGTCTGTGCTCTGTTATTTAGCCCCTTTTGGTTGAACTGTTCACCCATGTGATTTCTAAAGAAGAAATTAGTCTCTTAAAATGTCTTGAATATAAATATATACATATTTTTTTCTAAAACCAGAATGATTTCTACATTTATGGTTAAAAGAAGCATCCCACTATGGTGCAAATGGGGTGTTAACATCCAAAAGGAGCAAAAAAAGTCATGTGGGGTGAATGGTAGGTAATAATTACATATTTCTTAGCAAAAGAGCATGCACATAGCAGGAAAAATTTCTTCCCCAAAAGGAGTGTCAGGCCAGGCAGGCTGGAGCAGGCAGCTCAGGGAGGCACCATCCTGGAGGTATTTGAAAGACATGTGGATGTGGCACCTGGGGATATGGTTTAGTGGTGGTGCTTGCAGTGCTACATTGAGTTGGACTTGATGAACTAAGTGATCTTTCTGACCCAAAGAGTTTTATGATCCTGTGATTCTACATGTAGCCTGTGGACTAAAATATTCCTATTTGAATGAGTCCTTCACTACATGTCACCTCAGGTTCCTTCCAAGGCCCTGCCACTGAGCACTCTGGAACTTGTATCAGCTGAGCCACAGACCTCCCTCTTAAATGAAATGCTTTCTACCTCACTGTGAGGCAAATCATTGTGTATTAGAATGTTAAATGGTTTCCTTTAAGTATTTTGCTGCATAAATCAATTATTTAAGTGAGAATTATACCCAATGAACTGTGAAATATGTTTTCCTCTAGTTTCCAGATGCTGTTCTGCTCTGTACCCAACCTATTGTCCATTAAGACTCTCCCTCTGTACTCTGAAACAAGTGTCTTTGTTTCAGTTGGCATTAAAAATAAGTGACAGTATGGAATATTGATTTATCCTCAAAAAAATAATTGCTGTGGCTAAAGACATGTTGGAGTTGACACAAACAAACCATTAAATGACCTAAATGCTCCTGATATGCATTTGAGAGAAATACACATTGGACAGAAAGGGGTATGTGTATGCTAATTTAACATGGCTTTTACTAGTATCACTTGTTCACATGTAAGAGATTGTTTTGTTACAGTTTTCTCTCATATCTAACTTCCTGAAGATTTCACAACTAAAATAATTTTCAGAACTGGAAACTGAACAGACTTTACCCCCTTTGGACTGAGCTGATCTCCAGGGTTCACAGTGACTATAGGAGTGCAGTGTCAGAAAATATTAGCATGGAAATTCTCACTGATGTGTTGCAAGATTTGGTGTACATTTTAATCTACACAAGAGGAATTATGGCTTCTCATTGAATTGTAATATACAGACTTCTAGAATTAATTTTCAGCTATTTCAGTATGGATGTTATAATATTTTAAGTGAACCTATGCTCTCACTGCTGTTTGTGCACTGCAGATCATGTAATTAATATTTTAGTCTCCCTGTTATCCAATTCTTTTGATTTGCTCTGGAATCAGCAACACATTTCTTGATTAGGCAGTACCTGTGTTGTAGCTGAAAAGAAATCTGCCTGAGGATTGACTTTATCAGCCATTTTTTATTGTTTCATCTCTTGCCCAGAGAAGTTATAGATGCCCCCTCCCTGGAAGTGTTCAAGGCTAGCTGGTCTAGTGGAAGGTGTCCGTGCCCACGGCAGGAGGGTTGTACCTAGAGGATTTTACGGCCCCTTCCAACCCAAGCCATTCAGTGACTGTACGATTCTGTGCTCCATCAGGAGTACAGAAGTTTGATTGTTCTCTGCCTCCCGGAGCCCGGTTTTGGTAAAGTTGTCGTTAGAGGGAGCTGCAGAGCAATTTATGAGCAGATCGGATTTAAACATGCTAAATACACACACACACACGCAGCAATAGTAATAATAATAATAATAGTAGTAGTAGTAGTAGTAGTAGACCAATGATTGGTTCAGAAATGGCTCTGGACTTTTGTCCTTGCTCTGGTGAATTAATTTTGGCCCTCCTATGACTGATTTCCCTGCCACTGTATCCCGACTCTTTTGTTTTAAAGTACTTGTTTGTTTTCTTTGACACCCCTCCCTGCTGTGCAGTATCCCCAATCCCTCAGCATATGCACTATTTACAAAGGTGCTCAAAACTTTCATGTAGTCACCAAAAAATGACCTCTCTTTTGTTCTTTAGGCCACTGCTCCTCTCACCTTGGTAAGAAAAAGCCCTGAGTGAGTTTCAGAGGAGGCCTGCCCTTCCCATGGAAGCATTGGAGTGCTGGGCTGTGCTTGAGGCCCCCCAGTGCCAGCCTGCTGTGCCGGGGACCGTGCTGGGCATGAGCTCTGTGAGTGCAAAGAGGATTTCAGTCCAGTCCACAGCAGCTGGTGCACACAGAAGGACAGCCTGTGGCTGTCTCAGACCTGTTGGCCGCCAGAAGATGAGGGGATGAAGTGGGGCCACAAACACACCCCTCAGGTCTTGCTCACAGCAGTTGCAGTTCCCACCCTTTTCTGGAAGACCCAGCACAGTTTCTCACTCAAAGTTTACACTGAGAAGGACATACAGAAATCACACAGTGATTCAGAGTCACACAGAAATGCACAGGAGGGAACCAGTGAGATGGAAAAGAGAAGAAACGTAAACTACATTTAGAACCAGGTTAAACTCTCCCAGGTTTAGCAGAGAGAGGACAGTCTACAAATAAGAAATCAGAACATACAGATGCAGGTGCAGCTGGTGGTGTCATAGGAAGCCTGCCTGCAAGGCTGTGTTTAGTATGTTTCCACTTCCAGCACTGACAGCACTTACCTGTTATTGATGCACAGCAAGACAGTGACTGTCTTCTTGTCACCGTGTTGGAGACGTATTTATTTATTTATTTCATATCTTATCTAATATTAAATTAGATATAAGGGAGTTCTTTACTGTGAGGGTGGTGAGGCACTGGAAGAGGAAAATTTGTGGCTGCTCCATCCTTGGATTTGTTCCAGGCCAGGTAGGATGGATCTTTGAGCACTAGGTCTAGTGGAAGGTGTCCATGGCAGAGAGGTTGGCATGAGATCATCTTGGAGGTCCTTTACAACCCAAACTATTCTATGATTCTCTGTGACATCTGTGCTCTGAGACATTGCCTTCAGATGCAGCCTGCCCATCTGCAGTCATATTTCCCTCTGAAATCCTAGGGAATTTTGCCTGAGTGATGCCTTGCACAACTTGACTTATAGAGGCAAAAGCAGTTTGTGGATACAAAATACAAACAAGCCCTGAAACGTCTGTCCTTCATCATTTTACATTGACTTGTTTGGGTCTGGGCCATCTCCAGCATTTTTTCTCTCTGCTTTCATTACTCCAGGCAATAATGAAACTGAATAAGTCAAATGACAAACTTGGCCTTGACACGGTGAAAATATTTTTGAAAAGGGGAAAAATACAGACATACTGCCTTGGCCATGGGAACCTTCCTGATTCATTTACAGTAAAAAAATACCAGAAATCCTTAATTCCTTCAATTTCATAGTCAATTTCAGACCTCTCTGGCACACATCCACTCATAGGTGTTGCAAAAAGCATCAGAGACAAAAAAGTCAGAAGACTTTCATAATTTGATCTTTCTATCCTGTCAGTGAGAATTTTTTTGAAATTTAGCTTCCTACTAAAGCAACAAAAGTTAAGTTGTAGGGATGCCTTAATTGTATTGAAATGATCACCAGGAATGTCACATCACTTGGAAGCAAATGCTCCCTTTGAGTAATTGTCTCCCGCTGCAAGATGTACTGACAAAATAAGATAAATGGTCTTAGGCAGGATTGCTGGCATAGCCTTCATTGTGGTTTTGAAGCAGCAAGGAAGGATTCAAATACCTATGTGTTTACAACAGAATCAGAGCTATTTATCTAAACTGGTTTATGTCGGCACATTTATGTGCGAATAGCTGAAGATTCCGGCTTTGCTGATAAATAACAGAAAATTAACCCACCGCCCCTGGCTTGCGCAGCATAGCTCACATTGCTTTGCAGCAGCTGCAGGATGGGTTTTTGCATTTTGTGTAAACAAACAGATATGATCCCAGCACAGGGCAGGGCTCCTGCCAGGCTCTGGCGCAGCAGAGCTCCACGACCTCCTGTCCAAGAGAAAGCAGGCACTGGAGCCTTTGATGGCTGTTGGCCTGGCCTGTGTCCTATCCAGATCTCTTAACACTGGCTATTTTATTGTTTGGCTATAAACTCGTTGCTGGTTAGATGGAAGTGGGTTTGTTTAATTAAAAAAAAATTTAAAAAAGAAAAAAAAGAGGCCAACTAATTGAGTTAAAACTATGTGATTTATGGCAGAAAATGCCAAAGTTAATTATGGTTACCATCTGTTTCATCAAAACTCTTATTTGCTTTGGATACCTCTGTTTTCAGGTCAGGGCTGGTTTTAATATCTTTCTCAAATTTATTCCAGTGACGAGGCACTTTAAAATTAAATTACCTTATTCTTCATAACCCTGAGTAGAGTGGTGATGTGTGCAGTGACCTTATGGTGCTATTTCTTGTAAAGAAAATATTGCTGTGGCTTTAATCACTGCAAGCTTAGCTCTGTGAGCAGAGAGCTTGCATGGCTTTTTCCAGGGATTTATTAAAGGAGATCTGTGTGTTTCTGTGTGAGGCATATTGCAAATATGAACGACATTATTTTCCCCAGTACCTCCTTTCCACTACCTGACCACGGTTTAATTTCTGATATAGCAATTCTCAAAAAACCCACGAAGAATTCACCTCTCCCCGTGGTACTTCTGCACACACCTCATTGCCAAGAGCTGTGTCACAATATGTGAGTCAGCCACCTTGAGAGTCGTGCAGTACACTTGTGGGGCAGAGTCTGGAGGAGCTGAGTGACTGGACATGGCATGAGCCTCTCCCCCATGAGCCTGATTGCAACACGAGGCCATTTATAGCAGGCTCCTGCTGTACTGCGGGGCTGCCTGCATTCCCTGGGGGATGCTAGCATGTGCTCCGCTTCTTGACTGGTTTCCAGGAGGCTTGTGAGGTGTTTGAAATCAATGTTATGTATTACTATCAGCAAATAGAAGAGGCCAGACTGTTGCTTAGGTGGTAGCAGAAAGGTGCCCGTGAAGCTGGCATCAGAAAAATGGCAAAGTACAACAACTTCTTTTGACAGCACATCTGTCTTGTTATGTACACATTCCCCAAAACATTGATTTCTCTGGCAAAGGTATCACTGACCAAACGTTTGCCATTTCCAAGGCTCAAAGGAACACATGGACTCATGTGTACTAAATTCTATGAATTCAAGGAAAATTCAATGGAGATTTGATCTGCTTCTGGAAGGAAAAAATCTTCACCCTGCTTCCTTCAAAAAGAAACAAAAACATCCTTTATTGTTCCTAGTGAGAGGACTGTGCTGCTGCTATCACTCTACATAGTGAAATGACGACTCCTTGAAAATCTGACTGCTCCTACGTCTTAAACAAAAACTAACCTAATGGGAGCGATAGAGAATTAGGCAATAAGATTAGAAGGAGAGATTGTTCCTGATTCAGTCCATTAGGATTAACCAGGCTTTGTGCCATGGCAACTTAGCTAAGAATAATCATGACTGCAAATAGTGCTGTTCCAGTTTCTTGGGTGGAGCGCAGAGTAAAATTGCTGGTCTCCAAATGCAATTGTTAATGTGTTTGGCGGTTCTTAAATGTCACTGTGGCTGTCCTTCAGCCATTCAGTTAGAATTGTTTTTGCCATCACATGTGATGCATAAAGAATTCAAACTCCTGCAGGCAAACTGAATTCGTAAGGTCCTTGTATTTTCAGATTATTTCTGGTGGGACATAATTTCTGGCAATAACAGTTGAAGCTGACAGCATTGACTCTGCCAAGAGTCACTGGTTGTACAGGAGGTGTGAAAGGAGTATGTGAGAGATGTGGGCTGGGGCAGTCAGGCTGGCACACTGGTGGGTCCTGATGATAAACCAGTTCTCAAGAATGTGGATCTCAGGTCGGGGAGAAATTCAAAACACCTCTGTTCATCCATGCTGCAGGACACACATAGCCAAGCCCAACTGTGGGAGCAGCTGAGCTGAACCCAAGGAAAGGCAGTGTCACCAGTGAGCAGTTTGATTACATTGATTTTGTCCAGGAAGAAGCTTGAGAATCTTTAAAGAATTGTGAGTCTCAAATTTCTTTATATTACTTGTTTTTATTTTTCTACTGTATTTTTCTACCCTGCTTCACGTTGCAATATATTTTTATGCTTGGAAACTACAGTGCCTTCTTAATAAACCAATTTAAATTGGCATGAATCATTTTTACGTATTTGATTATGGTGTAACAATCATTTAAACAATGATGATGAGAGTGAATTTAATCACTTCACTACAGGCAACACCAAACTTAGTCAGGGTTCAAGTAGCATTTATTTTTGTACTCAAAAACACTGCAAGACACTCTGATAGGAAAAACCACCATATTTATTGTCTTATGGTTTAATGTGTGTTTCCAAACAGTCACTTATTTCTCCTAAAACCAGCCAAGGCCCTAGAAGAAGGTGCTTAACAAGTGCCTCTCTTTAAGGGTACTCACTGGGGTAAATCTGTGCCTTTGGGGCACTCTCCAGCCCCTCCTGCCCACAACCATTACCGGGTCTGGTGATGCAGAAGTCTCAGCTCTTCTGGGCACCCTGCAGCCTCTGTCTACAATGAGTCTGGGTGATGCCAAGAGCAAATGATATCTCGTTTAGCTTTAATTGTCTGGCCTGAGCCTGCTGCCCACGTTCTTCCACCAGCTGGTGGCACGTGGTGGGAACCACCAGGGAATGGCTCAGGGGCTCCTGTGGCAGCCTTGGGGATGGAGAGGCTGCCTCCCACCACAGAGTCTACCTCCCCTCCCCCGGCTGCAGACAGGACACAAGTGTCCAGACAAGACCTGACCCAAATGTGTAAGAAAGGAAGGGAGATGATTGACAGCCAAGTCATCCAAACACAAATTCACTGAAATAAAACACTTTATTCATCTGAAGGGAGGTGAAGAGCAGAAGAGGGGATGAAGAGAGTGAAACCCACACATACATTTCCCCATTAACTGTAGGTTTTGGTTTGGCTGCTCTCATCCTTGAGTTCAAGGTCACCTTTATCACGGGTGTTTCACCCAGGTGGTGTTGACAATTCCTTTTACACATACACAGATGCACACACCCTCCACCTGGCTTCTCTGGCAGATCAGCACCTTTCAACTTTTGCTCTCCTCTGTCCTAGCTCCAGATCTGGGTTCTCACTCATCAGGGCATTCCCCATCTCACTGCTGGTTTGCAATGGGCTTATTTTATTGGCTGAACCACACCTTGCCTTGCCATCATTGCCTTTCCCATTCTTCCCCCTCCAATTACCTGCTTCTGATTTAACTCCTTACAACCAAATGAATAATGGCAAACTTATAAAAATTATGGCATCTTTACAATATATCCATCTCTGCCACATTTACCACATGCTGCTCAAATTCTTCATCATACAGTTTCATTGAAGGTAATTCTGGAGTCTGCTTACTTTCAAAATAGACACCAAAAATGTACAGAGGGTTTGTGCTTGTGGTTATGTACTGCCCTGCATGCCTTTGGTAGAAAACACCTGCAAATCTTGTGGAGATATGACAGATAGACTTTCTGGGGTGTATAATTTGGAAACTCACATGCAAGATTGCGGAAAGTCCATCCCACTGATGGCAAACTTCAGACTATAGGAGATTATCCATGCAATGCATTGAGCACAGACGTAGTTTACAACAAAGGTTCCATCCCATCTGAGCCAGGCCATGGGCAGTGCAGTTTGCTGAAAGAGTTGTGCATGTGTGGTCACGATACTGAAATTCCCGCCTGCCATCCAGTTTTCTTGTCCTGGTAGAAGCCTCGTTGTGTGCCATACTTCTGCCATGAGGAGGAGTACATATTGCTTACCAGCCACGTTTTGATTCCACTTGCTGCCCCTACTCTCTCTTAGGTTGTCTGCCAGATCACTCAGCTGAGGCTGAAATACTCTTCAAGATACTGGGTTAGGAAATATTTATGCAGGAACAACAAACAAGAAAATGTGGCCTCTGTGTTGTCCTTTGGCTTGGAGCTAAAATTAAGTCTGTCAGCAGGAGAGGGGAGCAGATGCTCTGCACAGGCTCCAGGGCCAGCTGAAGCCATGAGAGGGCTGCACCTCGAGCACACAGCCCCAAGCAGCTCCCACTCACTGCACAGGGTAAAGCTGCAGGGTGTGTGACAAAGTAGCCTCCATGCCCCTCATCTGCCCCGAGCAGAGGTAGGACAGTCCTTGTGTCTCTTACCAAGTGCGTTTTTTGATCTTCAATTCCACTTAAAAAACCAAAAAAATAGAGAAAAATAACACCCCTCTTCCCTAAATTACTAGTATTTATTCAATGCTTTGTGCTTTTTGCCAAGTTCATAAAGCCCACCTCCTTTTTAATGCTTTGCAGGATAATGCTGATCTGCTTTCCAGAACTGATTTAATCTGTATATATTGTTGTTTAACATCCTGTGGATGTTTGGCTAAATCCTAATAAAGCAGCCAGAGTGTACCACCATGAGACTTTTATCAAAATCCTCCCAAGGAAAATAGTATTCATCCCAAGGGATGTGTCATAGGTCAAACAAAAGCTGTCATACCTCCTCCTTATTTTGAAAGCACCCATCCTCTCAACTTTTATTTGCAACCAATATAAAAAAGCTTTCTGTCAGCAATTTGTCTTTTTATTTATATGCTGGTGTGCTAACTAATTATTACAATTCCACACACTGCTAATCTTGCCATAATGGTATTTCTAGTATGACAACTTTCATCTGCTGACTAAACAAGCACAGTCTTGCCTTTTCTCAGCATGGCCGTGAGTCAAAAACGAGTCACTGGGAACTGAGGATCTTAGGGCTCGCCTGTACTTGGTTTTTCCATAAGTGCAATTAGACAAGTTCAAGTCAAAGCAATGCATCCCCCAAGCACGGGTGAAAATGCATTTCTGTTCAAGTCAGCACAGCTTATCTGAATCAATCCAGTGTAGCAAGCAGTCCACATTAGAATAACTGCTCTGGAGTACATGGACTGGCTGTCCTGCTCTGGCTCAGACAGTACCACAGTATCCACCACCGTGCCAGTGTTTCCGGAATACTTATTCCTGATAATAGAAGTGGGAAATTTTAGAAAGAGTTCTTAGGACAAGAAATTGGACATCATACTGAGATTTTTCCCTCTGCCTCCTTTCAGCTCTGGGAATTAAGAGCCTGGACTCTGAGGCTACAATTGGTTATAGGGAACAACACAACACAGGGAACTTTTGTTAATCTCACACCGAATGCCTGGGTGCAGGAAACACCCCCTTTGCCACTTACCCCAGGGCAGCAAATGCTTCTGACACAGAAGCTCATGCAAGGGACTCACCATGCAGAAACCTCACCACAGGACCTGACTGAGGGTAGTTGTCGTTTACCACATGTTGTACTGTGCATGACACATCTTCTGTATCATGGGAGTTTTCTTTGTTCCTTTTAAATTTTTTTCCTTTTTTTTTTTTTTCTTTTTTTAAATCCTGACTACCATGTGCTGATGGTGCAGGTACACAATGTGTTTGCTTTGGCAGTGAAAGCAGCTGAATAATTTCCCACTTCTTCCCCCAGCCCAGCTGTTCACCCTGTTTCTCTTGGTTATGCTGACTGTTTGCATAAGGGTAGGACAAGCCAGGACAGAGAAACAACAATGTTAAAAAGTAACTTTCAACAAAAACCCCAACATTCACAGTTGCAAGGAGGACGCTGACTTGTGATTGGTTCAGGAATACACTGCAGAGGACAAGCAGTTTTTAAATACATCATTACAAACAGAGTTCATGCAGGAGAGCGCAAAAGTAGAAAGCAGCTTGTGTTAGGGACAAGGATGTTAAAGCTACAAAATGTGTGAAAAACAAGTGTTGAAATAAATAGACTAAACAACTAAGATGACATTTGGAATTAAACAATTTTGTCATCTACTGTGAGCATCACGTGTACTTCTTCAATCTGTCTAATCTAATATAAACATAGAGCAGCAGGTATATCTAAAAAAAGCCTCTTCGAAAACACCACAGATACCCATCTTGCCTTGGGGAGATGATAAGGAAGACAGCAAACCAGGTATGACAGCACCTGGAGGCATCATTTAATGTGTGGTTAGAAGGCATTCACATTCCACTCTGATGAGAGCAGNGTTCAGCATAAAAAAAAAAAAAAGAAGACATAGCCTTAAAACTTTTTTGGATGCTAAATTTACTTGAGAAAATGAAATGTTTTTATTGCCATTGATATATTCAAAAGCAAGTTTTCCTTCAATATTCTTTTTTCTTTTCTGTCTTATAGCAAGCTGTTATGATTAAAAAATCCCACTTGTTTCAAAACACACAGCTTTAAGACAAAAGACTCCCTGCATGAATTCTAGTTTGTAGGAGTAACTTTGACTCAAATTTAATCTCTTTTGGGACACTCCTAGAGCTTGTGTTTTGTAGAACTTCAGACTCACTGATTACAGAATTTGTTCTTGACTGATAATTGATGAACCTACATTGGTTTGTCCTTCCACCCTAAATTGTTATTGGCAAGTAAAGTGAGGTGTCAAGATTTGATGTGTTTTGCAGTGAGGAGAGGAATGAAGCGGCCATTTGATTTTAATGGTGACTTTCTGGGCCTTGGTTTGCCCACAGATGACCTTGCTCAAGAAAGGGGAGAGAGAACTTCAGGTTCTGCAGATGAGAAAACTTCCTTCTGAGAGTAGAAACACTGAAAACATATGTGACCCTTGAATGTCTTTTCACTGTGGTTTTAAATTAAGCTAACAGATATTTATGAAAACTTCTGCTGTGTTTTGAGTGCTGTTTGGATATAATCTGTACAGTAACAACTTCCAAAATGTCCTCATCTAAACAGGATAGGATTTAACAAGCATTTTTATCTCGTGCTAAGAAATGATTTCTGAGCAGGATTAGCCAAGGAGACAGTGTTTGCATTTGAGTTACTTCTCTGCATTAAGTTTAAATTCTGCTATAATAACACTGTCTTTCAAAAAAAACCCCCTTTTTGGTGTAGTTTTCCCTGACAATGCTGGAAATCCCATGAAATCACCAGTGATCATATTTCATAGATTTGTGGGTGAAATTTTGAAGGAATTCCTGAGATATTTTGACTATGCAGAGTCAGAAATCGGAAAACTGTCCCCTCTTTCTTTGGTTTTGATGCAGAACAACTCCTACCTTGGTGCTACAGTGTTTGCTCCTGTCCATGGTGCTCTGGCAGGAACACCTGCACCAGCTGTTTCCTTCCCTTGCTGCTCTTCCCCCTCACTGCCACTCTGCTCAGATCCTCTTCCACCTGCAGAGCTGCGCTTTTAGTGCCCAACATGCTCTTCCCTTAAAATGTTCTCGCTTCAATCTGTCTTGGCAACTTTTGTCTGGGGCCTGGAGGGAAATACTTTCAAACCCAACAAAGAACAGATTTCAGCTGTTGACCTCAGCAGCTCTTGCAGCGACATCATTTCCCTGATGTTTGTGATCTGGTAACCGGAGAGGACGCAAGCTGGCTGGCTTTTGGCCAGGGAGCTGGTTGCTCTGCACATTTCTGCAATCACCCCAGTCCATTGCCACAAGCACCACAGGGAGTTTTTAAAAAAACCCCGAAGATGTGTTACAGATGCCTCAGTCTTTGCAACTGTATATGAAGGAGAAGCCAACAGCCTGTTGCTGCTTTGGGGACTTACAGTACTGGGATGTAAACAAGACCATTTTCGTGTGTTTATTTCTGCACAGGCATTGTTGAAAACAGTGGTAAAGCAGTGCTTTAGCAATGAACTTGAGATCAAGCCCATATTCCTGGGAGGACCCCATTCTTCCCCCATCAAGCAGGTTGGCACTTATTTGAACTGATGGTCACAGGGAGTGAAAATTTAGGTAGAATGAGATACCAGCTTACCCAGGCAGGAGACCTGTGCTCCCTGGCCATGAGAATGATGGAAATTTTTTGTGGATCCTGTTCTCTTCTTCTTGTGTGCTTTCTCGCACAACAAACAATGTATTTACTCATATTTCAACCATATATATGCTGACAACTTTCCTTTACAATGCATCTCCCCAGTAGATTTTTTGATAGATCTTTACACTGAATTCCAGCTATTGCAGCACAATTAGTACTAAATAGCGAGTCTTGTTGCTTTTGATGTTTTGGGGGTTTGTTTGGGTGCTTTTTCTTTGTTTTGTTTTTGTGTTTGGACAAGCACTGGTATCTCTTCACTAATAAATTCAAGCTCCTTCCCCACTGCAGTGGTAGGCACTGGAATCATGAAGGATTTGTCACTGCTGTTTGACAGGAGTATATCCAAGGGTGTGTCATCTCTGCAAGGTGCCTGATTCCCTTGTACCCATCACTCCCAAGGGCCACCACTGGGACAGTCAGACCAGCTCCTGCTGCAGAGAAGGCAGAAACAGGTAAGGGAGCACACCAAGGCATGCTGAACATGAAGCTGACACTTCCTAAGGTCACAGCTACCAAAGCAAATGGTACTTAGACCCTTTGAAAATTTTATCACCACTTCCTAGTCAAATATTTTGGCCAAAATCTGAGTTTCCTTGGATTTTTTTTGGGCATTGTTCAGTACTTTCTCAAATCAAAAGCCAGTAACCCAAGGCAAGCCTGGTGGAAAGGCTTCATTCTCAAATTCTTTCTGGGACTGAATGCATAGAAGAGAAAGACTTCCTTTTTTAATATTTTTTTTTCTTTTACAGAATGAGTGATAAAATACTGGAATGGCCTGTCTGAGGAGGTGGTGGAGTCACCATCCTTGGATGTGTTTAAAAAAATGCTGGATGTGGCACTCGGTGCCATGGCTTAGTTGAGGTGTTATGGTATGTGTTGGACTCAATGATCTTGAAGGTCTCTTCCAACCTGGTGATTCTGTGATCCCTGATCTCAGCTCCTCTGTCTAGCCCCAGAACAGTCAAGAGACTAGAGAAACTGCATTTAAAGAGAAGGGCCTATGCAACTCTAAACTTGACTGTGTTTTCAGAAAATAAATGTAAAAGTTGTTACCTTGTCTCTACTGAGCATATACAAATCATTTTTTTGCTGACATTCGTAACCTGGAAATAGGAAAAAGCACATTTCATGCCAAACTGCAATTTTTTTTCCTCAAGAGGATGGTGATATCACAACCTTTACATAATTTTGTATGTGAAAAAACCCACTTTGGTGTTATTCTGCAGTGCCTTATCTCCCACAGCTGACATGGAAAGAAACAAGCTTCCCCCTGCCCAAAGCCCTTGATTAAATCAAACTGAAGTCAGAGAATAGAAAATTTCAGACCATATGTTCAAAATTATAAACAATTGAAACCAAGGTATTTTTCTAGCCAGAACTATCAACCATATCGACAATGATTAGTTCTAGTTATGTTTCTTCAAACCATGTTCCTTTTTATTCCCTTACAGATACATTTGTGATCTAGAGCTCCAAATACACTGGAAAAGGCAAAACAAACACAAAAATCATCTTACTGAGAAGATGAACAGAAAGAAAATATAATTGGAGTCAGAAACAAAGATACTGTTCACAGAAAAAAGAAAAAAAAAGAAAAAAAGAAAGAAGAAAGAAGAAAAAGAAAAAAGAGAAAAAAAAAGAAAGAAAAAGGAAAAAAAAGAAAAAAAAGAAAAAAAAAGAAAAGAAAACCCATAGCTGCATCTGCTTACAGAAATGGGTTACACTCAGATGGTGTGTGGGTTTCTTGCTACCATTGGCAGCAAATTACTTTCATCCTCCATCCATATCTCTTTGAGATGACCATCCACAGCTTTATCATGTTTTCAGATGAGTTAACAGCACAGTCTCCAAACTTTCCTAAGTGTAAAAAAATAAGGTTGTATTTTTAATCTTTTAAGTTTTTTACATTTTTTGACATATTTGTGGCTATTGCTGCATAGCAGGTAACCTGCAGAGGAGTATGTACATTTAAATGCTCCTGTGACAACCTACTCAGCAGCTTCACCCTCAGCAGTCAGCAAACCTCAAAACCCTTTCCATTTGAGAGAATCTGCCAGGGTGAGGATGATTCCCTAATTAGCCACATCCTCTGAGTTTCACCATTAGATAACACAAGGAAATGCGTTCACGGCTTGCTGCTTCATCAAGCTGCTGTAGTGATTCATTCCACATGGACTGGCACTGGGAGAGCAGAAAAGCCCAGGCTGACAGTAGGGATATGAAGGAGAGCACCGCTCCTGTATGGCTTCAGACAGTGTCTCTCCCATTGTTTTTCACAGATGGAAGTTTGCCCTGTACTGCCCCAAGGACCTTGCCCTCCATTTACCTCCCAGAATAGGAGCTGTTTTTGGTTGGGTCCGTTCAACACGTGTGTCAAAATGTGTGTTTCCTGAATGTGTGTTTCTCATAGGGGTATCAGCTGGACACCAGCGTCTCTCTGGATCAATAAAATACTCAGTTCCCAGGACATCCTGCTCCTGGAGACAGGACAACTTGTCCAGGTATTCTTGTAGTCACAGGACTATTTGCCTACAAGAAGAAATGGGGCATGATGCCCTGCTCTGAGCACTGCACACGCAGCACAGTTAATCATCCTGTGTGGGATCGCCCATTCAGCTGTGGCTGTCTGAGCACTGGTGCATCCTCCCAGCACAGGGTCTGGACTCCTTCTGTGGCCAGGGAACAACAGCCACGTGTGTGCATCTCCACAGGCACTTCATCTGTTTTCTTTAATACACTCAATTGTACAGGAAACCTAAACCACCATTTTTGGATCAAGCTCCTAGAAGGCTGTGTTTCTGAAAGATGCCCACAGCCCTCTATCTGCAGTAATAGGCATCTCTGCATTTTTACTTGATTCCATCTATTCTAGCATCATTCCTTGTCACCCACATGGAACCTGCCTATGCCTATGATTGAATACTCTGTGTATGTGTAGTCTCAGGGTCTGTCATCAGCCTGCTAAGAAATGTGATGGGTGCAGCAATTACTGACTGTACAGCCTGGTTCTCTGTTATTTCAGGGCCTCAGAATTATTTTTGAAGGGTGCACTGTATTTTATATTACATGTCTGCAACACTGTTTCTCACAACTGCAGAAAGGCATTAGCTTTTATTTCAAAGATTAGCGTTTTCCAGGCGTCTTCACTGGGCCTGTCATGTCTGGTGGTTGGTTGGTTGGTTCAGTGACGGTTAGCATTCATCACAGCAGGAAATAGTTTTATGGTTTAGCCCTGGTAGCTGCACACCAGTTAAGTCCTTATTAAAACATGGCTCAAATGTACTTTGTCAGTGTTTGTGGCCAGATGGCAAGGCCTTATGCTGACCTGCATCAAGGGAAATATTGTGCTTTGATCTCTCAACTGGCCAGCCCAAGCTCCTCCCAATCTCCTCATCCCCAGCCTCTTTATCTACTACTGAGCAGGCTGATCAGCTGAGCATTGAGTTCTCAGTCCTGTTCTGTCTGTCCTCATCACTTTGCTGAAAGGCTTCCTTTCCCTCCAAAAGGTGTCTCCTCTGATGCATTGGCATTGCAGCCCAATCTGCTCCAGAAACTTGCCTGAAGATGACCGATATCTGTCAGCAAACAAAACGTGTAATGATATTCTAAAAGTGCTTTGATATTAACCATGTGTACAATGTAGGGAAGGTGGGTTTTGGTTGTAATTCTTGTCCCACCAAAAAAAAATTCTGAGTGCTTGTTCTACCGTTAATGACCTGCTACACATCCTATTTTCCTGCAGCATCTATTGTACTCATTTAGACTCTGCTGAGGACACAGACAAGGATGAGAAACTAAGATGTGGCTAAAAGGAAAACATATCATTAGGAAGACACCATCAACCATTCTCTCCATCAAATGGGAAATGATCTATTACTTCTCATCAAAGGTCTTTACCTTCACTGAAAGTGGGTTTTTTATGTTATGACATACCACAGTATATTGAACTGTAGCATTAATCACTGCATATATTCATTACAATACTGCAGAACTGTACAATTTCATGGGACAAAAGTACATGCTGGGTCTTTTCAGTCTGAAAGTTTCTTTCCCCTGTTTTAGAGAGGGAAGCTTCTTTAAAAATGGTAGTGAACTAAAAGTTGCAAAATTTTAATTATTTGTAGCCTTAAGGATCAAAAAGCAGGAAAAAAAAGCTTTATTTCTATATTTGAACTAAAAGAAGATTGTTGCTTAAAAAAAAAAAAACAAAACTAAAAACCTAAAATCAAACCAAATCTCATTTTTAAGAGGAGTTTTTAGGGGGTCTGATTCAGTATACTTTGCACTTTTTGAGGCTATGAAACTGAAACTCCTTCCTGTTTGCCTGTGGGCTCATAGTGAGAAGAATGATCATTGGGTTTCAACTTTTTGTAAGTGGAAGTGAAAAGAATTAAAGCAAGAACTTGAGTCTCTGTCCTGCAACCATGTCCAAAGTAAAATGCCCTGGTGTTTCTGCATATGAAGCCTTTGTCAGTCTTGGAATCTCTAAAATGTGCACACATCTTAAAAAAAGGAGAGAAGTATTTTCTCATTGTGTCTGGTCAGTAATATTAATATATGATTATTTTTGTAGCTTTGAAATGTTGTGGAAGTTCTTTACCTTACATCAGCCTCTCAAGCAGGGCATTTGTCTAGTGTCAAAGTAGCCTGGCATGCCAGCCTGACTTTTAAGAAGACAATGTCCTTAGTATTAGCTGTATCTCTCTTGGGATGCCTTTTATTTTTCTTTACTTATGAATAAGTCTGTTAAATAATGTTTATTATCAGACTTTCCATTCTTAGGAAAGGAGGGGCCTTTTTCCTCTTTAAGGGTGTTTGTTCTGCTTTTACTGCTGAGGATTACTCATTTCCAGTACACTGGCAGGTAGCATAGACAAAGGGTGTAGCAACAGATTTTCTATACCTGAGTCACAAGATGTACTATGGAAAGAATATAATGTTATTTAGAAGGAATTACTGTCTCCAATGTGGGGCAATGAAAAATTGCACAATGTAAAACTAGCAAAGTAAAAAAGTAGCAATGTCTCACCTTTTTCTTCTCAAAGAAAATGCGGCCAAATCGACCTAAATCTTTAAAGAAAACATATGAAGCCACTAACATATTTCATTACATCTTGTTTTTGCACTGATAGTGATCTGTTTTGAAATAGTACCTCCTCATTTCTGTAACCTTAATTCTATTATTTTTACTGCAAAGCAGTAAATAACCTGAGATGCAGCTCCCTGCTGCACAGTTACTTGGAACAGAAAACTACCGTGAGCGGGGATTGGTTGGAACCATCAGCACCGAAACACCTTTCTGTGTAAAAAGCCCCTCTGCAAAGATTTCTGTCTTGGCTGTTGCTATGCCACCTGCTTGTGGAGCTGCCCACTCCCAGGCTGCTGTCAGATCAAGCAGAACTCCTCAGAACGCATCACCTTCCTGCCCTTCCCCATCTCCATGCTCTGCTCCCGTTGGCAGCAGCCCAGGCTGGCTGCCAGCTGCTCATGCTTATATCTGGGTAACAGCTCAAAACTATTTGAAGTACAGTTGATTTGAAGTACAATGGGCCAAACTTTCAGCCACAAAATAGGTAAAATCAGCATTCCACAGTCTGTGATCGCTCCATGAAACATGCGAATGTGATCCAGGAAAAGACTGCAGAACAGTATTTGTAAACAACTGCCCTCACAGTCACTCACTGATATGACTGAAGAACAACAAATAGAAGTAGTGGAGAGAGACAAACCTTCAGACTTTGGCCCTTTTTCGTGTTGTAAGTGCAAATCTCCGTGACACTGCAGCACAAATGGTCAAATCATAGACAAATCATGTCCTTCCTCAACAAAAAATATTGATGGACACTGGAATTGACACCTCTCAGTTTCTACGATTTTCTCCTGTGCAAAGGGTAACTTTTACAGCATTTCACAAAGGCAGTTGTATCTCTTCTGCACTGCAAGTGTGACCCACTTTAGCAGTGAAAAATGTAGTGAACAAGCCAGGGTGGCTGAAGCCCCTGCCCCACTCATGAAGCACCTTGAAGAGGAGCACTGAGACTTTTCCCGTTCCACTGAAGTACCACAGGCACTGTTGAAGTGATCCCCTGACCCTCCTTACGACCCCTCCTCAAAATCCTTCTTTGACATTCCACTGAACCCCACAGATACCCACCAGCAAGCAATGGGCCAACTATTACAAATTGCATGGCCTTGCTTTGCCTCAGCACTTGATCACTCTCTTGTCTTGTGCTGCAATCAAACTGTAAAATCTAGGGTGATGACTATCTCCTCCTTTTCTGAGGACTTCTTAGCCCAACAGGATCAGGCTCATGATAAGGACATTGAGGAGTTAAAAAAATTTGCAAATAGTTAAAATAATGAGTTAAACAAAGGAAGTAATAAGTACCCATATTTAGCATATTATATATATTTTTAAACAGTTAGTAATGGAAAAGATCACCACAGGAATAATAATTGTTACTATTTTTGTCTTGTGTAGATCTTTTAATCTATGATTCTCTGAGCATTCTAATTAAAGACTTTGCACATATCCAAGTACAAATAATTCCCATCTGGAAGGGATGGGATGCGAGAGTGAAGCAATTTAATGCCGATAATATCCTCATCTGACATTATCACTGCAGATCTGGGGTTGAGTTTCCATTTTTAATTAGCTAGCAATCTTAGTGTGACATAGATGGATTAAGCACATCCTCATTTACTGTTTGGTACATGGGCCAGGAGTCACCATCAGATTATGGACGTTTGCAGTGGGCAGCTACCAGCAAACTTCTGACCTCTGAAGTGACTCGGCTATTGGCCAGAAACATTCGTGTGCGTCTTCAGATGTCAAACTGGGACTCAGCTTCAGACCTGAAGGTGGTAACTTCCTTTTCATTTTACCACTCATTATGTGTGGTAAAATAAATCCTTACTGCCATTCCTTACTGAAGGCATTAAGATTTCAGCTTTTCCTTTGTGGGATGGCAACCACCCCTTTTCTGCAGTAAAGAGCCGAGGTGTCAGTAGCAACCACAGACTTTTTCCTTGGAGCCAGGCAGCCACAGCCCCAGAAGACAGTCTGCTCAGTGGAAAGCAGCAAGCGTTTAAACTTTTACCATACAATTATTTATTAAAACTTCTCCAGGTGGTTACATGACTCTTTGCTCTGTGCCCACAGGGAGGGATAAAGGGAATCACTATCTCCCCTAGTTGCCTTGTTTGACACCAAGGTGAGTGATTCCCATCTCTGTTTCAGAGGTCAGCTACCCATTTGCAAAACTTGCTGGGTCCCACTCTCTTTGCTTTTCATGAACTAACAAATCCCCATTATCCATTGGAGCAGCTCTGAGTCAGGTTTGGGTAGGTGCCACAAACCCGTCACAAGGAGCCAGGCAGCCAAGTAGGCAAAAGGCACCGCAGTCACATTAGCTGTATCCTTCAGTAGCTGTTTCAGTTGTAATTCCTCTTTTGTTCAGCCTGGAGCAGATGGTGAATCAGAGCACATTTGGGCAGGTGGAAAATCTTCCAGCAGCAATGTCTGGAGCTCGGAACTTGGCTCCTTTCTTGTCCTCCCCCTGCCTGGTTGTGCTGGCCCAGGGCGCTGTGTTTGCTCAGACGGCTCCAGACAGAGAAGGGATCTGGGGAGCAAAAGTGGCAGACGGCAGCTGAAGCTGGATCAATGCAGGAGGCCTCACCTCCATACAGCAAGCACTGATAGGGGCTGGATTTTTTTCCAGCTGTGTTTTGAGTGGCTATATTTAAAAAGTGCCCCTTTACAGAGAACTTTGATTTTAAAAGTCCACAATCTTTTGCTGTTTTCACTATCTCACCCTGCCTGCGGGTGTGAAGGGCCAGATCCACACCTAAATTAAGGTATCAGTAAGTGTGAAGCTCAGGTGGCAGCACCCCAGGGTCCTGTGTTGACTAGATGTAATGCTTCAGCTGTGGGGAATTTTTTTCAAGAGGTGATCCATCTTTATTGCCACATTTGCTGTGTGAACATGTCTGGGCAAGATATGTAATAAAAGTGAGGCAGTTTTTTCTATGGCCTTCCTGAGTTAACAGAAAGCTGGCACAGCTTTCATAGCCCTTCCCAGGTGCCCTTCTTGTGACCATGCCAACATGTTTTGCAAACACTGAATTGGCCAAAATAGTTGCTTTCACATAACCTAAAATTTGTCCACATGAAGTGCTGAGAGGGGATGAGTAAGAGCAGTGAGCAGGCCTGTAGGAACTGGTATATGCCCCTGCAGTGCTGTTCTCTGTGCAGCTCAGGATAATCATGCTCTTGTGCAAGTCTGGGGGCATTTAGCAGAGGTGCTTGGTACCTGCTGATCTTTCTTTTCACTTCTACTTCGATTAAAAAACCATCCAAATAAACAAAAAAAGGATGGATTGTGCCACCAGGATGATGCCAAGTCCTTGAATAAAGCAAGTGTCAAACATTTATAATTTAATTTTGCAACCTCGTGACATGGAAAAGCTAAAGAGAAACCAACACATAACAGGAAAACTTGCTAGCAGGACAGGAAAATGTGCCAGAGATATCAGGACAGCTTTAAGACTTAGGTCTTCACTACTCACATTGATTAAGCAGCATTGCTGAGACCCATAAGCCTGTGTTTGCTGCTCCACCAGAAATGGTGCAGCTGGTGCCAGTAACTGTAGTCTTGCCATGGGACAGAAGTATCCCAGACACTCTGCCATGACATCCCTGAAGCAAAGGAGATCTATGAAGTTTGCCAGGCTGGGAAAACCCAAGTTAATCTGAATCAAAGAATCACAGAAAAATTCAGATTGGAAAAGATCCTTGAGGTCATTGAGTCCAACCATTAGTCCAGCTCTGCCAAGTCCACCACTAAATCAGGCCCTCAAGTGCCACGTCTACACGTCTTTGAAATATCTCCAGGGATGGTGACTCACCACTTTCCTGGGCAGCCTGATCCAGTACTTGACACCACTTCAGTGAAGAAATGTTTCCTAGAATTCAATCTAAACCTCCCCTGACATATCTGGAGGCCATTAATTATGTTAATAGTAGACAGGGAACAATCTGTTTCTCCTGGCTTTCATCCTGATGATTAGGACCACTTCAAGCATTTCCTATCTTCTCAATCCTTTTTTATCTGGAGGAGGTTTCACAGAACATGCAGTATCTCAAGGAGAACAATACTCAAGTAAATTGAACTGTGTGACTTATTCCAAGCAGGAAGTGGTCTTGATAAACTTTTCTAGTTCTCTGTTTACAGCTTCAAAAGCAATTTGCCCACCCAGGAGCTGCCTTGTTAGATGACCTAGGAGAACATGTGCTGGCAAGGGTCCCTGGTTCATCAGCAGGAGGCCAGGCTGGAGCAATTGGGCTCTGCTTGCAAGCTGTGTCCTGCAGCACTACATGATTGGTAAATGGTTATCCTCTGTGTCTTTCTCTTGAGCTAGGGCTCCATCCCATCATCACCTGCAGATGGAAGGAGTTACAGGGAATCCCCTGCCTGCTTCCATGGAGGTAATGGCACTGAATCAGGTATCCTCTAAAATAAGCTCAAGGAAAAGTGCTTTGGTCTATTTTAATATCTACACTAATTGCTTTTGTCATTTCACAGACATGAGGTGAAATGACAAAGATTTCACCAGAAATTGTGGGGCATTGTCGTGACAGTAACTGAAAAGAAAAACACCTGGGTTTCTCAAGGCAATTTTGCAAGAAAAAGCCAGGGATCTGCCAAAAGTTTGCTAAAATTTAAAGTATTAATTAAGCCTTGGAAAAAAGTTTGAGGTGGTACTTCCACAACTGCAGTTTTGAGTGAAGACTAAGGAGGATGGTAACACCCCCTCAAGGCAGATTCCTAGAGGGGGAAAGGGGCAGGGGAAGGGGACCCAAAACAAGCCCCGCAGTTTGGCAGGGGGTCAGCTGGCAGCACCCAGCCCCTGGTGTCTTGGTGAAGGAGTCCATGGGCTCCATGGCTGAGGGAGTACCAAAGATGGATAACACTCTTTCAAAGTACCTCTGGAAAACCTGGCAGGGCCCAAAGCACTGTAGTTCTGAAGGGTAGTTCTGTTATTTTCCTTTTTGTCAGGGTACCAAACTAGCTGCCAGATTCCTACCTTACTTGCAGAAATGGAAAAGCCAGAAATAATCTCAAAAAAAGCTGTCTTCCAGCATGTAGACCCACATATAGGCTCTTGCATCACCATGGAAATTAAGAAATCTCTGACAGCTTAAATCTGAGAAGGAAATAAAATAGTAAAATGTCACAACATGGCAGGATGACATCTGTCCTTCCTGGATACCTAGTGAGATAAACAGCTCTGGACCAGGGTCAGACAGAGCAACTGAACCACAATAGGCTTCTGTCAGAGAGGAGTCATGTTTTAGAGTGGTTAAACTGCATTGAAATTTCTATCCTGCCCCTTGGAAAAACATGTTAGTTAAACATTAATGTGATTGCTTTGCAGTGGCACAAGTCACAGGACAGGGACAAGCACAGACAAATGACCACAAACTTGTTTCTCTCACCTTTCACAGATCCAGTGTTACATTCTGGTTTTAGGCTTCATAAGTCATATTTACCTTATAATGTTTCTGACATAATGATTTTAGGAAATAGTATCGCTGGTTAGCCAGCACAGACAGAAGCTGCTGCTATGCCAGTGCAATCACTGCCTTTTGTCTCAGTTTCTCAAATATCTCCTACTGCCATGTCATTTAGCTGGACATTGGTGCTTCTCTGACCTTTCTCTGAACCAAGTTTTTCATTAAGATGGCAGAAAACTAAGGAAAACTGAATCCCTGCTGGGTCTTTAGCAGGGAACTAGATCCATTCACTAAAGGGTCAGATATCTGGCAAGGAAGGAATGATATATTAGGGAAGAGCAGGGTTTGGGAAGGCAAGGGGCAGGTCTCACTCCTTGGGAAACAAGGAGCTGTGGGAGCAGGTGGGTTGTCTTGTCTGATTGCATCCATATCGCTCACAGAGCAATGGCACCCTGGCGCTCCATCCTCCAGCGAGACAGGCTGCAGGAGCCACTGCAAGATGGGTTTCACTGCTGGCCCTCTGTCCTGGGGGAAGATATATGGCAGCCTAGGACAGCAGAGATATGAAATACATGGCCAAGGGAAGGGGAAACAGAGAAGGAGGCTTCCCCCCGCTCCAGTTGCAGTAGTCCCACATCCTATTTCGCATTCCCTCCCCTATGCTATTTGCTCCAAAACCTTCTGGGGAAGTGAAAGAATAACCAGACCAACACATTTGCTACTGAAAAGGCACTCAGCCTTGAGCTGTACTCATGCAGCAGAAAACAGAGTGTCACAATCTGGTGCTGAACATGACAGGCCAGAGATAACGTGGATCAGGCAAAGACACGAGGTCCCAGCCCCACGGGGTCAGGAAAAGTGTGACACGGGATTTGTGCTGTCCCTAGGCTGGCTGTAGGAGATGATGGGTGATCCAGCATAAAGCCTGAGCAGCACAAACAGATGATACTAAAGCTCCTATAAAAAAACTCCCAACCCTGCCAGCACAACAGATTAACGGTGAAAACTTGACTCAGCAGCAAGGGTTTGGTGTAACTCAGCACTTTACATTGTGTGGCTGCAGTGATTTTGACCTCAAAGCCCTAATGCTTGATTTATTGCACTGTGAAATCATGGGCACACGAAGGGCAAATGAACAAGAGAGGCCAAAGCAGCCAGCACCTCAGGGACAGCGGCTGGTAGGACTAAACTGCAAAAAAACTAGACCTGCTGGGTCTGGCAGTGTTCAGAGCTCTCAGCTCTACTGTAAGCACTCATCAGAGCAGATAAAGAGCTTCCCAAGTACAGTGTCTATATGAAAAGATAGGAAGAAGGAATATGATAAATTATCTTTCCATATCCTGATTGCATCTAATTTGGTAACTGACCATCTGTCTACTTTTTTTTAGCCTCTTTTTAAGTCTGTGACGTGTGCTTGTTTTCAAAATCATTTCCAGATATAAAATTCTTTTAGATAACAATTCCTTTTTAATTCTTTCACATTGGATATTTGGGTGTAATGGGTATAGGTGAAATGATTTTTCCCATTGCATTGTTCATAAACTCTTCTTTTTCAAGGTGTGCCGTATTCCAGAATAAGAATGCTCTGCCAGTTCTCTCACATAAGTAGTCCCAGTGCCTACAATGCACACACTGACATCCAAAGCTGCAGTTCTACAAACTCCTCTGCACAAAATAAAGGTAATTTAAACCAGCACAGAACCGACCCAGCTTCTGGGGCAGTGTGCTTGAAATGAGGTCTGTAGAAAAGAACTTTATGAGAGAAAGGAACCACGTGAGGAAGACAGCGGTGTTGTCTCTGATTAACAGATTTTTTAAAATAGCTGGAAAGACTGGAGTTCAGACCTGCACAGTGACAAGGACTGAGTTCATAGAAAAAAATTAAATAAGCTAAACGTTAAATCCGTATGGAATGCCATGAATTTGAATGTCTAAAATTTGTCTCCTAAGGATTTCTGAAAGACAAATCCCAATACTCCTTAACAGACAGTGAAAATGCTCTCAAGCCAGATTTGACATGAACGCATTTCTCAAGATGCCTCATCTCCTCTCATGTCCTTTTACTTTCTGGCTTAGCTTCAGATAACATGTAGGAGTCATAGTTTCTACAGAACTTATCACAGGCAGTATGTTCTGGCTATTACTAAAATGAGGGATCTCAAATATTTCCATTTCTTTTATGAGGAAGTTAAGAATTTCTGCATAAAATTGTCAATAAAGAAAACATCTTTCTCTGAAACCAGGTCCTGATTATTCATGTTACTTGGAAAAAGGATAATGAAGATAATGAATATTTTGAATCACAGGTGGTTCAGAAAGAAATGCCAGGGAAAAACAATTTTTGAGTTGCATTAAAATGGAAAACTTTCAGAAATGATTGGTGAAATTAAAAGGTTTGAGAAAAATGATTTCAGGATCAATGACATACTTGATTTGACTAAAATGCATTATTTTTTTTCTGCTTTGAGCATTGCCATATTATATGAAACACTGTAGAAAGTAAATTTCAAGGAATTACCAAGTCAGAAAGGTCAAAAGAAATCCATTTCATTTTGAAAAAAGCAGAAGTGAAACAAACAATTTTCTTTAAAATAATTTTATTTTTTTCTCTTAATGGACAATTATAGCCCAGCATCAAAACACAAAAGCTCGCAGCATTACTGAAGCTTCTCTGGAAAACAGTCCCACATTTGTGCATGTAAATTGCTTTCCAGGTGGGAAGAGGAGAGCACAGGAGGGGGATGCAAACAGCTACAGGGACACAGGAGTTGCAGGCCCTGCTGCCCATCTCCCCTGGTGAGTGTCCTGAGCGGCCCCAGCCCTGCTTTGATGGCAGGACTCAGAGAAAATGAACTCCCAGCCTACACAGTGCAGATGGAGATATCTTGAGCCAATGGAAGAAAATCAAAACCTCTTGTTCTGAAACTACTTTAATCTGGTGAGAGAGACCTCCATATGGTTGCTAAAGTAAGCAGAAATTCTTACTGACAGCATGACCCACTTAGATTTCCTGTATATGTGGATTTAAGGAAGACACTAAGAACACTGATCTTTTGTGACCCTCTTTCCTGTTTGTGGTGGCACCTGTGATGCCACCCTGACCCACAGGAAATTCTAGAGGCAGGAGCTGTCCTCTCTCCCTCCCTCTGGGTCAGCTGTTGATGCACCAGCCTCTCGCTTCTAAGAGCAAAGGGACTGGGCACCTTGAGTTCATGCTTCGAGTGACTCTGCTGGGAAAATATGAGTATTGCCTTGCTATTGGCAGCCTAGGTGCAGCTCTGTTGTTTACTTTCACCCCAGATTTTCAAATCACTTTCTGTCTCATTTTCAGTTTACGCTTCTTCATTTTCCTAAAAGTTGTATTTGCTGTATTTGCAAAGCCATTATCAAACAGCTATTTGCTGCTGCTAATACAGAGAAGGGAAAAACATTTCTGCCAAAACCATGAGAAATTCCTACTCCTAAGGGCAGGATGTCTCAGCAATAAAACCTTATCTGCACACGAACTGTACTGCCTTGTGATGGCTTAACCATCTTGAGGTGGAAGTGCTTATTTCTAGGAAGAAGAATCCATCTGCAGAGGCATATTTATATTAATCTGATGGAAGATGGGACCATAAGGTGTGTGAGGCATAAGTGAACCCATAAGGATAAAGCCTCACCTTCATATATAACTCAGTGGAAACTTTCCAATTGGAGTATTCTGGCAGTGTGTCATTATTTGGAAGGGCGTATTGCTGCAATGTAGTGTTTGCTTTCTGCATACACTATGTACTCCATGGATTAAAGAAAAAAAAAGTATTTTGGCATAGGAAAGCAAAGACACAATAACACACAGCACAGAAACTCTGATGGCAATCACCCTGCACAGTAGGGGGCTCGTATTCAGCTAAACCAGTCTTCTGGTACAGCAGGTTCTGGCTAGTGAGACTCCATTGTCATCTACAAGCAAGCATATTTAAGTGGTTAGGATATCTTCATTCCATTTTGCTCTGATTTGGCTGGTCTCCTTGTACTCATTCTCTCTGAGCACACTTAAGGGACCAACCCCTTCATTTGCATATTCAGTTGCACAATAATTTTTTCATCAGGTCACTCTTCTGTGAATTGCCGTTTGCCAAGTACTGCATTTGGAAGCATTTGCTGGTCTCAGGAGAGGTGATGCTTCACTTGTCTTCGGAGGGAGAAGACAGAAATCCTCACAGGCAGGAAAAGCTGGACTAGATGAAAAATGCATTAGCATAAGTAAGATAAAAACTTAAGGTGCAGAATTTGCAATTGCAAAATACACGTGTGTGAATTCTGACATTAAGGGAACCCTGGAAACCACAAAGGAAATAACTGCCATTAGTCTGGGAATGACAGTAAAACAGGTTTAAACTGAACTGGATTATGTGGTGTTTAGGATGCACTGAGGACACGTGCAATCACTGGGGTGTACCCACACAGCACATCTGAGTGTCACCAGCAGTTTGCCACTGCCAGAAGGGGCAGCCTGGCCATTCTCCACCAGACTTAGCTTTGCCTCACCTCCGTCCCTTAGATGAGAACCTGTGAACCAATCCTCACCTGGCAGAAACTGTTCACTTACTTTTGGTAGGGTTATTTCTGGTCAGGACAAGCAGTTTCAGTTGGTGCTTCATTCCAGTACTTGGAAGAGATGGAGGTCTCTCACCCAGTGTGGGCAGGACAGAGCTCAGTTTGCAGCACTGGGGAGCTCATGGACTTTAACTGTACTCTGGTTGTATAACTCTAAGCAGTCTGTTCCTGGGCTGCAATTTCCTTTCCTCTGTGTAGAGCTGCTGAATTAAGACAAAAAACCAGTTTGTTTGGGGGCAGTCTGCTTGTGTACCCTTTACACTAAGAAGTAGAGGCCTTGAGTAATTGGTAGGCATGTTCTAAACAGTGCCAGAGAAAGCTATGGCTTTGGACTGAGGATTGCTCAAAGTTTGTCTTTTTTCTGCCCTCCCAGTTCCTGTGAATTTACAGCATCATTGTTTCTCATCACGTCAACAAAGCAGCCTCAAATATCCAGGGTTTGCCCCTACCAAAAAAAGTCCAAAAAGATAAATAATGTGAAGACAGCTGAAAGTGTCATTCAGATGCAACCACATCAGTACAGGTTACTGCTGGCATAATTCCTTTTTCTCTGTGTAAGTGTTCTGGTTTTGAGCTGGTTTCAGTACACAGCCTATTCCTAAGAACACTACAGCACCAGTTGCTGTTCCTGCCTCTTGTGCTGCTATCCCAACTTGACAGCCACTGCTGCTAAACAGCAGCAGAACTGAAAAGCTGAGGAATGTGGATGGGAAGGGACTTTCTGGAGTCCAAGCAAAGCTTGTAAGGAGAACAGCTTGAACTGCAAATGTATTTGGGAGGTCAAGATTCTGTAGAAAAGATTAATTTGAGACTTTTAGAACAGGAAAGGAGATTTAGCCACATATCTTTCACTAAGTAGTATGAGGAAATCCCCATGTCCAGCTTGGAAAATTTTGATATAAATTATTTAACTAAAGAATGACAGAGTCTTCCTGAGCAGTACTAGCTCCAGTTCTGACCCTTTATAAATACAAACTCATAGAATATAATGACAGAAAACAAACACAGAAAAACTGTAATACGTACAAAAGTTCTGAAAAATTGAATACCCTCCATGATGATTAAAAAAAAATTAAAAAAAAAAATCAAGTTCTTAAATTCAAGCCAGCATTTAGGGGCTACAGCAATCTAGAAACCTTGGCAGAAAAGGAGCACTGACCGAAGGTTATTGTTATTATTCTTTTTCTGGTAAAGCAGGAGCCAGTTGTGCTAGAGTTTATCCCAATTATTTTAAAGGGAGCTGTTATTTTGTTGCTCTCTTAAACTTCTGACTACTTCTGGTTTCTTTCTTTTTTTTTTTTTTTGGTCAAACCCACAAAAATTTGTTAAGGAGGACTTGGTTAGTTCAGTGCAAATTTCCATTGTTTGCTTTCTGGCCATTGTTTCTTTTAAATCTTACATGAGCAGAGGTAGCTTGATGGGTTTGGAGCTTAAGTTCCCATTCTTTGACAATCCAAGAATGGGAGAACAGCAGCTTGATATAACACTCGGAGTAAAAACTAGGGAGGTATTAGGTTTCTTCCTAAATGATCTCTTCTGTTTGTCAATGGTCCTTTTTTTCTCCCCTCACATTAATGACTGCTGAATAGTTTGCAAAGAATGCTGCAGAAGAGCAGTGCGGTGCGCTGGGAAGTGTTATATTCCTCTGCCCCTGGAAGCTCCCTGGAGGGAACACCATTCCCTATTTGTACAGAGAGCCTAACAGGTTGCATTGTAATAGGAGGCAAAGAAACAAATCTGTAGAACTCTTAGAAGAGGAAAAAGGAATAGATCTGAAAAGAGATCCCATGAGAATTATTGCAGTTACATAGAAAATTAATTTAGTTAGTCATAGAAGCTCCATCAGCCTGTTGCCCCCCCACAAAAGAACAGACTCTACGTCCTTGCCTGCAACCTTCCCAACACCTTTTGAGGAAATGAGTATGAACCAAGTCTCTTTGAGAAAACAAGTAAGAATCAATTCCCTTTCTAGCTTTTGGTTTTGAAATATTTCCCTGTCCAAATTAAGAAGTTCTTTCATTAAACCCTTCTTCCTCTGGTTTTGACCCTGAGGTGGGACTAAACTCCCCAAGCCCCAAAGTCCTGAGGGAGACCATAATTCCTTCCAAAGGCAATGGCAGCTCAGCTTTCTTGGGGTATCAGGCTAAAGCACCTCAGCCTCCATGGTCCCCTGTAAGAGGCTGGGGGTTCCTGTATCTGGGAGTGGGATGGAACAGGGGGAATCAATGCCTCTCCTGTGTAAGCCCAGGTGGGCTTGCATAGGTGTAACATCAAACCACAGCACAGGATCAGGAATTGTGCATAAAGTCACCTCCAGGTGCTCGTTTGCTACTTCAGAGCTTTTCTGATGGCCAGGATTCCAAAATACCAACCTTGCTTATTGACTATTTTAGTGTTTCCAAAACGAGGAAATACTTTTTACCCTGGAGGAGCAGTTCCTAAGCTTTGAGGCACAGAGCACTCTGCGGCAGAGCTGGGAGAGGCAGCTGGTTATTCACACAATGGTACAGGGCCTGTACATTAACGTGCCTCTTTTGAAGCTAATTACCAGAACATATCGAAAGAAAGAAGAGTTGGATAGAGTAACTTCTTGAACTTACTCTGTAATCTGTGGACTAACAATTGGTCTGCAATGCCATAATTTGCAGTGACATAGTTTGTGGCATGCAAATCATGGAGAACTCTGGCTCTCTATTGCATAATTACCATAACAATTTATGTTGGCTTAAAAGTACTTATCTTCAGAAAGTCCTTGTTCCCTCCTTTGGCTTTAGAAAGATTAAAAAGAGTAACTGACACAGTACTTTAACTTCTTGATTACCATATCGGTCCTGTAGATCCTGCTCAATCAAGATGCTGATAAAATACAAATTATCTGATAGACACCTGCCCCAAATTTATTCCTGCACTTGACATTAACAAAGTGTAGCTAAGGTAAAACATTAGGATGTTCTAGTTAATCATAGCTGTGGAGTGAAGTAGAAGCAATGGACGTAAATTAGTGTAATACAGAGCAATTGACAGGAAAAAAACACCCTAAGATTTTATTATTATCTCCCTGTGAGACTGCAATTTGCAATTTGCACTGTAATTCCGTCAGCTGTCTTTTCTGCTTCTGTGCACAATCAGATATAACATCACATGTCATTAAAGAAACAATTATTCTAACAACAGACTAATAAACGCCTTCTGTTAGATGCAGGATTTAGCCACCAAACATAAATAGAACTTTTGCATCAATACCAGTGAGGATTAACAGTGACATTTTTATGTCACCCACTCATTTGTGAATTGCCACATTGTCACTGCAAGCCACAGGGTGGAGGGAAAAAAAAGGAGACAACCAGCAAATGCAAAGTTATCATTTGTGGGAGTGAAGAAACTGTGACTGTTCAAAGATATTAGTCAAGAATTCTAAAATCAGGAAATATTTGAATCCCACATAAATTCCATATTTAAGATTGTAGGATTGAACATTTAATGAGAATTTGGTGAAGCAGAGGCTTTTTTTGGGAGTACAGTACTTCTTATTCACAGCATTCTTGTGCTGGACAATTCATACAGCATTTGTGTGCCTCATATTTCCTCATGCTTTTAATTTTTGGACTATATTTTAGGCAGTATTTCCCATTCTCATTGGAAGCAGTTTAGTAGGGTCTGCAGAGAATCTACAGATGCTCTGTATGGGTAGGGAAATTCTGCTGTTCTAATGAAACATGGGAACATGAAGATCCTGTAATAGCAACTGGCTTCTTTTTCTTCACACTCCACAAATCAAAAAAAAACCAGATTACAGGGAGCAGCAGGGTTAATTTGTTTCTTAACTGGTAGACAGTTAAAATTACACTGCAAAATCAGACAAAATTTCAAAAACCAATTATTCTACAGAGGTGTTTTTTTTCAGCAATTAACTTCTTAGACACACATAGTAGGTTTTCTGTAGCACTCATCATCACAGCAGTTAGCTATCCATGCCAGGATATAAATGCAAGTTGTCAGCTAAAGCCTTTCAGCCAGTCTTGCAGCCACACTGATTTTTGCATGCAGTCATTGACTAGATAGGGCCTAGGAAGTTCCTTCCTAAGAATATTTTATCAGTTAAGCCTGAATGCAATTGTGTCCTTTAAACTAAGTTTCAAGGATAAAGATTTAATGATATCCCTTTAGTGTTACTTGAAATTTCATGAATGTCAAATGTTGCAGAAGATTTTGAAATTAGTTGACAGGCTCCCGGGAAAGTCATAGTCAGGTGCTAGGGAAAAGTAGGAAAACATCTAGCCAAAAGCATTATGCCTTTTCTTTTTTGTACGTGTCTGCATACATTTGATCTATTTTCTGGGAAGGATCCCTGCCTGGCTGCCATCATTTAAGCAGGCTACAAAAATTTTAGGGACTATAGGTGAGGACCTACATCCTTTCCTGTATTTGACCAACACTTGACATTACGGGGTACTGACTGTGCAATGTCATCAGCACAGGTTTTGCCAGCTTAATGCATTTCCTCCTATCCCAATCAATCAGTTTCACCTCCTCAGTATCATTTCCTTGTTGTTTCATTCAATCTCAAGTCAAACAAGCAGGCAAAACTCTTGTAAGCCCGCAAAGGACCATTAAAAAAAAGCCACACTGGAAACACTGGCAACAAGAACTCCACAGCTTGCAGCAACAATTCCTTTCCAAAAAGAACACAGGTGAAAAAGCAGTATTCTGAGAGTAATTCTGCATCACTGACCCTTTACTGTAACAGGTCAGAGGGATTTAAACAAGAACAGGCCCCATGAAGAGCACCAGTGTGGAATGTGGAATATTAAAATCATTCAACAGTTACAGAGACAGGAGCTGTTGCCCTGTACTGCTTTCTCACTGTGTTTACCAGCATGTTTAAGATGGGTTGCTTTTTTTTTTTTTTTCCATTGTCTTTACAAGAGGCATTTCAGTTGGAAGGGTGTGTAGGAAAGTGCACTTTCAAAATGTTAGTCATCTGGAAAGTTACAGTACTCTACTTTCAACAGGATGTGAGGCCAAGTTTTCCAGAATTTAGATTCAGTTACACAGGGATCAAAAGGGACTCCTCTGTAAGAGGATGATGTGGGCATTCCAGTTAGCCAGAAATCCCATTAAGCACCCATTGTAAAAGATACTGCTTTTGACATAGTTAATGAAATAATCACTGGAAATCCTGTGAACTATGTGTTTCTTATTCAAAGCAGAGTATGATTCACAGTGTTGACTTTAAGGTGTAAAACACTAAAATCTGAAGGAAAAGTGTGATCTTTTTGCACATTTACCCAGCAACTTTTAGTTTTGCCTCTGTTATAATTAAAACAATGTATATAGAGACCTTTATCATCAACACAATTTTTGTTCTTTCTACTCCTAAAATTTCAAGTGGAAATGGAAATCTTATCTTTATTTTTTTAAATTCAGTTCTTAGTAAAGAGATTTCTTTATTTGAAGCATCCCCATTTTCTGAGCTTTATAGATCTATTAATCAATATTTATAGAATTCAAGCCACTAAAAAACAAAGAGAAAAAGAAAGGGGTCCTATGGGATGTAGCTGGGAAAGAAGAGGATAAGTACAGAAGGGATGAAGATGCACAGCACTGTGCTCCCAAGAGCTCTGTGCTTTGCCAAGCACCATCAGCAGACTCTTTCACAGTGGGACTTTGCTACCTAGTGGAAAACCAGTTGCTTTGTTTTTAGCCAAGGCTCCAGTCTAGATGGAATCACACTTTAATTTAGAATTCTCTGATTTGTAATCTATTCTGAGCTAAATCGTAAAGTTTGCAATGATGCAAAACATAACAACTGCTATTCTGTATAACTGATATATCAAGGAGAAAAAAGCAGTCCTTCGGTGCATATAACAGAAGTCTCTGCTCAATGTTTGCCTGTTTGCAAACATTGCTTCAGATAAATTTACTCCAGATCCGGGAAAAGGTTTGGCTTCTCATTTTGTTTAAGCCCTACAAATGTAAACACTGGATAAAGGCCACTAGCTGATTTCTCTTGCATACACAAGTTCAAGAACTGCCCAGTACTTTAACTATTCCAGAAACAAAATTTTGGCTACAAGGAAGTTGAGATTACTGCAGGAGGTAACTTTTAAAGCTGAGAAAACTTCAAGTTAATATCAAAAGCCAAATATTGCCTAGCATGCTGACAGCTGTCAGTGACCTACTATGCAGCCCTTAAAAGACACACTAGGGATGTAGTACTGCAAGCTCTTTCCCATGATACAACTGACTCATTTTGCAAAGAAGAAATATCTTTAAAGAGATATCTTTAAGAACAATGATGTTCTTACGAACAGATAGCATATTCTTGCAGCAACTCTTTAGTTTCCTGTAGCTGCTGTTCAGAATTGATCCAACTGGATTAGATTTGGAGATTAATAACAGACTAATTAGGAATGTCAGCAATATGAGGTACTTGGCACCATTTAACACTAAAAGTCTTCTCAGCCCTCCAGTTTCACCCATAGTTGAGTTCATGTCATTTATTCACGTGAAAACCACCTGTGTAAATGTCACAGGCAGATAAAATGATGCAGCATCTCTGCTTCCGTCCTCATCCAAGGAAGAACTGCCAGCAGCTTCAAAAGGCCTCAGACTCGCCTCCCACTCAGTGCTAAAGCCCACACTGTGCAGCTGTAGACTCGGGGTGGCAGCTACAACACCCACAGTCTGTTCCACCCAACCCAGCTGTGACAGAAGGGCACATTGCAAGAAGCAGAAGCCAAGTGTGAGGTTGGTAGCTTGTTGTGGTTTATTTTTTTTTTAGGGTTGGGATTAAATGAGTGAGACGGTATGTCTTGTTTGGATTAAGATATTAATTAGTTTTGATTTATATTGTTGTAAACTGTGAGTTCTACAGTATTTCAGATTAATAAAAAAATGTTTTATTTTTCTTTTTATAAGGCCTTTTAAAGGGCAAATTGTTTAATTAAGAGATGTCACTATAATTATTTTTATTTTTAATCTAATAACTAACTACTTGTGGCCTGCAACATGACTTTTTTATTTAATCGCACAATATTACTAAGACCTATGAAGAAGAAGGCGAAGAAGGATGAACTTTTGCCCTANGGGATTAAATGAGTGAGACGGTATGTCTTGTTTGGATTAAGATATTAATTAGTTTTGATTTATATTGTTGTAAACTGTGAGTTCTACAGTATTTCAGATTAATAAAAAAAATGTTTTATTTTTCTTTTTATAAGGCCTTTTAAAGGGCAAACTGTTTAATTAAGAGATGTCACTATAATTATTTTTATTTTTAATCTAATAACTAACTACTTGTGGCCTGCAACATGACTTTTTTATTTAATCGCACAATATTACTAAGACCTATGAAGAAGAAGGCGAAGAAGGATGAACTTTTGCCCTAAAACCTCTATCTTGCTTTATATATATATATTATTATATTCTAAAACTTTAAACTCTAATTTTTTTACTATGTGATATTATACACTTCTATTTAAACTATATATCTATAATCCTAGTTTTATCATACAATTTTGGAAGCCTTCTCTATGGCCTTAGGTCAAATGTAGTGTTCTCCTGGAGATCAGTGCCTGTTAGCACAGAAGGTCTAAAATTCTCAACGGCTAGGGTTCCAACAGTAGCTAGTGGTCTTGCTGTGAGAAGCAGCTGAACCAGCAGGACTTACCTGCATTCTTTTAATTATACTGTTCCACAGTCTCACAGTCATTTCCATAAGATGCATCTATAGGAAGATACTATGCCACAGGTAACAAGGAAAAGAAATAGCACATACAGATATCCTTATACATTCAAGTGTTACAAACATGTTTTCTGGTACTTGGATGCTTTATATTGTGCAAGTGTATGTCCACTGAACAGAGACATGTTTATAATCTGCACAGCTAATTTTGTTTTACTGAATTTAAAGCAGTAAAAGGGACAGCACCTCCACGGTATGAAAGGTCCCAAGGGATTTCTGTGCCTCAACATATATTGCAGACATACTTTATCTCCTTTTTTTAAAAGGAAACCCCCCTACATACTTCCAGAATAGTCAACCACTCCACCCAAACAACCATCACCCCACCCAGCTTTAAAAAGAGACATCTGCTATTTATGCCCATCCTACTACCAGTTTCTCAGGCACTCTTAAGAACTGCAAAGTGAATTAACTGGAAGAGCTAAACAGCCAGCCAGAAAAAGTGAAAGGCTTTTGGCTGCAGCAGAGAAGTACTGAGGAAATGCCCAGATACAGCCCACATGACTGAATTATTCGGTAGTTAGGAGCATTTGAGATTAGATTTACAAAGTCTCTTTTCATGGAGGAGGGTTGATGCAAGGACACATTCTACAGGCTTTCTGCTTTAGACTGATAGCAGTCAGCTTCAGTCATTTACCTGCACTGCTGCAGAGCCGCGCATGGCCACAGATCTGTTCACTTCTGTCACCCTCGCCAGTCCCACTGCGGGTTTGCCAAATGCCTCAATGAAACAAGGGCAGGTTAAAATCGATTAATGGGACTTGCCTCCAGCAACGAAGAGGAGGGGACAGTTAACAGCTGTCTATGCAGAAGGGCAGGGGCACCTAAATGCACTACAATGGTTCATTTGGCACGGCTGGTCTAGCTGAAAGAACATGGAATGCTTTTGCACCTTGACCTGAGTATTACCTGCTCTAAGGCATCTCATGCGTCACTAGCAGCTTCACTCCCTGTAAAAGCCTCAGAATATATGGGTTCTTCAAGGTTTTACCACAGGAGATGAACTAACTTGTAACACAGTTTTATTAAAGGCAGACACAAAACCTGGTAGTTTGGCTCAGTTTTTCCAATAATGAGTGAACATTAGGACACATCAACACTGAATTGGGCTAAACTGAAAAATCATAGAAGATAAATTGTGGAACAGCTGTAGAATGATGTTTCATTATAACAAAACTAGGAATTCAAAATAATAGTTCTTTTTTTTTTTCTGTCAACAAAGAAAAAAGCTAGCCCCTCTCCTAATCCCTTCTATTAATCTCAGACTTCTTCCTCCTTTGCACACTCAGATGAGGATATGAAAAAATAAGTACCTTTTGTTTTCTTCAATGTCAACAAGGAAATAAAATGCATAACTCAACTATTTTTTCCTGGGTGAAGTCTCTGAAGTTTAGCCTATTGCCTTCAAGTTCACATGCATTCCATATAACTCAAAGTGTATTAAGTTAGGACTATAGTCTCCTTAGTCCTCCTTTCTAGCTAATGGAAAAATAAGTTAGCAATGCAATACTGAATAGTTTCTCTTCCAGAGAGAAGCCTGAAGTTAAGTTGGGCTATTCTGATGTACCAGGACTGTGCTGCAACAGCTGTAGCTACACTCAACACAAGAGCTGTTTGTGCTTTTGCAAACAGTACTAGGCACACAAAGAAATGTTGGTAAGAGGGCCAACTAAAATACTTAGCATCAGACATAAATTAATGTCAAGAGCTCCCAGCAAGACATCTCTGTCAACTATTTCTCTGTAGGAGAAGGGACGTATGTTTAGATACAATTTTCAAAAGAACTAGTCAAGCCATTGCGTGACCAACAAGCCTCACGGAGACTGCTCTTCTACCAAGTCCTCCTTTTCCCCCAAAACCTCAGCTGCTTTCACATGCCTCTGTTCTCTCCTAAGTTTCCAAGAACACTTCCTCCTCCCTTCTCTCACTTGTGTCACCACACTACTGATTTAGGGCTGCTTGGCTTGGAGCTGCATGCATCCTGATCCACCAGCAAGGTAACAGCTGAGACTTTTTTCAGTTTAAGCCCAAATCTGGATGTCTTTTAGGAGCTACTGGCCACATGAGGTTTTAACAGATCTGCTGGTAAGGCAACGGCTTCAAAGACTTTTTAGATACACCAAAATCCCACAGTCTAGCTTGGTGATGAAACTTCCCTTTACAGTAGCCACCAGCTGTAGTTAGGACACATTACAAAATACCTTAATCCTAAACCCTTTTTAATTAGGTGTTGACCTTTACACAACGACTAAAACTAGTATTAGTCTTTCCAGAGTCAGAGATATTAAGCTGCACAGAAGTAAGGTCAGGATGCTATTTTAAGTTAAGCAATACCACTCTCCCAGGCCCTTATTTAGACATGTCTACAACAAAAATTGTTGTGTCTTCATTCATTTTGACATGAGTTATTAGAAAGTAGCTGCCAAAGAAAAATGTTACTGTCTTGCAAACAACTCCACTGTATTTTCTCCACATCTTAAAGGCTTGAGTGCTAGATAGCATCAAACATCCTGATAATTGAAAGAAAACCAACACAAACCAGTAGATAGTTTTAACAGCCCATATGCATCTAAGTATGTAGCATACAGGAGCCAATCCAGAGCATTCATGGGCTCTTTTTATTTCATAAAACTAAAGCTTACAGATTCTCAACTCATAACCGTTAAGAGAGACAACCACAAAGAGTGTATTAATAAAACCCAACAGGCTTCCAGGCCTCTAAAGATTTTAGAACATAAAGTACAAAAAAAGATACCACGTTACATTACAGTCTTGCTGCGTTACACACCATCATAAAAAGTGAACAAACACATTCAGTAACTCCAGGCGTACCATTAAAGACATACCAGTTAAGTGCTCCAGTTTTCTGTACCATACAACTTTATTTCAGTCACATCTTTCTAGGCAACATATCCAAAATATTTGACTCAAGCGTATCTTTAGACTGCAAATATACTGAAATAGGATATCAAGTCTTTCCTACCTCAAAAAAACCCCCATTAAGTTTTAGGTCATATTATAAAAAATAACCATGTGGAATGTGACAAGTCATAATGTGAAATCAAAGTGCTTTATTCCCATAGCGCAGACAGACATGAGTGGTTATCCAACCATTCTTTAGTATATCTCAAACACCAAAAGAAATATTTTCCCTGTTGTACCCCACCTTGCAAAGACTTTTGGACCATTATGGTGAAATTTCATTAACTTGACAGCTAAACAATGTAAGTGGACCAGCAATTTCACTTTGATACTCCAAATAATAAGTTACAAATGAAGCATCTTTTCATAATTTTTCACATTCACTTATGATTTTGCAAAGTTCTACTGTATTATGTAACATTATATACCAGTCAGGTCTCTTAAAATCCAAGGTATGCCCTATTCGAAACCCTCAAATTATTTCCCGAGAACCCAAAAGACATCTAAGACTCAGTATTTTTGTGTAATTCTTTGCTACTTTTATGTGAAGAAACACTTCACCCAACAGCCTGTATGAAAACTACAAACTCTCAAAGCAGAAACCAGCTTTAATAAGGTTTGGACACCAGTAGTTGCATGGAATATGTGCTCAATTCAGATGTACCCATACTGAAGAATACTCATGTTTTAAGCGTTCAGTCAGAAAATTTCCTTCCTACAGAAGTCTATAAACCTACTCATCTTGCAGAGAAAAGTTCAACACTTAGGCATCTAATTATCTTCTCTGTTACAACAGAATTAGCTCTTCATCATAATGTGTTTGATTAATCCCTCCTGTTTCAGACACCCCACTGTACAGGTGTAGAGTTTGAACAGGGAGGACTGAGGGAAAATTTCTGGTCCCATCCCACTGACATAACGACAAAGCGCTTTTCAAGACTGATTTTATCCACTGCATTTGTGGAAACCAACCCAAAATGAAGGCACATGAAATCTACACCATTATAGCTTATAAATTGTAAACTAAAGCTGAACCTCTCTATAATTTCTAGTAATGACCAGCACCTATGCAGAGGTTCTATATTATTTTTAATGCAGCTTTTCCCAGAAACAGTTAAGTGTCACTTGCATGCCTGTGCAAACATCTTTTATTAGGTTCTGACATGAAGTGCAGAAACAGGTTGTTTATCTGCATGGAAAGTCTGATGCCAATACATCAGTAGCACTTCCTTCCCGTTGCTACAAGAAGCATAAGTCACTAGCAACAGCCACAGCTAGCTAGCTGTTACCTCAAAAGTGCTCCCAGCAGCAGCTTTCCTGTGAGGTGTTCTACAGCTTGTGGCATGCATTTAATCAGTGTCTCAAATTTGGATTTTAACATGTCAAAGCCTATCTACTTTTGGTTAGTTACAGGCCAGGCACGCACCTGCATCTTAAGGAAGCCAACTTGAAACATGCTTTGACACATGATGCATTGAAACCGGCCATACTCCAACAACTAAACACAGATGAGCTGCTACACTGAGGAGTGCTCAAGATCCAGGGTCAGCTCAATACCTCAGCTCTTGAGGAAAGCTGAATTTGGATATAAATCTGCCTCCTAGATTTCACTGGAACTGCTACCTTAAAGCACAGAAACAAGATTCAAGGTTTCCGAAAGCTTTAGCAGACGGATAGGCTCGTCAATCAGATTAAGACTTACTAGGTTGTCAAACAACAGTTCAAGCCCTTGGCTATCACTTCTCTAGAAATACAGGTTTAAAAGAACTCAAAACACTTAACTAAAATATGTAATTATGCTGCTTAATTCAGAATGATAATTAGGGATAGAGTTTTGGACTTCTAGTTTTTCACCCTATGTGTGAATTCACACACCTTCCTTTTTTTTTTCTTCCTCTTTTATTTTTTCTCTATTTCTGCACAGTGTAAGTTGAAGGGATTGGCAAACAAGTTACTAGCAAACACAGACCTGTAGGTATTACATTACAGAACCATATTAGTTTCATGAAGATTTCATGCAATGGTGTCGGTGCTCTTTAATTCTAAAAGAGAACAATTTTCACAGGTAACACATACAACACAATTTTCTGATTTTAAATGCAGTGAGTTACATGAAGAACATTAACAAGAATAGACCAGACTTTATAACTGGAACTGCGCTAGGTCTGGCACTTGAGAATTCACAGTGATTAAAATAAAATTGCTTTGCCTAAGACAAAACATAAAATACCAAATATATATAAAAACTCTTTGCTTCTATTATCTTGTATTAGTATTCCAATAGCAATAAGCAAGCTCAGTAGTACCTCAGACAGCAAAGACTTCTGCACATGGTTAACTTTATTCATTGCTTGCAGCGCAATGGACTTTTTTTTAAATAATATATTCATTATGTCAAATCAAGCAATTTTCAATGCATAAAGTCAACACAGGCTCAACTCTTTGATGGATTGAAGCTTGGATTCTGACAGGAAACCCTTCTTTACCATCTCATTTTGTGTACCCAACTCCACACTGTGCCAGGTGCTATTGCTGTTAAAGAGAAACTTAAGGTATACTTGTATATTACTGAGGTGTTCTTCTGACATAGCACGTTGTTTGCTGATAGTTTATAGTACCAGTTGATAAATTAAGAATAAAGCATTTGCACTTTTCTTTCCCTCACTCACTTCACTAATCCTAGTAGATCCACTAACACAGGTTTACGATCCCAAAGCCTGCTTTTAGAGAGAAAGGAGCACAGCTTTTAAACACCCCAGCGTTTCTCAACCCACCCACTGCCTCCCATTTCAGCACTGAGGGCCCGGCTGAAGCAGCTGCTCCCAGGAGCTGCGAGCTCCCAGAGCCCTGTTGACCTGCAGGGCTCACTGACCACACTGAACTGGGAGTTAAAGCAAGATACTCAGGACCCTTCTGGCCAGAGTCCACGAGTGTAGATGAGCACTCACTCGTACCTGCCTCACCTTCTGTGCTACACCTGAGGGCACTTTGGTCCGTGCATCCACCTCCCAGACCTCCTGCTCCCCGGCCTTATCCAAACACGTTGGACTTTGGCCTGAGCTTGAACGATGATTTCAGGGATTTCTCCTCATGCTCTTCCTCCTCAGTGTCACCACGAAAGGAGGGCGTGTTGTGAATGATCTGAGTCCTGAAGCGGATCTTATTAAGCCGAGGCTTCATCCGTCCACTGCCAGAGGCTTTCCTGGTCATCTCCTTGCCTTTGCCTGACACCGGGGCACCATCGGTACCTTCAGCATCCTCCCCAGCGCCGTGGTGGTGGTGAGAAAGCCGGTAGTTCATGAGATTAGATGGCAACACCTTGGAGAGCCTCCAGCGCCCGCTCCCATTGCCAGCATTCCCTTCCTCCTCCTCCTCCTCCTCCTCCAGGGCACCCACGAGGTTCCGCATGTCCCCCGAGGTGCCCTGGTGCAGGTACTGCGCAGCCTTGCGCCCGCTGTAGTCGCGGATGTCCACGTCGGCGTCGTAGGCTCCCACCAGCAGCTTCACGACCTCGGCGTGGCCGTGCATGGCGGCGATGTGCAGCGCCGTGTGCCCGCCGCTCGTGCGGGCGTTGATGTCCACGGGCAGCCCGTGCCGCTGGGCGAAGTTGACCAGCGTGGCCAGCAGCTCCTGCCGCCCGTGCTTGGCGGCCCAGTGCAGCACTGTGAAGCCAGTGATGAAGTCCCGCTTGCAGAGCAGCGCCGGCTCGCAGCTCAGCAGCCCCTCCAGGCTCTCCCACCGCCCATCCGACGCCGATAGCATCCAGGCGTGCTCCAAGGGGTCCAGTGCCACGGAGCCGGTGGTGCTCCCCTCCTCCTCGGCGGAGGACGAGGCCACCGAGGCGCTGTCCGAGTCGCGGCCGCGGCCCCCGCCGGGGAGG
>VXBU01018849.1:298253-312763 GCA_013400315.1 Bombycilla garrulus | reverse complement strand
GAGGTGGCAGTGCCGCCTGTACCTCGCTGCGGGGCACCGGGCGCTGCCCCGGTCCGTGCCGGTCCGTGGGGGCCACATCAGGGCAAGGGGTCGGGTTAGCGTGGACGGTGAGAACTCTTCCTCACGCCGTTTCGTTCCCAGAGTTGCCAGGCTTTTAGAACACTTGTTAAAAGAACTTGTTTTCAGATGTCACACTCAGCGCTCCCGTGGCGTATCGCGTATTTCAAGTAATAAGTTGAATCTTATCTGCTGAAGGATTACTTCTGTGTAATAGCAAAGCTGTCAGCGTTATGTTCTGAAGACATTGAACCTGTCCACACTGCAGTGCTGGAGTGTTAGTCCCCCTGGAGCATAGTTACTA
Organism: Bombycilla garrulus; assembly: GCA_013400315.1. Classification (NCBI taxonomy): domain Eukaryota; kingdom Metazoa; phylum Chordata; class Aves; order Passeriformes; family Bombycillidae; genus Bombycilla; species Bombycilla garrulus. The sequence goes on along the minus strand of VXBU01018849.1, from coordinate 312,402 downwards.
CGGCTGTTGGCAGTAGTGGAAAACTCGGGGCTCAGGAAGGGTCGGATTTGGGGTGCCCATGGGCACGTTAATGGGGGGATGCCCACCCTGGCGGCTGGGGCCGCGGCATCCTTCCCTGGGGCTGGCGGGACTCTCATCCCCTGCATAACCGCGCACTGATTGCGGTTTTCTTCGAGTTTTGGAGGGCAAATTTCAGTCGCGCCTGCAAACCCAGCAGAAAGCTAGTTTCTTGCTTGGACTGCTAGTCTGGTTCTGCAGAGGTTTATGCAGAGTGATGCACGTAGTTTGAGACTTGGCTTTTGCTTTGGTACAGCATGGTCTTGTGCAGTTTTAGTCAGAAATATGTGGCAAATTTAAGATAACTGCTTTTTTAGTTTCTTTCTGAAAAAAAATCAATAATTTTTAAATGTTACACCGTCTTAGGCTATGGGGTTTTTTTATGCCCATGCTACTTTTAATGGGAAAGACAACTTTATATAAATCAAAATATTTGATTAAATCATAGAATTGTAGAATGGTTTGAGTTGGAAGTGATCTCAAAAAGATTGTCTGGTTCCAGCCCTCCTGCTCTGGACAAGAACAGTTTTCACTAGACCATGTTGCTCAGAACCCCATCCAGTGTAACGAATCTGGAGAAATCCAGACACATTAGTTATGCCACCAACTTTTAAAAATAGGGTTGAGAGAAGGATTGAGATGTGAGTTAGATGATACTTAGGTGATATCAATTAGGTGATCAATAAGTGATATTTCTTTTGGAAGTAGTAAGAATGCAGATATAGTGTGGTCAGTTTTGTGGGCCTAATTTCTCTGCATATTGTTAGACAATAGCAGAGGGACAAACACCCGATGTCCTTGGAAAATTTCAGAAGGAAAAATGTGGGCTTCTGCTTTTCTATGGAGAGAATTCTTCAGTTGCTGTCAGGTGGAATAGGTTTACGCAGTGTTTCTTCTGTAAGGAACGGAGGTGTTGTCCTGAATGAGGGGTTGCTGCTTCGTAGGCAGCCGCAATTTACACACTGAGACAAGCTACTTGTATTTCTTTATTCTAGTTTGTGCTAAGTAGGGTGCTAGGTGATAACTCACAAAATGCTAGCTGCCCAGTCATCAAAACTACATTTATACATTTTAGCAAACAAGGAAATCAAGAGTCGTTGGCTACTAGTTACATAGTTTTCTTAATTAGTGTTCTACCTTCTGTTGCTAAGTGATTCTCTCGTTTGTCATGCTAATTAGCCCACATCTGCAGTCTTACTCTTCTTCTGAGTTGGTGGTCTATGACTTGCCAAAGTTGCCTTGGAGCTGAGTCAGTTGGAGTTGATTTCAGCATAGTTGCTGAGTTGGCTTAAGTTTCTTCCCTATATTGGTAATTCTGCCAAATGTCCTTGTGGCCCGTAAATTTTGCATTCTTTGTGTCCACTGTCATTAGCACATCCTTCTCCGCAAGCTTTGTTAACCTCCCCCAGGTCTGAGATCATCAAGGCATATCAAGCCCTAAACCTTAACGAGACAATTCTATTGACAAAGCAATTTATCTTTCTAACACCTGGACATCAGAAGGAAATAAATGTATTTTTACAAGTTTTTTTGTTTGTTTGGCAGTGCAGAGTTTTTGAGCGTAGCCCAGAGAGGTTGGGATTTAGGCTGGTGACACGAAGGTGAAAGGCCTCCCTTCTGCAGTCACGCTGAGCCTCTTGCACTGACTTTTGGTGTGGAGGCTGAGTGGTTTGTGTTAGAGGAATTGTCTTATCCTGGTGGCAATAGAGGTGCTTTGGCTATCAGACTGAGTACCTAGAGTTCTTAGATGGGCAGCCACTCTGTCTCAGATGCTCTTCTCTCTAAATGGACAGGAAACTGACAGCTCTCAGTGTTTCTCAGCATTTTTAATTTTCTTCTGGTAGAATGCCTTGAGAAATTTTGTTTTCCGACATGCTTTGAATGTGCTTTTTTTTTTAATAGCCCAAAGATGTAATATTTTATCTTTAAATGTTTCCTTAGCATATGCATTTTCCCTCATATTAGTCTAAAATGGAGTTATCCAATTACAGGAATCAAAAATGAGAGTTGGTGCAGTTAGTGCATTGCAGTCTGTAAGCCCATAGGAGGAAGTCTTGTGCAAATAAAGAAGAGGATGAGTATATGCTGTGAGGAATATCCATATCTTTCTAGCTACAAGAATTCTGAGACTTGCTGTACATATCTATTAGAAAATATGTCATTTTAATGGGCTTTTAGGTGTTAAAATAAAAAATTTCTTACTGTTGACCACATGTGTGTTCACAGGAAACTGTAATGGTTTCCAATTCCATGTGGATTGGAAATATAAGAGAAAGAATAGCATAGACCTGTCACAGTTTCTACTTCTGATATGTAATATTTGTTTTAAAATACAGTTTATTTGTATGAATCAAGATATTTCCTTTTAGGCTTATGCAATTTAGTATGCTCACTGCCTTGATGTCATGGTTCTAGATTGCTAGCTGACTTTTGGAAAGAAATGTGCACCTTTAGATATTTCTAATGAAATAGATATGATACTATCTCAGTGTTCTGGTGTGTTATAGTGAGCATAGATAATGTTTTAGTTTACGTGAATAGCAATTTCAGTTCCAGCTCTTCAGAATGAGTTCTGTTTGATAATGTACATCTTCCTCAGATTATGGCCTCTAATTTGAATTCTGATACTTAGATTGTTTTTAGTACTTTTTCCTAATTTCTAAGAGCAAACAACTGTGTTCTATTTTCTCCTTACAGTTTTCAGTTTACATTTTCAGTTAGACTTGTCTACTTAATTTCATTAATGTTTCATAGTTCCATAAGGTTTTATGTTGTTGTTGTTGTTTTTTGTTTCAGTTTTGGTTTTATTTTCCTTTTTAAACCTGGACTTTATTTTAAGCTTGAAAATTATCCTGTAAAGTAATTTTTTTCCCCTCAAATTATGGAATAAAGCTGATTTGACACACCTTTTTTTTGTTTTTCAGACTTTGGCTTTTCTTTATTATGTGTGAAAGCATAAGGAAAAAAGTTCTAGCTTTCTAGTAGAATTAATTTATTACCATTGTTAACTGATATTTTAAAATTATTTTTCTGTAGCAAAGTGTTGGCTGCCGAACTTTGCCCTTGTCTGCACATGTTGGGTTTGACAGCTTACCTGACCAACTGCTTAGGAAATCCATCAAGCACGGCTTCTGCTTCAACGTTCTTTGCATTGGTGAGTGGTGTCTGGGTACTTTAAGGCTTTAGTGGTATTCCCATTTTAGGAAGTGACTGAAATTTAAATCCCATTGAGGTGTTAAACAGTTTCTTTAATGTTAAGCATGAACTGTAATTCCACCCCTTCTCCCAGTTTTATTTATTTGGGTTTGTATGTAGCATTTTTGTAAACAATGTGAAGAACCAAAAAATCTTGAAAATGCATGTGCCTGTTATTTATTCATTTATCAGCAGCCTTTGTAACAAAGAGCTTCAGATTTAAAAAACTCTAAAATTCCAAGGTGGTATTACTGAAGTGTTTCTATAGTTATCAAATGTTTTGCTCTAATATTTTACCCTCATTTTTAAAACCCCTTCGTTGAATCTCTGGTTTCACAGCTAGCTACTTATCTTTAAAATCTATAGAAGTTAGTTCACACTTTTAAAGAAACCAAAGTGTCCCGACACTGTTCTGCTCATTACTCACTAGCTGGTAATTTACCCTTACATGTAGGATGAAAAAAATAATGAAAATATATATTTAGTGTTCACAAAAAGAATGCATGAATACATTTTGCTCAGAGAAATCAGTTGAGAAGTTTTCATATACACTTTCTGTGATTATTATGTGATGTGCAAAATGTATTCTCCGACCCTTTGTTTAACTTTAGGGGAAACTGGAATTGGGAAATCAGCCTTGATGAGCAGTTTGTTTAATACCAATTTTGAGGACTCTCCATCAACACACTTTCTGTCAAGTGTGCGACTTAGAGCCCAGACTTATGAGATCCAGGAAGGTAATGTTCTTTTGAAGCTGACTGTTGTAAAAACAGTGGGATTTGGTGACCAGCTGAACAAAGCTGATAGGTAAGTGCCCTCTTGTCTCAATGTTATATGGAAGTTTTGGTCTTAATTGTAAGTTGATTTTTCTTTGTGCTTTGCAGTAAGTGGTTGTTTTACACGTGTTCCAAATGGATGGTTAACTGTTTTCCCTGTGTGCCAAAGTAAACACATTATTCTTCTCATGTAAGAAGTTATTTTATAATTCAGATGAACTCTGCTCCTTTCTTTATGGTATCATCTTTTATAAATGTGTGTACATGCAGTAGTTTTTTTTTGGGGTGGAGAAGAGCAGGGAGTTCAATGGGAGGGTTTTTAAATAGCCAAGCAGATTATGAAGTACTGTAGATTATATAGATTAGATCCACAGGGTTTTTTAACAGTTTGATTATAACTTGTTGAAGATCTTAAACTGGAAATAATATCATGTGGATTACTGAAGGCCTTTGTTTTTTGTGTCAGACAGCTTAGTCTGAGGGTGTAGAGGCAGCACACTGGTGTCATTCAGAACTATTTTTGAGTCTGTACTTTTGTGAATTTTTTACAGGATTGAACTGTCTTATGAGATTTTGTTTCTTTCAGCTTATTTGTAAAGAATTTACAGTATGTGAGTACCTAAATGGTGGTATTCATATAATAAAAGGTTAGAGAGTCACATTAAGATTAGCATGACAGCTGTGGCTTGTGATATTACTGGTTAATAGCTACTGCTGGTGAATTGAATGAAAGTGATGCAAGTAGACACTTGTATAGCAATTAGAGGTTTTGATGTGAGGTAGGGAGGTGTCTTTTTGTTCTTTTGGTTTTGTGTGTAACACCTGCTTCTGGATTTCCATAGCATTTGATCTGGTTTGTAAACTTTGTGGAGCAGAAAAAATGTGAGGGTCCACTACATCTACATCTAGCAAAACTTTCTTTTTGAAAGCACGTTAGAATGTGGTTTTAAGGAGGATAAAGTATACTTACACTGTACTTACTATAAATCAGATTTATTCTCTAATGTTTCTCATTTTAGTTTTTGTCTATTGTTTAAAAGTTCTCTCATGTACAGTACTTCAGAAGATATACTTCATCCTATTTCTTGGTACTATTAATTGCATATTCTTTCTTTTCTTGTATTGTACCTAAGAGGTTGTTGTCTCTTCCTTATATTTAAGAATTCTGCATTTGCACAACTGAATTGCAAAAATTTAAAAACATCACTTGGGAAGTTCGGTTATAATAATAATTAATTGTATGTAGCTTTTTCACTAATGATAGCTAAGAAATATTTTGTTTGTATTAGATGTGCAATTATTTTTTGAGTAACTTCAGAAATTAGGATTAGGCTGTGCATGTAATTTTTGCCCTACTTGAGCAGCCTTTTGACATGTAAAGCAAAAATCCGCAGAACAATAGAAGAGAACTCCCTTCTTGGTCTTTCTCTGTTTAGGAGTAGCTAATATCTGGTTGTTAAATTTTATTTCCTACAGCTATCAGCCAATAGTGGATTATATAGATGCACAATTTGAAGCCTATCTCGAGGAAGAGCTGAAAGTTATACGTTCTTTATTTAGCTACCATGATACTCGCATCCATGTCTGCCTCTATTTCATTTCACCTACAGGCCGTTCCCTAAAAACCATAGATTTGTTAACTATGAGAAACCTAGACAGTAAGGTAAGACTTGGAAACAGTTCCAAGAATTTGTCTTACTTTCTAAAGCATCTTATAGCTTTTAGGTCCACTACCATCTTTCAGTTCTGTATCCATGCATTTGGTTTTGTAATGTTTTTTTTGGTGCTGATGTACTTTAAGTTCAGAATAAGCGGGCTCTGCAAGTAGCTTGCAGTTCATCACCTGTTTATTTACAAATCAAAAGGAGAGAGATATATAGCAAGAACATTGGAACAAGAAGCACAACAAAGTTTAAAAAATATTTTAAAAAGTAGAACTACACTAACTTTACCTTTACTAAACTGTAAACATCTTAGTGAGATTGGATAGGGTACCTTCCATAAGTGCTGTAGTATTGCTAATTAAGCTTGTTTCTAGTTTCTAGAGGCTGGAAAGTTGGCATATATAAAGCTCTGCAGCACTGTGAAGATCTTCTTTATAGATAGCTGAAGAGGCATGAGGAGCCATGAACAGAACACCCTGCCAATGTGGCATTTTCTGTGATAGGCTGCAGTAGTGTTTTAACATCTTGATTTGTTTAGAAAGCAGTTTCTACTGAAATTACTTGCATTTTCTAAATCCTTAATTTTCTTCCTGTAATAGGGCTGTGTGAAGCTAAATGTTTAACCTATTTTAGGAAACCTTATATTAGTTGTATTTAATTTGTTGAAATATTGAAAATTTTAAAATCTTAAATGCATTTGCTGTCCCTTTCACCTTTTCCTTTGTGCTTTAATAGAGCGCCTCCCACTAAATTTTCTTTCTGCATTTTCTTGTTTGGGGGAAGTTTTTCCAAGATAACAAAATTTTAAATCAGCTGTCTAATCCACATTTGTACTTGATAAGCACATTTGGGATTTTTGTTACTTTGTTTGTGGATGCATTTTGCATTCTGAACCTGTCAATAGCAGAGAACAAGCAGAGGGAAGGTATGGTGGTACAAAGGTAGGGGAAGAGCAGGGTCATTCCTGTGTGCTATGTTGTTGGTTTCTAGGTTGTGCTCTCTCTTTACTGAACTTCCTTTAAAACAGTGTTTCTTTCAAAAGAAAAGGATATAGATCTTTGAGTCCCAGCATCCTAAGAAAATACTTCCATCAGGATAAACCAAAAGCAATTCTGCTTTGGGGAATTTTGGCTTCTGGCCACCTACTGCAAATATTTTTAGTTCTGCTTCGGCACAGAGAGATCATGAACCATGTGTAACTCTGTTGCTTTATCCCTTTGCACTGGATTCTTTCAGATCTTACTACAAAAATACCCATGTACTCACAGGAAGAGTTATATGCTTTAACTGTAGTTTTGTTTCCATCTCGCTGTGGAGCATGTTTGTGGTGCTTTTAGTACTGCATTCTCCTAGAGGCAATTTAGAACTCGGAATTTCCCAGGATGTGAGTCCCTGGGTGCACTCACAGAGTACAGGATTCCATAAAGAGAAGATGGTACAGCCACATGTATCCATCAAATGTGTAAATCTATGTCAAAAGCAGTCTTGAGTTTCTTCCTAAATCCACGACAGTATGCACTGTGTGCTTTTGCTACGGTCTGTTGCTACAAAACAATAGCAGATTACACAGCTCAGAGGTAGAGAGGATTCTTGGAATGGATTAGGTTCATCCTGTACTCTGCAGTCCTTGAAGAAAAAACAGTATCTATGGTCAGTTTATTTTTCTCTGTTATGAACTGGATGACTAGATAAGAATTTGGACTCTAGCGTTTAGACGCTGGAAAATCCTTTTAAAAAAATAGTTTTGCTTAGGATGGCATCAGCACGAACCAGCCAGGTTTCATTCACAGACAAAGGGAATCTTTTCTTCTACTCTTTCTTGCTGGAAATAGTGATTATTCAGCTAAGAGCCCTGCAGTTCTAATTCATTCTCGCAGAATTGTATGCAAGTTATGGTTAAGTCAGTAAAGTATTGTGGGGATTTAGTTTGTGTTTTTCCCTTCAGAAAGAACCTTCATAAATTTTTGTATTGATTCACAGAGATATACTTAAATAAGCCTGCTCTTGCAACCAACAGTGACTTCAAATACATGTATTTCTTTTCCTTCTTTGTTGCTCATCTAAAGCCAGAGTAAATTTTATGCTTTTCAATTTTTATACAATTGTGGTGATTTTATGTCAATGTTGATAGCTGTAATCACAGTTTCTGAAGATTTTGCTTTTTACTTTTCTCCTTGATAGACTTTCTCTGTTATTTGTTTTCTAAGAAATTCTCTCCTCATTAGTGAATGCTTGAAAAATATTCACATTGAAAAGACAACTTTCATGTTGAAAAAGGGTAGAGGTTAATTTAATTCTGAGAACTCTGTGTTCCATCCATTTTTAGACCTCTGTTGGAGAAAACCTTAAGCTGACGTCCCTCAGCTAATCTGATTGAAGGTGTGAATTACTCCTAGCTGTAACAGATTGTTTATACAATCTAAATTAGTTGAGTTATTAAAAAAATATATTCCATAGTTTTATTTCATTTTAGATATTTTATACCATATATGCTTAGATTGTCTGTGCTACACAATTAAGGACTATCATCATGTAATCTTGGAAGTCGTACTTCAGAGCTGGCTTGCTTCTTTTACTTTGGGACATTTTGCTTAAGAAAGAAGTCTTATTTGAAAAATATCCATTTTGAATCTGTTCTTGATATTTAGGCATTTCCATTCACATAGAATATTCAGAAGAATAGAAGGTGTGTATTTTTTTTCTTTTTTTCTTTTCATCTTCCTTTTTGCATCTGTGATCAAGGAACTCTTTAAAACTCTTCATCTTCTGAAATCTGGAAGAGTTATTTATGTTGTTCTTTCAAAATATTTGGATTTTGGCATTCATTACTGCCATTTAGTTCTGAAAAATGTTTATTTTGGGAGTGGTAATAGTATTTGTAAGAAAAAATTGCCATCTATGGCCTTCCAAATTACTGCTGTTAACTATTTGAAGAAATAGGGCAGTTTAATAGAACTGAATTCTGTGTTCTGAATAATTAGGGCAAAGACTGGTAAGCAAGAAGCTTTAGCCTTTGCCGTTCCTCTGCTGGTGTCAGATACTGGAGAAACTGTTCTGCAGTGATGAGATGAAAAAGATGCAGCTGAAAGGAACCCAAGGGAGAGGCTGGGGGCTAGGCAGGGTTTGGGAGCCACCTTCCTTTTCTTTGTGTATTTAGACTGTCAGCTTTAATTTAACACCTGAGCCGTGTCCGCTGCTGCTATAAACTTAACAATCTATTTTTTAAAAGAGGTATAAATACTTAATACTAATTAATATTAGTTAATAAATAGGCATTGCTTTTGTTTGAGTACTTCGCTCTATGAGATTTCCTGCCCTGTTCTTAGAATCAATTACTTTTAAGGCAGTATATTAAGCAGTTGGTTGCTAATTTTTTCAGTGGTGCTCATGAGAATATTTTTCATTGTTTGTGGAAATTTGATATCAATTGATGGAAAAGTTTGGACTGTGGAGGAAGTTTTAAACAGCTAATTAGAAAACAATTCTATTTACAAAAGTTGCCACCTCAGAATTGAAGTCTCATTTAATATAATTTATGTCATTCATAGGTAAACATTATACCAGTTATAGGCAAAGCAGACAGCATTTCTAAAACTGAGCTACAAGAGTTCAAGAAGAAAATAATGAGTGAATTAGTTAGTAATGGCATCCGAATATACCAGTTTCCTACTGATGATGAAACCTTTTCTGAGATTAATACCATCACAAATGTAAGTAAATGACAAAACTATTGATATTTCAGAACTAAAGTATCCTTCTCTAATGCTGATTAATGTCACTGCTTTCACTGTTGTCTTTAAGCTTGTAAGTTTGCATGTCACAAGTTCACAAGTTTGTTTGTTCTTCTCCTTAAAAAGCTCTTCTGTGGTTTGATTTTTTTTTTTTCTAGTACTTGCAAATATTCCTGCCCCTCTGGCAGGAAGAGGTTCTCATGCGTAAATGTTTTTTCTAATATCTGGTTAATTAATATATAATTACTGTAATAGATGGACAGATTGACTTTGCTCTTTTCCTCAACAGATTCAATTTTATATCTGGTAAAGAAGATATTTAGGTGCTTCATATCTACAACTTTCTACAATAGCAAGTCTTCTGCCTGCTTTTTTACTTTTATTTAGTGCTTTCTTTTTAAATTATGACAGATTTTCTCTGGGGATGAAAAAGTCAGGTGTAACTCTGGCTTATTTTCTGTTATCCTTTCCAATTGTCCCAGGAGTAGCTGCCAACTTTCAACTAAGGCTTTGAAGCTAGATGGCTTTGCCTTGAGCACTCTGTGTTTGCTCTCTCGTGCATGTGTTTGTAGGTGCTCATGACCATGTTTGTGTGTACCAGGGTTTGAAAGCAGGGAACAGGAGCCAGGGTGCCAGAGCCCATGGCTGTGCATTCCCAGCCTCTGTTACCTGGCCAGGGAGTGAGATTGTGCAGCTGTTGATCAGTAACAGGTCCTTCTGCTGTGGTGGTTTGTTACTGACCACTTCCGTGCTCTGCTAGTGATTTATTTTCCAGGTAATGCTGGTTCTTCATTTGGTCAGCTGTTGTGAGTCACACACAGGCAGTCAGTGCCCAGCCTGTCTTTGTGCCAAGCTTGCAGCAGTAACCACGCCACAGGTTGCAATGTGTGATTGTCACATGAGTGTTACTGGGATATAAATCTGAGTCATATGTTCTAGAGCAGTTTTCTGTTTGGGGCTGACATTTCCTGGTGCAGCTCAGGATGTGGTTGGCTGCCTTTGCCATTGGGACAGACCTGTTGAATCAGATACAACCTGCTGTTCACCAGGTCGTTGCCCTCATGTTTTATTCTGCAAAGTGTCTTTCCAGACAGTTGGCCCCCGGCATGTGCTGGGGTGTGGGCCTATTCCTCTTGACATACAGGGCATTGCTCTCATTTCTACTTTGTGAGGTGCCTCTTGGCCCATTTCCCCACCCTGTTGAGGTTCCCCTGAGTTGTCAGTGCACCCATCTAGATCTATCAACTGTTCCTTCTGTTAGATAAAAAACCTAGCTACCTATCTCCTAGAGGTGGTTTCTGGTTTTAAACTGCCTGTTGGCTTTTCCTGAAGTGGTGCTTTCCTCCATAATTTATTTCTGAAGTGTTTTTATGTTTTAACATAAGAATGCTGACAGATAAGACTTTATTGCTATGATTCCTACAGGGTTATTTGCCATTTGCCGTGGTAGGAAGTATGGAGAAGGTGAAAATTGGAAACAAAATGGTGAGAGCTCGTCAATACCCTTGGGGCATTGTGAAAGGTAAAGGAATTCTTAAAAGTCTTTTTCCCAGATTTTTGCTGTTGTTGAAGTATAAAATTCACCAATGATACAAGGGGCTCTTTCACTGGTACCAGGCTGATTGTATTTTGGATCAACGGTATAAGGAATTTAGCAATTAATACTTGAAGCATGCACTAACTTGTAGTTTCATCCACAGTGACGCATCCTTGGGATCAAATTATGAGATAGTTTATGTAGTATTTGGGTAGTTTAGGATAATGGCAGTACCTCTAGCACTACCAAATTACAAACATTTTGATTGTCAGTAAAGAGGATTAAAGAAGAGAGAAATGTGTTGTTCAGCTCAAACAGGAAATCAGGACAGGTTGAAATGTGTTCATCAGTCCTTGCAGATCTTCAGTACTTCAGTGTGTATATTAGAAATGATAAGGGATTATAAGAGGTATAATAAACAACAAGATACTTTGTTCACTAAATATACTTCTAGGAAAAGGTAAGTTATGCTGTTTAAAATGTATTTTGAGGATTTTGCTACTTCTGTGTAATAATAAAATCTTCTTTTCACTGGTTAGTGGAAAATGAGAGCCACTGTGACACTGTGAAGCTTCGCAGGATGCTTTGCACTAATATGGAAGACTTAAGAGAGAAGACTCGTGCATATTATGAGTCATACAGATGCTGCAGACTGGAAAAGTTGGGTGGCAAAGACATTGGCCCTGAGAACAAACTAGTCAGGTAAAGGGCTTCATGTGCAGCACTTGCTTTCAGCATCCATTCACTTCACATCAGCCCCATGCAGAGCAGCATTCCTACATAAAATAAGTTTTCTAAGAAGGAAAGAATTATTTTTTTTTATTGAAGGATGTAGCTGTTAATTCAGTTACCTTCATGGAGAAGTATATGGGTTTCAATGAGCATTATTTTTAAGAACATGAAAGCCAGTTGTATTTCTGAAATCTTTCTCTTCTGTAATAAACCTGAGAATTTTAATTTTTCTCAGGAAGCATGTCTGTTTTCTTTAGATACCTATGCTTTATGAACTTTTAAATTATTTTCATTATATATTAGTATTATGTTTTACTTTCCTTCTTAAGAATGTCTGATTCTGAATAATGGTTTTGTTGGACTCCAGGTTCAGAAGGAACTGAAGCAAAAACTTTTACAAAATAAGTGGTTAGACTGTTGACTTCACACAATATCTGCCGTAATAACAAATGTCTTAGGATTTTCAGGTCAAGAAATCTCTTGCTGGATTGTAGGGAGTTAAAAGAGGATTCCAAAGGAAAGTTAAGCAGAAGATTATAGACACTCAGTTGTTTCATGTAATAAAACTGCTTTCTGCAGGAAGTATTTAAAATTTCTACATCCGTTTTGTTTAATCTTTTATTTCCAGTTCTCTCATCTCCCTCTTCCAGCTTCCTTTGTTTTTTTCTTTATGCATGGGACTGTACTTTTTATCTGGTCTGAATCCTGCTGGGGAAGAGCTGATGCTTCATGGATTGTTAAAGCCTTCATTGTTTAGCAAAGCACTGTTACTGTGTGGTCGTGGTGGGAAATACTGACTTAAACCAGGCATGGAAACAGAATAAGACTTTGCATTAAAAACAGTTTCTCATTGTTTGAACTGAGGCATGTTTGCAGATTAGTTCATTTAGATGATCTTCAGCTGACCTTGAATTAATGGTCTCTTGACATTTCACTTGACATAAAATTGGAACCAAAGGTGAAAGAGGTTTAGAATCAACTGAAATTAACCATAGAATTTTAATTTGGTTTGGGTTTAAGTTTCAGAACCTTAACTTAGGTTTAGGTGTTAACAGCTGGTATCTTGTTACCCTTGTCTAGGGAAGACTTTTTTTAGAGATTTGTTCGTGGCAATATTGACTACAGTGCCTTTGGCTTTTCTGAAGCTGGATTTCATGGTGTACAGCCATTTCAGGATAAGAGTTAAATTATAAAAACCATCATCTGTAGAAGTGTTTTCTTCTACAAACAAAGGAATTATCTTTGTAAAACCCCTACACAGTTTGTGTTTTGTTAACAGCCTGAAGTGGCAGGTTCAGAATGTCCCAGTCTTTTATACTTCAGAGCTCATACAGAAATTGTGTGCTTCTTGGACATACAGAAGAGCTGAGTTCTCTCTGGTGTGTAGATTTTGCTTACTACCCGCTAGATGTCAGTTTTATCGAGAGAGTTTTTGCAAGAAAGTAATTAATTAGTAATTAGTTTCGGTAAATCACATCTATTGAAAATATCATTTAGAAAAGATGAGAATAGATATCACATAAGAATTTAGAAAAAATGAACTTTTCCCCAGATTTACTGCAACAGGAAGAGAGAAGTAAGACAGAGCTGTCCCTCAGTAATGTGGGTGGCACAGTGAATGTTGCTGAGGTCTGAAAGAAGTGTTGGTGTTCTGGGAGAGACCTTTTATGATACTGTAAGAAAGGAAGAGAATTTAGAGGATGTATATGTAGTGTAATTAGCAGACTAATCCATACCCATAAGGTGTTTTAGGAAACAATAAAAAATGTCATTCTCAGCAATGTGATAGAAAATGTCTTTTTACATACAGGAAATTAAGTTTGCTTGTACATTTAAATAACTTTTAGAACAGGGGACTATCCAGTTGTTTTAAGCAAAAATGTGTTAGTAATTGTCATCTTCTTTGTCCTTAAAGATGTTTACAATATATACATGTGGATTCTAAGAGCTACAGTTTTACAGTCTAATTAATATTGTATAGCAGTATACGCCTGAAGATTAAAATTTTGTACTAGTTGTGTAAATAATGATCAAAATGCATGTTGAGAATTCATATTTTGTGCCTGTGATGTAGGTGTCTACATACTGAAGTTGATAATAATGTAAATTTGGAAAACCTTTGCTAGACTTCAGTAATTGGCTGTTTGTAGCATTTGAATACTGACACTTGAGTAGCAAATGTGCCCTGCCTTTTGGCATATTAGGAAGAAGCTGCCTGTGAAGCTCCTTTACTACTTTTTCAGATTTGAAGTAGGACAGTTGTTTATTCATCCAAAATTGTATACCACTGCACCTTTGCATTTGAGCTAAATATCTAAACCATTTTAGAATGGGGTTGGACCACACTCAAAATACCTGTTTTTCATGCCTTCTTTAGGTCTACCACATCCTTACTATTATTGCTCAGTATCAACTGAGTCGAAGCACTGTGCTAGAAATACCTGCCACTAGTTAATC